>CM061921.1:374657598-374828705 GCA_031002005.1 Vandiemenella viatica
TGTCTTTTATTTTAACAACCAAGATAAATTAGCCAACGAATTGTTTCATTGTAGTCGGAACTGAATTGAGAAGCTCTAATATTAATCGGCACATAAAATGCTAAGAATGTGTCAATATTGTTTCTATAGGAAATTCAGCATACTATTACACAATATGCATCAGTATGACAGAAAACGCGTTTACCTTTTTCGCAAACTGAGCCGATTAGATGATAGAGGGAACCATCTTTTTCTAGCTTCTAATGACCGACTAATGTCTGAATTCTATTTAAACTTCAGGAATTTTTAAACAGAAAATTTTTCCACATCCTGAAGGTATGATTTGCTTTGTCACCTATGAAAAAGTAGTTCAGTTTTCCTGCATCAAATTCAGCTTTTCTTCCATGAAAGGCAGCGTTCCTGGAATGTTTCTTTTGGTATTTTCCGCAACTCCACTTGAGAATTTTCCTTATGATGTCACTCGTTTTAAAACGACGACATATCAAACCCGACTCTACTTTTGGTATTGGAGTTAAGGCAGGAGATGTGAATATTGAGGATCAATCGTCGCCACATTCTTGACCAAAAGCTGGGAGAAAATTGCTGGCGCAATGAATGCATTTTCTCATGAATAAACGGGAACATAAAGACAAAAGAGGACACAAAACAATTTCTGGTGGAAATAAAAAAGAATTGCCACTAGAGTGCAGTGCAAGTAGCATTTAGAATCAATAATTGACTACCGTGTGATTTAAAATTTCATGAGCTTCCCTACAAAGTCTCTTAATTATTTCTTATCAGAAAACACCAGTGTATATACGTGTAAACTTTTTTCTGACAGTAAATGCCATGTGAAAATACCGATTTTTACTCTGGCGCGCTGGTACAAAATAAACTATGGATGTTTGCCCGATTACCATAAAAGTTGATGCAATGATATATATTCATCTCATCCACAAGAAGTAATATGGATATAATAATTTAATTACAAACAGTATCATTAAAAATGCAATTAAAAGTTTGTATACAAACAATTTATTCATATCTCAGGCAAGAAAGACAAACACGTTATTTACACAAAAACAGGAGTATTATTAAAATTATTGTTTGACAAAGTTGTCAAACAATTAGAAACTATAACTCCACTTCAGCATAATGTTTCTAACGCCTAATTTTGTGAAAGCGAGGTAGAATTTAAATTTATTTATTAAAGTTTTTCAATAAATCATCTTGAGAGGGGAACAGATCCGGCGTTATTACAACTATCGTGTTCATAAACATTCATCACAGACATACCGTCAAAAACATTAACACATTCATCTCTCAAAAGAAAATTTGAAAAGCTACTTCTTGCATGAGTACTTTTTTTCCTCTGAATTTCAAATACGAATAAACCAATACGCAAATCATTTTAAACAGCCACAAAAAGGATTTTGGCGGTTGTAAATCGACCAGAAAAAACCTTGTAGTCTGTAGAGATGTAAATGATGAGAAAGGATTATAAATTAGGTAAACATTTGGAATTTGAGATCAAGAATAAATATTTCGCAATACAAACAAGTTATTTCAGGAATGTTTAAATATGACCGTTTAATTAAATATTTCCTTTGTTATGTTCTCCCTACGTGTGACAAACTAGCTACAGTTAGTTCAATTTCTACAATGCTTTACAACCAGATGTTGAACTATGAATAGCAGTTAAGTCTTTATTGTAATTTCATCGAAAACTTGTAATGCACCTTTTCGGGTCATTCTTGAAATTTTTCATAATAATGATCCCGAATATTTCAGTATTAATATCAACATACATAGCCACAACACTATAACGCCACTTAAAGAGCTTAAAAATTTTGTGGCTTCTATATTAAAAAAGATCTTAAAATTTACAATGAATTTTGTATAACTGCTGTAGTTATCTAATACCTATCCTTTGATCGCTGGGAGGTTCTTGAAATTTTTCATAATAAATAATGAATTAATTTTATTTTTTACACGATTCTAAAATTCTGCGATAGAGTCATGCAACAATAACTGATTTAACCTTGACTGCCCGCTATTTTCATGTACAATCCAAAATCAATTTCACATCTCATCTACCGATGAAGTTTCCATTTCGTTTTATTCTAGCGCTCCAAGTTCCCTAGACACATTCGGCACGAATCGACCGTATACTGTCGTAGAACCGTGATGCACATAACGCGAATTCCTTCCCATGTTCGCCTATCTATTGTGACAGTAGACCATAATTCCAAGGCGATAAAACAGCCGACGCCGCAACGGAATGGAACGTTGTTTATTTATTGAGTGCAAATACATAAAGCTAGGGGCGGGACGTCGCGACGAGCGATCGATGCATGAAGGCGCCTCGCATGCGCGTCGCGACGCAGCCTGCGCGCAACACAGTATCAAGTGGAAAACTAAACCTCTGTGGCCTTCATTGTGAGACACGCATCAGTTCAAACGTCACGGTAATAACTAGAGACCGGATTATATGTATTTGGATATTAAGCCTATTTTAACCTGTTATTGCATATTTTACCTAAAACCTAGGGATGATCCATTTTCACTATATTTACAATATTTTTCGGTAGTCCACCTAGTTAATAAATAAAATCTTATGTTGTAGCCGGCAAAACCTACTAGCAGCACAGCTCTTAGTCGTAGGGAATGTAAATAAATTGAAGAAAGCGTTTCTTAAGGCACTTTCACGTAATAATGCCTATAAAAGAAATTGCCAGTGGTATATCGATGGGTGACGTGGGTTGAAGCTGTACTGTTTTACAATGAACATTTCGAGGCCATTAAACGTGTAGTAAACGACTTTGATAGTGGAGATTGTATGACAGTTTGTCAGTAGAAGGAAGCATTTAACAATTCTGGTATTAAAACCATAGCTGTGATTAACGTTCGTTTTTTTCCCACATACCTGCGAGTATTAAAAAGCTTGAAACTCAAGGTTTGACGTAGACTGAATATTTTCAGTTAATGAATAAAATCCGCATTGCCAGAGGTATTCCTGTGTAAACTTAAAGTGAAATTTGAAAATAAGTCAGGTTTTCAACTATTTTGTCAAATTGATAGTTTTAGTAATGGGACGGGTGAACTTTTTCTAGAAACATTGACTGCTTACACCATCCAATTTCAAATACTGCCCAGTTACATCAGTTAATGTGGAACGTTCCAAATCCAATTATAAAAATATTTAGAGAGATCGAAGAAACAATCTTATTATTAAATTTTTGTAACAGTACCCGATTGTTTACGTTTATAAAAGTAAAAATAAAAGTTAAATAATTGTTAACTATCAAATTTATAAATATGTTATTCAACTACTTACTATTGCATACTGATTTTGAAATAAAAATTCTAAACATTACTATTTTTATATTATGTAATGTTACATATTTTGCATATTTCTAGGTTTTTGTGTTTCATATAATCCGGTCTCTAGTAATAACACTGCACTACGTCACAAATCACATAACTGTGCAAGTACTAAATATTTACAACGATCACAATACAGCGATTCCTGATTACTATTCGAGTTGATTTTACAGTAAGGACTGTAATTTATTAACAAATTAAAATTGATTCTGCAGTACGTATGTAGTGACGGGAACTATCCATCTGACGTGAAGAAACAATTTGGTCACTTGATAAGTGCCAAATGAATATGCGCGTTCGGAACGTGGAAAGACATTTGCCCTGATAGAACATAATTCTGCCTCTGGTATGATAAAACCTAAAAATATCTTCAACCTTCTGACTGGTTTGTTTGTGTGGTGTAAACAGGATTTTTTCCACAAAATAATATTAATTTTGCTAAGCCACCAGTGTGATTCACAAGAGGAGGCCACCAATTGTAAAATTCAGACTCAGTTCATCTGTGTGTAATAAAACCTCATGGCTCACTTGTTGTTGGATACTCGGTGGGAGAAAATAAATTCGCTGTCCATTTTCCAAGTGGACATCCAAATGAAAAACTAATGGAAATCTTTCATGGATTGGTAATGATAAAATTCGCCACATCGCTTCAGAAGAGCTGAGATATCTTCCAGATTGGTAACGCAGCACCTCATCATGATTACTGTGAATACTAAATGTAGCTTGATCACTGCCTTTATTTATATACTTACATAAATATTTGATGGCCTGTATGCTGCCACAATATTCAACATTTATGTGGGTCTTCAGGGCGCGTAAAAGTACGGGAGAATATGGAACAACCCATCAGTTATCAACATCAATCATACTGACACATATTCGAACTTGAGTGGTGAATCCGCCATCTTCAACAGATTTGCGACGATTTCGCCGGGTAGCCATCATCTACGGTTATTGTCTGTTTATTCAGTGGTTTCGGAAACCTTTTACAGCAACGGCCATTTTTCATACATGTGGAATGAGGATTGAGTAGTCCACAAGGCCCGTGGATCATGTGGCTTTTTACGATTTCATAGAGGAAAGAATCCGTGGTTATGTTTGGAAATTCCACACTTATAACTTTGTCCATGGTGTTAGGTCTAATTTTTCCCTCTAACCATAGCAGAATGTGGGCATGAAAGACAGGAGAGACAATATCATGTCGTGCGTAAGATACCTGACCTTGACAAAGTTCATTCGTGATTTCATCCCACTTTGGGTTGGTAGTGATTGTTATAAACAGATCTGGACGACCATACTTCCGTGCATATAGCGGGGTCCACACGTAAAACTTGATGGCAATTTGACCAATCTACCGATATCTTCAATAGCAACATCCTGCCTCAGAGCATCTTGCAAATATATGTAATTCTCTGCTCGTAAACGGCATTGATGAGTCCTTATGTACAGCAGACGTTCTGATTCTATTTTAGCGAACATATCTACCAAATACTGATTAAGTAATTGGCGAAACAGGAGCAAATAATTTGTTATCCCTTCTCTGACCATTAAACGGTAGGCGTAAAATTGGAGTGCAGATGTCTTTTTAATTGTTTTTACACCAGACAACGGATTAACATTGTAAAGCTCAAAATGGTATCCATCTTCACCTCGACAAAACATACGAGGGTATTGTAGAGAGTCATACGCACGGTTTGTTTCACTGAAATTGATTATCACCAGTGTGAAGAACAATATCACGCGTTCCATGATGCTCATTCACCAAAACTGCAGCTACCTCATTAGTCACTGGCTCGTTGTAGCGGCCACTGTGCGAATTACCTGGTACTGTGGTCCGCGCTTATTACCAGATGGTAATTATGTTGATCGCTGTCAGGAATAGACTGCAAAGCATTCTTGAAAGAGCGAACGTATTGGTTATTATCGTGAAGGAGACTTTGCAGTTCCACATTAATAGTTCGGTCTAAATTTCCAAAACCGGACATGCGTGCTTCGACTTGTGCCTGATGGTCCGAAATGAAATAGATTTGCAGGAACTTTGATGGCGCATTTTTTGTGGGTAATAATGATCCAATAAGGTGGTAAATCTGACCTTGAACTTTAAAAGTTGGTATGAAGTTTCCTTCCCTTATTTCCTTTTCACCAAAGGAAGTCATCTGAAAAGGCACTATTGTAGGCACGCACATATTTCAAAAAGTTTTTGATTGTTATGTTCTCCAATTAACAAAGATTTTAGTGGGTCTGTGGATCGTGTAGAGGTTTCAGCTTGACCTTACCAAATGAGCAGCATAAACCATTTACTTTCGGCTTTCGATTTTAAGGCCCCACATTGTCTACAGACTTTTGCATACCTCCAATGTTTGCAAATTCAGCATAATTAATGCGAACTCGTAGAAAAATCCACTCATCAATTTGTTTTCCCACGGAAGTACTTGCTGAGTTATATCACATACATTTGACCCTTTACCGTCTAATGGAGATACCCGGATTATAGTTCCTCTAAGCTGTCATAAGCTTGGCGCAAATCAGATTGTTCACGTGCTTTCCTTCTGTGAAATCTGTTGATTTTCTACAAGTTCTTCAGACACAGTATTCACCGAATGCTCTTGTGACTGATGCTTCGTTGTTTCATGCAGGGCTATAATTTTTTTTTTTTTAACACGTAGCTGCGCTTGACGTTCACGATTCGTCGCTAAACGTTTCTTTCGTTATCGCTAGTTTCAGTTGCTCTAGCCAAAGCGTGAGAAATCTTGTCACGGTTCAAACGAGTTTCTTTCTTCTGTGCGCTTTCAGAAGCTCTCGATTTAGCGTCAGAACCAGGTTGTAGTTCAGTCGCGTTTCTCGGTGCAGGTTGCTTTCATGTACTATCGCTATTTCACTGCGTTCTCTTTGACGTTGCAAACGAAGTTGTCGGTCTGTTTCACTCTCATTTAGCCGAACTGCGGCGACATCTTTTAGCTGTAGAAGTTGACGCCAAAAGATTAGATCTCTTTCGAGAGGGCATATCGTAAACTTTTTTGTTTACACAACTCACGACACTAACAATCAAGAAGTTATTAAAGCTGCAATTATCATCACTATGCCTTAGGTTTTGTTAAGATTATGTAGATAAGTATAAACTTTGTGTATCTGGTGGTAATGAAAAATATTAACTTATTGATATTAATTTAACTTAGCTAAAAAATGGAGGACTGCACGATAACCGTGATGCCACAAATTTATATCGATATATAATAGTTAACATAGCTGAAATTATAAGTACTAGGATTTTATGTGTAAACTTTGGTTGGGATTACATAGCTAAGCACAAGCTTTGGTGAGAATGTAGCTATGGACATAACGAAAGATATTATTTCTGTAATATTTAACTTAACTAAAAAAGTATCTTATTTTTAAATTCGGATACGGAGAATTTCACGATAACCGTGGTGCCGTAAAATTATTTAGTTATATATAATCAGAATTCTGATATAATAATAACAGCATCTGTTTTCTGATTGGATATTGGCTTTGTTTTGAAGATATTTTGATTCGATCAATTATTTCTGTTTTAAAATAGCACGTACTAAAACTAATCTTAAGCGTTACGAATTATTTTTAATTTCCTTCGTTTTCAGTGACACCAAATTACTAATGTCGTTATTTCACCCGCATGTAAGTAATTCCAAAGTTTAATGAATAGATAACAGTGAATGTTTAATGCGGTTCTGACAGAAGCTATGATTTACGAAAAGAATCAATAGCCAGATTTGTGATTAGGTTAAAATGCAGCCTGGACCAGAATGACAATTGACTCGCTTTGTTAGATCATAAGGCATGATGGATTTAGTTTTATTGTTATTTACGCGGTGTGGTATAACGTTTTAAGATGCTTAATTGATTTTTAGTTTCACTCGTTCCATGTTGCTGTCGTCATTAACACAAAGCACGTATGGTGATAAAGATTGCAGAATCTGGGTTATGAGATTATTTAATAGTTTACTTTACTGGCCGTGATTTGAACAGCAGCCAAAATTTGTTCACACGATCCTTGGGCGATATTAGTGACGAATATTTGCACTTTATGGCCACAAAATATATATTAATCGAGTAACGTATGTAGAAATATGGAAAGTTCCGCACAAGTCATTGTGGGGAAAATGTATTGTTACCTGTTGATATTTATGGCAGCTGTTTTTCATTCATGTTTCTTCGGGGAAAAAACTGATTTCTTAACCATAATGATATGTAAAGAAGAAATATTAGCTTATTAATGTACAAAGTTTAGCGACTATTGTTCCAGAGACTGTTATCTGTCTACCAGAGATAATACCACCATATAGTAATTAATCTAACGATTTCGCATATTAACTTACCTGTTGCGATGCAAGTCAATGCTTATTACGTTTAAATCGCGTATTCTGTTTATTTTAAGCACTGCGGTCCAGAAAACTGAGTAACAAAAGTAAAATAATAAAACTGAATCCAAAGTTTGTGAGATTATTGCGAAAGGAGTGCGCGTTTGAAGTGCACTATGATCGGCACCCCGCAATTTTCCAAATATAAAGGTTTTTAACTGTTTGCTCCTTTCCATGGTACATATAAGTCATTAGCTATTTTTACAGATTTTGACTGGCACCATTAGCTCTAAAAACGTGAAAACCACATCCAAATTGCTGCGGTACTTACTGCGCGATACCCGTTACAGGAAAGAGACAAACGTAGCTTGCTTACAGATATATAATAATATAGATTTATTCAAATCTGAATACATATTTTTCCCGGCAATCAACAACTATGCATATAATAAGTTTTTCAAATGCCTTATGTTGTGGAAAACTGTCCCCCCCCCCCACCCCACCCCTGTGCAGGAAGGAACATCTGTCCTTCAACTGTAACGATATTTGTATTTCATACCTGCCCAATTCCCTGCCCCATTTCTATTTTTGAAATAAAACTTTGTTTGCGAACAACATAATGAAGTTTTAAACCGTCTGTCTATCATCAGCAAACGGCATTTAAAAAAACTTATTATACGCATAATTGTTGAAACATATTGCCGGGAATTGCCCGTAGATACATTGCAACAGCGAGATTCGATCCGGCGATTCCTGTTCATGCCTTATGCATCACTTCCGAACTCGCAAGCGAGTTTCGCCATACGAGCGTGGCGTGGCGCGCAATTCAAACAAACGAAATGACGTCAACTGCAATGTAACCGACTAAAATTAACAGACGTTCAATTTAACGGAAGTTAAGAATACCGTTAATGGTTTTTTTAGGTTAACTTGAAAGTTACATTTTTGCAATTTTCTCAACCGCGTTAATTAACGGCTGAGTTGCGTACTAATATCAACTGTTGTCCTGGTGGTGTTGTGAACCACTATTTACAAGTGATTCAGTTGACTTATCATAAACATCGCCGGAGGGTAACGAAAGGAGGTGTGGGCAATGATAAGGGAGACACGCGATGATCGACGATTCTGACGTGATACATACCAAAGACGTCTATGGCTAGTATGACGCGGTTCTTATCCTCTTCACCATGCCACATAATACGACGAATATTTTAATGAAGAAAGCTTTCTTCCAGATCGGCAGGAAGCCGTAACTGGACCTACTCCGAAATGAGAATGCTTCTGTACGAGTGTGTCTGCCAACAATTCAAGATTACGGAGCGACCATAAACTACGTGGTTCGGTCTAGGGCAGGGGTGGCCAACCTTTTCAGCAGCCGGGCCAAATTTTAGAACTACCACTCTCTACCGGGCAGGGTGAATTACTTTCTTGGAAAAAATACTTTAATATTTTTTAGGAATTAAAAAAAAGCTTAAAATGAAATACAGATATTTAATGAAGAATTAAATATACAATTATCTTAATGTGACTTTGTTTTGCAGAACTAAGGGCATCATTGTTAATGCCGAGAGAAGTTGTGGCTACACGCATAAAGTTCTCCAACATAACATCGGTGATTTGTGTTCTGTGTTGTGACTTGATACTGTTCATCCGGTTGGAAAGCTGTTTACACACATAAGTGTTTCCAAATAGCGAAAAAATGTTTGTAAAATGCAGTATATTTCTCCTTGTCCAGATATTTTCTGTAGAATTCTTCCAACCCATTCTGCTGGAATTTCTCCTTAAGCTGTGCGTCACACTGCAATTCACAATATTCCATTTGCAAATTTCCTGGCAATGAATTTATATCAACGGAGAATGGCGTTGCAAATACAGATAAAAGAATATGATGTTTTTTGAAATCTTGAAATCGGTCTTCAAACTCAAGGTTCAAGTTTAATATCAATGAACTGTACTTAATCGCCAACCCTTGTGTCACGTCTGTTTGCAATGATAGCGAGGAAAATGAGTGAAATTTTTATTTTTTAACTGTTGTTCCCAAAGCCCAAGTTTAATTTGAAACGCGGTAACATAATCAAACATATTATTAACCAATTGGTCTTTGCCTTGCAGACGAATTTTCAGGTTATTTAAATGGCTAGTTCCATCGATCAGAAACGCGAAGTCACAAATCCAAGCCACGTCTTCAAACTCTGGGATACTTGCTTGCATAGAATGATTGTATCTCTTCCTTCAAATCACTCTTTTTAACATTTTTGCACGGGACAACCATCTTACTTCAGTATAAAATGTAAGGTCATTATAGTCAGAATGTAAATGCTTGATGAATTCTTGAATTTGACGGTGGTTCAACCCCTTCGATCTAATGAAGTTCACTATTTTGATAACCACGCTCATGACATGATCCATTTTTAAAGACTTGGCACATAAATTCTCTTGATTAATAATGAGGTATTATCAAGTTTTCAAGCTTCATTTTCAATCAGTTTTACTAAACCTTCATGTTTTCTAACCATTGCTGGAGCTCCATCCGTCGTCACGCCAGATAAGTTGTGAAGTTTTAAAGAAAAACGATTTAATGTTGCTGTCCTTTAGCTGACTCTAACAAATCGCGTGCAGTTGTAATGTTCTTAAGTGGATACAGAGGCGATAATTCTTTTGTTTTGTTTAAATGGATATCAACACCTCTTACGAAAATCGCTACTTGGGCAGTATCTGTTAGATCTGTGCTTTCATCCAATGCTAGAGAATAATATACGAAATCAGGCGCTCTGCTTTTAAAATTATCTTCAATATGTTTTTCAATGTCTCCCACACGTCTCGTAATAGTTTGAAGAGAGGGGCTTATTTTTGAAAATTCCTTTTTCTTTTCTGGACCCATAATTTCAACGATGCTCTCCACACCACTCCTTGACCATTTCACCATCTGGATACGGCTTCGATTTCTTGGCTAATATTAAAGCTACTGCATAGCTCGCTTTTACGTGACATGTTGACTCTTCAGCAGTGGTAGTGAATATCTGTTGCTGTGCAGAAAGTTTTCTTTTTAAGTCATTTACCTGATCTGATCGAAATTGTCCTTGGTACTCATCAAACTTATTTTCATGTTTAGTTTCATAATGTCGTTTCATGTTATAATCTTTCAATACAGAAACATATTCTTTGCATATGAAGCATATGGGCTTTGTTTTAAATTCTACAAAAAAAAAAAAAAAAAAAAAATAGTTAATTGTCGACTTATCCTGAAAACTTCTCAATTCATCTGCAACTTTTGGCTTCTTTGATCCAACATTTTTGCTAGTTGACGCCATTATTTAATTGAACTAGAAAGAGAAATGAATAAAAGGCATGTGCTTGTATTTTGCAGAAACTACTAAAATCGCAACGCTTAAAAATAACAATAACGGGAACATATTCGGTTAAGATGCAACAACACAAATATCACGTATTTTTAACAATACTAATACTTACATACACACGCCTTGTATAAAACAGAAACTAGTTCTTAAAAGTCGATCACAACACGCCACAAATACAACAGTACAGCAGACAAATGGAATGTACACAATGCATTTCGAATCAAATACAACGATCAAAACAAAGAGCGTACTTCCATCTATGAGTGGAAACATGAACTGCTACGATGTAAATAACCGACGAAAGCGCTCCAAGAATCATTCAGGCGAACCCCTAACGCGCTTAAGTTACAGGAACATAAGCCATGATAAGGCTCGGTTGTACACCCGCACCGTCCATCCAGGCAAGATCACCATTGCAAGTCAAAGCGTAGGTATATAATGAATTAATGACCCAGCTCCGCGGGCCACAAGCGGCCCGCTCCCTGGTCTAGGGGGAAGGGGTTGGCTGGAAAGCTACGCTGGGCTACTTGGGAGAAGGGGGGTCCGAGTCAGACAACGTAGCTTTCCATTCATATTATTTGTCACTGTTAAAATGAGGCACAAAATACCTAACAGCATGTGAATATTTATTTCCGTCATTTAATTATCTCCGTATGTAATTTAAAATAGTCTGACAAGAGAAAACAGTACAAAATACCTCCTGGAATCAATAACGAAAAAAGCAGCATGTCACTAGTGAGGGAGGGGGTGTAGAGGCAAAAGCCAAGAAATGCATTTTGGGGGGAGGCCAAAATGAAGCTACGTACTTTATGGACGCTCCCTTAGCGTCATCTACGTGCAATTTCCTATGCAGCCTGTAGAAGGATAGCCTAGATTTTTTCCCCCTTATGACTTCACAACCCGTCGACGACGAGGTGATTAGAAACGGAGAACGACTGGAGACAAAGAACAGAAAGGAATTCGGTCATGGCCAACTTGTTGTTAGGATCGACCACTGGTATCCCGGGCCCAGCGTGGGATGTGTAGGTCAAAGTCTCCACCCGGGTGTCACCGACGAATGTTGTAACAATGACGTGGAGGAAATAAATAGAGAATAAAGGCAAATAATGACTTTTTCGATGTGTTTCTTGAATTCCTGGCTGACTCGCCATACTGGATCGTCTCCGCGTAACGGACGTCCAATCACGTAGGCAATGCTTCATGAACTGAAATATTGATATCATCCCATATATTTTCAACACATATATTCCCATCAACAATAGAAATGAACTTTCTGTATCAAAATATTTGTAACATCAGTCTTTCCACCATCAAAACAAAAGGAATGTATAAAGAATAGCTAAATTCGTCAGCAGATCTTTGTTGTGTAACTACTGATTTTCGTCGGCAGTAATGGCATTTATTTGTTACACTGCCATCAAACCCACCGGCAGATTTTGCGGAGCGACTGCTGATTATGTCGATCACCCAGTTCTAGTTTTGAGATCTCATGTTTCTCGGGTATTTCACTAACTGAGCTTTCTGCTGTCATTTTGCAGCCTTCATCAGAGTTATTATGTTTTGTATACATCTTTCAAGCGTCATGGAGTACTAGTCCTGTGTCCTCGCTGAGTTTATTACTGAACTTTAAAGTTTCTAAAGCTCCGTTGAGTCGTGTAAGTCACCACTACAGCCTTGTCTCTTCAAATTTTATCGCGTGTCCGGAGTTGACCACATGACGAACTGCGGCGGATCTGTCACTATTGTTTTACCTGCTCAGTCAACGGAATAAATACGGAAATCCTAGGTATTAAAAATGACGCCACAGTATTCTACCACTTTATTTCTAAACCTGCTTATATGCTTCATAATACTTTATGGTGGTGTAGCTTTGAGCTCAGAAACACTAGAAAGAAGGATGCCTGAAGCATCTGTAATGTTAACATATTTTTCTCGGGCTTCCAGCCGTGTTAAGATGTCACATTCCGCAAATGTGACATCTTAACACGGCTGGAAGCCCGAGAAAAATATATTAATATTCAACGCCGTGAAAAATTACGTTCCTACATCTGTAATGTTGTTCTCTCGAATGTAAAAAATGGAGCACAGATGAAGTACGAAATGAACGTGTTTCGGAAACGATAAGATAGGACTTACAGAAAAAAGAGTTACAACGATAGTTCAAAGACGTGTATGATTAGTTAATTTGTTAGTGAGTGAACAGGAACGAACTGTACAGGAGGGAAATTGCTATTTATCAATAATGAAACACAAGCGGAGCGGCGTTTCCAGTAGGCGCAGTACTCCACAGTGGTGGCCTCTGTTTTCCCTCCGCCAGAGACAACTGACATCATCACCCATTTCAGTCATTAAGTGATATGGACTCATAGAGTTGTGAACTTGAGCAGTCTTATCCAGGTCGCACGATCTTGGGCGATCCTCTGCCAGTTAACTCAGACAACCCTGCGTATGTACTTGTCCCATCGATCTGATGATCTTCCTCTAGGTCTCTGATGATATCTTGGACTCCATTCGAACACTGTTTCTGTCCATCTTTCGTCTTTCCTCCAAGCAATATGGCCAGCCCACTGACACATCAAGGATGCTGTCCTCTCCAAGATGTCTGTGACCCTTATAACTGATCTAATGTTGGTTGCTCTCATTTTGTCTTTTCTAGTTAAAGCTAGCAATGATTTTTCCATAGCTCTTTGGGCCTTTGTACGTTCTTTTTTCGTAAATTAATTTAGTTTCCAGTTCTCACAGCCATGAGTCAGCACAGGAAAAATGCACTGGTCGTAAATTATTTTCTTTAGGTATGTGGGCATATTATAAGGCTGGTTCAAAAAGTAACGAGCCGGAGGCCTATGAACAGAAACCAGTGCCTGTATTTCAGAAGAATTGGTCCTGGCTGTTGAGGCACTTGTCCCACTGCGACACAAGGCGGTGCATGGCTGTCTCGTGGGGCTGCGATGTGAACCAGTTCCGCACGTTCTGCTTGACGGCGTCGTCCGAGGTGAATCGTTTGCCCCTCAGAGCCTTTTTTAGGGACCAAAAATGGCGTAATCGCAGGGAGAGAGGTCTTGACTGTATGAAGGGTGACCGAGAACCTCCAACTTGAATTTCTGCACGTGTGCCGTGATTGTGTTGGCTGTATGAGGCATTGCATTGTCGTGGCAGAAAACGAACAGCTCTTTGCTCTTCCTGGCGCCTCCATTTCACTGCTTACAACACGACTGACGCATGATCTGATAGCCTTTTAGTCACGTGACTTGCACTCGTGACCCTATAGCGGCGGGCATGTGGACTTACGCACACTTGTCGAAAACCCTCTTTGTTACTGACGCAATGAAATTACCATTCTGTTTTTTTAACTGCTTAACGTTTCCTATAACAACTATGTCTTTAGAGACGGGAAAGGATAGGGGGCAAGGAATGGGAAGGAATTCGGCCATGGCCTTTTTAAAGGAAGCATCCCGGCATTCACCTGGAGTGATTTGGGGAAACCATGTAAAACCCAAATCTGAATGCCCGGACGGGGATTCGAACCGCTGTCCTCCCGAATGCGAGGCCTGAACGCTAGCCGTTACACCACCACGCTCGGTACCATTCTGTTACCGGTTTGCACATTCTAGACTCCGGCTCGTTTCTTTTTGAACGTTCCTTATAGATTTGAATGTGATGAAACGCTTCCAAAAAGCCTTATGCGACGGAAAAATTTCTGATTTTACATCTCCTCTCATATTTACAAGCTGGCCAAACTAAATGTACACACTGACATTTTCTAAAGATATATCATGTTGTAAATTTCTCTCTGTGGCCCATTTGCTAGACATAACATTTGTTTTTCAAAGATTCGCGTTCAGGCCAACTGTCTTACAGTCGGAGACGGAGTTGGCAAACTAGGTTTGTAGTTTATCAAGGTCATTAGCCACAAGCGCATCGACATTAGCGAATCTCAAGTTGTTAAGTCTTCTCTCATTGATTCTACGTCCTTTTTCTGCCCGTTTTAGCTTTGATTTTGCAGTCTTCAAGACAGATAAAAACAATTTCGTAGAGATGGGAGCACCTTGCTTAACAACTCTAGCGTGGAATTCTGTAATTGGTTCTCTAACACCGACAAAGGCTGAGGAGATGCCGCAAATATTTTACAAGCTGTGTCCACGCCATGTTCAGCTAGGCTACTGAATAGGATGGACAAAAGAGAAATGATTTGATAAATGTACGTACATACCTTAATCATCATGTACCAAATCATTGTCACCTATTCACTACTTTATGTATGTGAAGCATGGACGCTATATAGTCACAGAATGAAAACTCTGTAGCGTTTTCACTGGCAGAAACTTAAATACATAATTAATATCAAATGAGTGGACTAGGTCATTAACTTTCCAAAGCGCTTGTTGCAGAAGTATTCACCATCGGTTTTCGGAACAGAGGTGTGGGGTATGCCCACCGTATGACTAACATCACATTTATTCATCAAATTCCTTTTGGCTCAGTACCTTATGGAGTCATTTTGAAGCGCTATTAATACCAGATTAAACAAACCTTGAACATGACACATATAAATCCACAAACTTGGGATCTTTTGCCAAAGATCGTTTACATCGGCGCCGCTCTATCTTTGGCGCTGTCAGTCTGTTTGAACAAGAAGGCGGCAGACACGAAGAGGCCAAGCGGCGAAAGCAAAAGCTCTGCCAAATTGTGTGGACTAACGTTTCATGCAAGTATCGCCCAAGTTACCAGAAATAACTTCATAAATTTAACAATGTATGAAGAGTTTTGTCTGAAGAAAATTATTGAACACTTTCAGTGTTTGATTTAATTGTTCACCATATCACCCGTTAATTTATTTCAGGTTTGTGTATTTGCGCTGTTATTGAGATCAAATGACAAGGACATGTGGTTACTTTAAAAAGCAGAATATACTACTAGCTCCAAATTAAGACGTAGATTAATCATAGTGTAAGGAATTCTTTTCTCGAAGCGTAAATATCTGAAGTAGGATTCCGTATATATATATATATTAGTACTTTACGCAACGTCGACGTCGAGGTCGTTGGAGGATTGAGGGCAAGGAATTCGACCATGGTCTTTTGAAGGAATCATCCCGGCATTTGACTGGAGTGATTTCAAGAATCTACGGGGGATTTGACCCTACGTCGTCCAAAATTCTAGGACCGAGCATTACCGCTCACCAGTCTCGCTCGGTCTATGCATGTACTCTGTTGTCGTGCCTTGCAGTACACCAGGAATACAAACTGACCAGACGTATACTCAGTATTTTGCTTTCCAACGTATACTGGCGACAAGCCTTGATAAGATTTTTAATACCAGAGCACTATTTCTGAATCAAGCAAATAAGATGGAGACATGCGTTTTTGGTTAATTTTCACTGTAAATTCTAGTGTATCATATCTTCAACCAGCGCTTCAGTTTACTGTGATCAGCGAACACAGAAAACAGAAAAAACACACGTTATGGAAAACAGGCGGGTTAGATTATGACACTTTCCTCTGGCTCTATATATAAAGGTCATCTGAAAATTCTACTTTAGCCACACGTAAATTATGAAACTTGAAACTAACAAAAATTTGTTGCTCGTCACTCTCTACAAATAAATATAAATTGCTTAATACATTTTGTATCTACAGTTCGAGAGGTACTACCATGCTCATATTAATCCGAACGAACTGAATTGCACATGAGCTACATTTCCTCCTGGGACTTATTCAACCCATTATACACATCTACCAAGACAGTACCATACCCTGTAGGTGGTACATTCACGTTAATATCCAAAATTGTGACTCACACACCTCACAAAAAAGTGACATATTTTAACATATTCGTTATACAAACGGAAATATGGATTATATTTAGTTAATAAAACAGTTTTGAAAACAATAAATGCATTTCAGTTTAGTTTTTTAAATCATTAAAGAGAAATTACGTGTCCATACAGAACATAAAAAGTTACAGTTTTCAAACAAAAAGTTATTTTGAACAAACACTAGGGTCAAAAGAAAGAAAGACGTTATACAGATCATCTATCACTGAAAATAACTGGATATTAATGATAAAATCAATATTTGAGATGTAAAGATAGTTTTAGGTGAGTGCGTTGACAAATAATTGCAGATTTTTGAAGTTAGTTAATTTTGCGGTGTGCTATGAAGACGTGTTGTTCTTTTACTACTACATTTAAACTTATATTAGAAACATACGGAAAAACTTGTAACTAAATTACTGTTGTCAGTGACATGAGATGTCGTCAACGCAGTCTGAGTATTTTAGTCGTATTTTAGCGTCAAAAAACTTATTTTCACCTACCATTAGTATCGAAAGCTGCTTAAGGCGCAATGAACACTCTTTTTAAAACAAAACACGATGAGGGTTAAGCATTTTAAGACACAATTTCACATAGTGTTGTCAGCTTTGTGGATTTAGTGGTGTTTTATAAGCAGGCAAAGAACAAAAAACTAATACGGCTTTTTTGCTATAGCAATAATCTGTGCGTGGTTTTGCTATTAAAACTCAAACGACAGGTGAAACGTTGGTTTGATGTTCTTACCAAAAACGTTATTGGTAAGTATCCAAGGACATGCACTTAAAACATTTGGTAATAAACGAACTGCTGCGTTTGCTAACGGACACGTACGAAATCATTAGTTCATTTCGCGATTTATACGCTTTTTGCTACTTGGAGTTATTATTGTAGACCAACTTTCCACTCCATACTGATGTTAATAGTACGGTGAATTCTTCCGACAGTAGTCCGTAAAGAATCTGCACTGATTTAGGGGGTAAAATTGTTACCAGTCATCTGGTAACCCAGAATACAACAAAGTAGGTATTTTAATAATCTCACGGTACGTGGCTTCTCACGAAACGTAACAAACTTCTGCAAGATTTTAACTCGACTTTCTTGTATTTAGGCAGCATTATTCAAGCAATGTATTCACTGCAACTTGTCAATTCTTTTCCTCCATACTGTATGGCCACGCGTAATCACGTTTCCATTATCTGCATAACTGCAAATATTTGTTTTTCAACACTATGGATAAACATAACGATCATATCAATTAACGAAACACCCACACGTGCCAACGCCCTATCTTACACTGTCTGTTTCTTTGCCTATGAATCTCAACCCTTAAACTTTGTTATAATAATCCTCTCACATGACAAGCTGAGTGAACAAAGAGTTTCCACTCTATATTTGGGCGATAAAATCGCCACCATCTTCCGAGGAAGTTGGGAAACATTTGTTCAATCAGCTTGTCACCCGAGAGAATTGTGTTTATGGCCATCGTCGGGAAATAATTCATTCTTTAATATTTGTGATTGCGAACGACTTTAATTATTTATAACCTTAGTTTTAATTTTTGAAAAACATGGGATGAGAAAAATAATAAAGATCTTATTGGCAGACTGAAGAAAAGTTTCTTGGAATAATCTTCTTAGAGATGAAATGAAACCAGTGACGTTTAAAATGTTTACATTTCTATTTTTATTTTCTTCTAAGCTTTAGTAAAAATCAGAAAAAAATCCAATTCGTCTCTGTATTTACGAAACTACTGATCAGTAAATTCATTCTGAACCCCTTTCTCCTTATGTTTATAGAAGAGCTTATAACGATTTCCGTCCAGTTTAAATTTTTCGCGAAATAACTAAATGAGTAATTTTAACAAATTAAATGCTACCCCAGACAATTTTTACGACAAAAATTTATATTAATCCTTTCTTACTGAATTTCATGATTTGGAGAGTAAATATGTTGTTAAAATTCACATCAAGCTTTTCAAAATTTATCTAAGATATTATTATTTCGCAAAATGGGAAAACTTTTTACTTGCTTGCTTTATGAATGTATATATAGTCTGAATTGAAGTTGATATACTATCAACCAAACTAGCAACTGACAGATTTTATTTTATAGTAATTAAAAATTGACCAATATTCGTGTCTCCTGTGATTCAACGAAAGTGTGAGCTTTCACTGCGATTACTGAAGTAGAACTTAAGTAGTTTTGAGACTTAAAATCTCTCAGCCCTGCAGCTCACCACAATCATACGTTTAAATGCCCAACAGTCACAAAAATTATTGGAATGACTACCGTTCCTTGCAATGTCTCACGCGAAAGCGACAGTTATGTTTATGGCGTCGGAACACCATTTTGTATTCTTCTACCTGCTGAGAATAGTTATTACAGATATGCACATCAGCATATGTTAAATAAGATGGATTTTTTAAAAAATGAAATAAACACATGGAAGAAATGGAGGAAAAGAAATGACAAGTTGCAGTAAATACATTGCTTGAATAATGCTGCCTAAATACAAGACAGTCGAGTTAAAACCTTGCAGAAGTTTGCTACGTTTCTTGAGAAGCCATGTACCGTGAGGTTATTTAAATACCTACTTTCACGTTCGTAGCTACGTGTTCTAAGTTTCTATTCACAGAACTTAGTTTTATTGAGATGAAACACTTTTACGGAAGCAGACGGCTGTAATCAGTTTTGGTATGGCCTATGTAAAATGAATTCTGTTAAACTTAGGGAAGTTATCAACCACAATGTGAAACATCATCATGACATATCTGAAATCTTAGTACACATACAATGTAATAACACTGAAATTTTAACCCTAGAAATGTTTGAAGAGAATCATCCGCAGCAATTACTGAAGTCAAATAATAGTTTTCTTTCACTGAGAAAACTTTTTTTAAAAGGTGATAACAGAGGCGGCCTTAAGGGGTGGCGAACACGGCAATTGCCCGGGGCTCGCTCTTGGAGGGGCCTCGCGCAACAACCAGTGTTGAAAAAAGGTTATATATATATTTTTAAATATTTTATCTTTAACTATAACAGAAAACAATAAAATAAACTTGGTTAATCGAAGGTTAAGTATATATTAATGAGTACATAATAAAAAATTTCCATTTAGATTTTTCAGTATCACAGTAATCAAGAGGAGTAAGATTAACTGTATCAAAATTAAATAATTTATCACTGAATAATAATATCTTTTGTAATTTAACTGTAAAACATTTCTAATTGAATCTCGCGCCTCACATACTAGAAACCCCACTTGAACCCTCAGTTTTGTTACTTTCATGTTGTTTACGATTTACGCTCGGGCAATCCCCGGGTTTTATTTCGTTCGTAAACTATTGTCACCTTACGCTGGAAGATCGAATCACACTTGACTACTCCGCACCGACAGTCATCCTTCTTCTGTTCACACTTGTCCGTAGTTCGGCCGTGTGACGAACTTGTTCCTGCTGTCTTCAGTATCCTTTAACGTTTTGTTTTCGTTGTTTCCCCAAAAGTGAGTTGGCAGTCACAACCAGTGTTGCCAACCATACTCTGTTATAGAGTATTGTTCTTTATTTTGCTTATGCGTACTTAATAATCTATGAAAGTAATAAAGTACGTTAAAATATTTTCTTTATCTGACGTTATCACCTCACTGGTTGATCTTTAACTTAAAAAAATAGTATACAAACACATTTTTAACAAACCACCATTAAAAGTCTTTCTCACGCTATACTGGATTGAAAGAGTCTCGCGTTTCTGAACGCAATTGTCATGAAATGATAAACGTCAGTCACTTCGCACGTGACGTATTTATTTTGTTTGAGGTTACTTTCGATTCACTCTATAGTTTTTGTTAATAAAGAATGTCAGATTATTATATATTTTGTGGTCTCAAAAACCTAGTCACAGAGTTTCTTACCAGCTGTGCAATGCACATCTATTGTATCCACCTATTTTATGCTGGTAATCCTGCCAGGAATAGGAGACCTACAGTTTAAGGTAGAATTGCAACCACGCAGCGTCCTAGCATCTCTGCATTGAAAAATCAACGCTTTGCCAGAAATAAAAGTCAATTTTAATCCACAACCAGGGACCTACCGTACCGCAATCGCACGCCGTAACCATCTGAGACATTAGATCAAATCTAGAAGTAATGAAAAATATTTATTTAAACATAATAAAGTAAATGTAATATTTTTTTATATAATGTACTTTATTTTTGTCTATCCGAAAATACAAACCGAAAATAGTGTTACCTATTTCACAGCATCTGATGGATGATGAAACGAATGTTTTAGAATGGCCCAATCTAAATATTACGATAGTCTGATGAATATGAAAGTGAGGATGAAGAAAAGGCGCTTTTAAAGGCAATCGATAACACAGATACATATTTGGTCGCGAAAAAGTGGAAATTTCCAAACTCCCTCGATATGCTTCTCCACATCCACCATCCCGACACCGCACCGCGGCGTCAGAAAGGAAACGAAAAGGCCTGACTGAAGAAATGCAGCGTTGGTGAGACTTTAGAAAACTGCTTTCAGTTGTAACTTTTTTAACATCTCACAATTAGGTCTTCAGAGGTCATACAAATTGTTGACAAAATAATTAAGAAAAAATATTATTTAATTATATTTGATTGTACTTGTGATGTTTCTCGTGTTGAGCAATAGAAAATTGTTATAAGATTTTTTAATGGTAATATAGCTGACGTTGAAGAACATTTTACTGGCTTCTTAGTCGTCGAAGAAACACATCTGGGAGTTTCATTATTTATATAATCCCAGTACTAGAAATATATACTAGGTATATCATTACAAAACTGCAGATCCCAAGGATATGATATTGAAGACAATATGCGCGGATAAAAAAAGTGGTGTCCACAACGTATACTTGAAATTAATCCATCTGCTTATTTGTTACACAGCTGGAATTTCATCCTAGGGAACGCAACATCGACGTTCTGCCGAATCGAGTATTTAGTTTACTATTTTAAAAGCACATGTACATTACTTTTGCTAAAACCACTTACTAAAACTAGATGGGAATGCAGGGTAAAATCGGTGAAGGCCTTTAAATACCTACCTAGAGACATATTTGATGCTTTGAGGGATTAAGCAGAAAATACAACAGATTGTCAATTGGTTAGTGAATGCCACTCTATAGAAACGGAAATAACAACTTACGAATTTGTAGTTGCTCTCTTCGTATGGTATCATATTCCTACAACATAAATGTTATAAGAAATATATTGCAAAACGAGAAATACAACTAGATGCTTCTATACAACACTTAGGCGCATTTACACAGTGGCTTGATATTTATCGGGAAAATGGTTTCCAATCGTCATTGGTAACATTGAGAGAAACAGCTGATGAAAATGATATTGACAAAGTTCATAATCGTGAGAAAGAGTCGTAAAAGAACAAAATTTGATTATGAAGGATAAGATGAAGCTCTTGAATTGCCTGCGGAGGAGATTTTCAAAAAAAGCTTTTTGTATGTTATTATTGACTATGTGCGCGCAAGCTGCCAACGTAAATTTGAGGCACTTAAACATGAAGAGAAAATATTTGTTTTCATGTATAACATAAAAAGATTAAAGGAAATTAGTGACTGAGCTTTTGAAGAAATGCAGTGACTTGCAAGTACCTCTAATAACAGGAGAAATATCTGATATTGATGTACAAGAATTGTATAAAAAACTTAATATGTTTATCCGTGTATAAAAAGAAAACGACGGTGTTATAGCGGTGATGAGATATATAATAGAAAAAACATTAACTGAAGTGTACCCCACAAGCGAAATAGTCGTGAGAGTTATTGCCACCACGCCTAAGACGGTTGCGTCCCCATAAAAATGTTTTTCATGGTTATAAATTATTAAAACATATTTGAGGAATTCGATGACACAAAATCGGTTTTCAGCCCTTTATATTCTTTTAATTGAAAATGGCGTAGCTCATTCGTTAGATTTTTGTGCTTTAATTAAATATTGCAAACATCGTTTTTAAACCACTCTGTATATCTTTCAAGGTATTTATGTACTTCAGTTTAGCCTTAAGAATTTGACGCGTTTATGTTTGTTAACTTTTAATAACTGTTCTAATATAATATTTTAAAATTTATTTATGACTTTTGCATTTTTCGTCGGTCATCAGAAATACCTACTTTCGATTCACTTACTTTTCACCGAGGACAAGGGCCTCGCAAAGATCTGCCGCCGCGGACCTCGCAATGGCTAAGGCCGCCGCTGGGTGATACTGTAGATTTTTATCATTACTCAGCTTATAGACGTTATAATATTACTCGCAGCCAGACCCTCTGCTTTAAATTGAAAGTAAGTTCCGAGACAGGAATGCCTTGATAGTGAAATGCTCGGCGTAAATTTCCTCCTTCAGCTATAACTACTGTTCTACAACCCAACTGCAGAGAATAACAGCGTTAAACTATAAAATTTTGGAACAGTTTGCAGTGTAGTCCTTGATCGCAGGGTCTCCTTTTCAGCTGTAACATAATTTTCACTATTCGACATATTAAGTTATTTCAGATCCTTACGTAAAATTCGTCCTTATTCATCGCTATTGTATTTTAGTATTTTGACACTAGTTTTTGGCTCAATAGCTTCAGTAATTCCATAACTTACCGGAGATCTTTGCCCAGACTTAATGAAACGTGAGATCCACGTATAACCGTTTCTTCTTTGGGAAGGTATTTTGGGATTGATGTGTCACCGAACTTGTTGGGTGAGTGGTTAACGCTCGAGACTGGAATTCGGAAAGTTACATGTTATCCCGATTTCGGTTTCCATGGTTTTCCGAAATTACTCCAAGGGAATGCCGCGACGTGTTTCCCGAATTACCATGGTTGCGATACTTTCCCCAGTGTTCTCCAGGCCCTAATGACCTTGTAATCAGCTAGTCGTAAAGGCATAACCAAATAAAAACTTTGTTATGGCTTCACAGTTTTGAACTCCATCCTGCTATAGCTGTGATGGCAACAAATTTGTTGATACATAGATTAGATTGGTGAATATCATTCAATAATTTCCTTTCAGTACTAAGCATGCCACAGGAGACAGTCAAGATCGCAGTAACAAACCACCATTAACTGATTTAAGTGATTTGACGGAAATTGTTAGATTTTTATGATCAAGAAGTTTATCCGTTCTTACTATAACTTTAATTTAACGTCACTTACGCAGGCCTATACAAAGAAGACGGTAGAAAAATTTCTTCTGATAGGATGCCTGAATAGCATTTTAAATCAGTAACTGCTACGCAAACTAGTTTTATCATATCGAAGCTTTGGCTTGCCTTTCTAAGTTAAAAGTAAGCCTTGGAAGCTGTACTTCTTTTCATGAAATCGTTGAAATTTTTACCAATTCTGTTGGCACTTACATTTTGGATGTCCACATTCAAATATATTTGTCAGTAATTTTGTGTATGTCACGGTCAACAAAATCCATGTTTTGGTTTTCAGAGGATTAACGAAATAATTTCAGGGTAACAGGGGTCTAGTTCATAACTGAATACCGTAGTCTGATTCCTTTCCAATCCTTGGTAAATAATCTTTTCCGTGACATTTCAAAAAATATAACATACATCTAAAGACTGAATTGGTAAAAAAATAAATCAAGAAATCATTTGTGTTAGTTTATCGATACATGCATCCTCTCCATTCTTTTAGCTTCTCAGTTGGTGTATGATGTGACTTTAGTGATCCACGGTCCATTAAACACAAGACGAACGTAACAGTTCATGAAAATCACTTATGTCCGGAGCTGGACTCGAACCTTCTGCTCCAGGAACTACCCGAGTGCTAGCCACCATGCTTCCGGGTCGGCACCCGCGACGCCTACAGTGCCAGCGGCTGAGTCCTGCCAAGACCACAACAGATGGGGCAACAACGTGTTGACCAGCATTACGTTTCCTGGTTCCCAGTTTCCTGTGTATTCCTCCAAACTTTGTCTCATAAAAAACCGCTATAAAATATAAAAACAATTGTTCATTGTCATTCATTATTGATTGTATCAGCTTCTAAAATTTTCGCACTTGTGAAACTTCTTGTTGTATTCTGAGTTATCAGATGACTGCTAACAATTTTACCCCCTAAATCAGTGCAGATTCTTTACGGACTACTCTCGGAAGAGTTCACCGTAGTATTAACATCAGTATGGAGTGGAAAGTTGCTCTACAATAATAACTTCAAGTAGCAAAAAGCGTATAAATCGCGAAATGAACTAATGATTTCGTACGTGTCCGTTAGCAAACGCAGCAGTTCGTTTATTACCAAATGATTTAAGTGCATGTCCTTGGATACTTACCAATAACGTTTTTGGTAAGAACATCAAACCAACGTTTCACCTGTCGTTTGAGTATTAATAGCACCACCACGAACAGATTATTGCTATAGCAAAAAAGCCGTATTAGTTTTTTGTTCTTTGCCTGCTTATAAAACACCACTAAATCCACAATGGTGACAACACTATGTGAAATTGTGTCTTAAAATGCTTAACCCTCATCGTGTTTTGTCTTAAAAAGAGTGTTCATTGCGCCTTAAGCAGCTATCGATACTAATGGTAGGTGAAAATAAGTTTTTTGACGCTAAAATACGACTAAAATACTCAGACTGCGTTGACGACATCTCATGTCACTGACAACAGTAATTTAGTTACAAGTTTTTCCGTATGTTTCTAATATAGGTTTAAATGTAGTAGTAAAAGAACAACACGTCTTCATAGCACACCGCAAAATTAACTAACTTCAAAAATCTGCAATTATTTGTCAACGCACTCACCTAAAACTATCTTTACATCTCAAATATTGATTTTATCATTAATATCCAGTTATTTTCAGTGATAGATGATCTGTATAACGTCTTTCTTTCTTTTGACCCTAGTGTTTGTTCAAAATAACTTTTTGTTTGAAAACTGTAACTTTTTATGTTCTGTATGGACACGCAATTTCTCTTTAATGTTTTAAAAAACTAAACTGAAATGCATTTAATGTTTTCAAAACTGTTTTATTAACGAAATACAATCCAAATTTCCGTTTGTATAACGAATATGTTTAAATACATCACTTTTTTGTGAGGTGTGTGAGTCTCAATTTTGGATATTAACGGGAATACTATTTACTACCCGTACAGTACTACCCCTATAGTACTGCACCCCTACAGGGTATGGTACTGTCTTGGTAGATGTGTATAATTGGTTGAATAAGTCCCAGGAGGAAATGTAGCGATGTGCAATTCAGGTAGTTCGGATTAAAATGTGCATGGTAGTACAATGGGCTCAGTTTTGAAACTCGAACCTGGCATACCGAATGTCCTCATTCGAATATTAGGCAGTTGTTTTTGTAATTTTGCACCTAAAAAATGTTTTTACCATATACTGAAATCGTCTCTGTCAATCTTCAATGTTTACAAGTCCCTTCAAACTGAACAGAAATTATTCAAAATTTTATACAACTTACCCTTATGGGCAAATACAGGTTAAGATCATATTTCAGCTCGACCAGGTAACTCGGTTATGAAACTTAAAAATCATTATTTGTCACTTTTATAATCCGTGAAATGCATTTTTGGTTTAAATCGACCGAATGCCGATATGGTTCCTTCAATAGGCCATGCCCGAATTACTTCCAGCTTCCTGCTCCAGGCCTTTGCCGAGAATAATCACCTACGGCTTATGATCTGACCAACTCTCGTGCCAATATCAATCTGTAATATTACTGTCAATTTCTATGTAAAGTTATTATTACTACCAATAGTAATTTAGTTATCTTTAGTCTATAATTTATTATTTAGCTAGTGAAATAATTTTTTATAAAAAATGGCATTTGTTACTTTGTGTCTGTTTATTACTACTTTGTATGACCGGGAAACTATTCTAGAGCCGTTAAAATACCAAAACTAAGTTCACAAGTAGGTATTATTTGGGGTCATGGGCCCACACAAAAGAACTGTCAATCATTTTCACAACTCCCCTCCCTCCCGCCAGCCCCTCTCTCCCGCCTGACCCTCTCTCCCACCCGGACCTCCCTCCCCTCCTCCCCCTCATCCCCATACCCTAACCCCCCTCTCCAGCAGAGCGGTCATGAATGAAGGCACGCCCCTCCTCTCCAATTGGGCGGCAATGTATGAAGCCACGCCCCCTTCCCTGCACTTGAGCGGCCATGTTTGAATCCACTACCATTAACCTGAAATTGACTAGCGTTTTTTGGGTCGTCCAGCTACCCACACCTGCCTTTCCCACCCGAGAAAAAAATACTAGTCAGATATTATTATAAATAAATGGACTTGCCTAAAATGAATGTATGTATGTAAATTGAATGTATGTATTTTCAAGAATATAATTGCAAGTATTCAATTAATCTACAACACATAGACGTGAAAGAAAAAAATATAGAGGTATTATCATAAAGAAAAGGAGTTGCCTAAAATCAATGTTTGAATGTATGTTCCAGGATATAATTGCAAGTATTCAAATAATTTACAACACATAGACGTGAAGAAAAAAATAGGTATTATTATAAATAAAAGGACTTGCTTAAAATCAATGTTTGAATGTACGAGGTTTGTTAGAAAAGTAATGAGATTGGCAACACTGCGGGAGATCTGGCATTGTTGTGTCTACTGGCTGATGCTAAATCTGATTGTTGATCCCTTCCACTTCCTCAGTCTGAGTTACAACTCCATACAGTTAACACATTAGTTTTGACAGCGCCATTAATAAAGTTGTGTTTTCATTGTGCGTCACAGAAATGGAGCATCGGAATTTAGAGCAACGTTGTGCGATAAAGTTTTGTGTTAAACTTGGTGAATCCGCGAGTGTGACTTTTGTAAAGTTGAAACAGGCCTATGGGGAACAGTGCTTATCGAGAGCACAAGTTTTCCGCTGGCACAAATCATTTTTGGAAGGCTGAGAACACGAAGAAATGTCGAATGAGCAAATCAAAGATCAAGACCATGCTGATTTGTTTTTTTGACAGGAAGGGTATCGTGCACAAAGAATTTGTTCCACCAGGACAAACTGTCAACCAAGTGTTTTATAAAAGTGTCCTTGAAAAGTTGAGGAAAAGAGTGATCCGTGTGAGACCAGAAATTGCAGACAAGTGGATGCTTCATCATGACAATGCTCCGTGTCACACGGCCATTTTCATCCGTGAATTTTTGACCTCGAAATGCATTACTGTTGTTCCTCAACCCCCTATTCACCTGATTTAAGTCCTTGTGACTTTTTCCTCTTCCCGAAATTGAAACATGTCCTAAAAGGACGTCATTTTGGAACTCTAGAAAACATTCAAAAGACTGTGACCGACCAGTTAAAAGCCATACCAATTGAAGACTTCCAGCGCTGCTACCAAGAGTGGGAATCACGACTCCGCCGATGTATAGCTGCCCAAGGGAACTACTTTGAAGGGGATAACATTGTTGTTTGAAAATAATAAAAACTTTGGTTAGTATGAAATCAGTCTCATTACTTTTCTAACACACCTCGTATGTATTTTCCAGGATATAATTGTAAGCATTCAATTAATTTACAACACATAGACGTGAAAGAAAAAAAATATAGGTATTATTATTAATGAAAGAAATTGCTTTAAATCAATATTTGAATGTATGTATTCAATTAATTTTCAGCATATACGCGCGAAAGAAAAATATATTAGATGCGTTATCCTTCGAGTAAGGAGTCCTCAGTTCGATTTAATATACAGACGGAAATTAAATATATTACAGTAAAAAATTGACTTGTAATATATCAATTAAAATTTATATTAATCGCTTAATAAAATAAGATTTACATACAGGCTGTATCATTATTTGATCGCGAGATATGAATTGTAAAATTTAAGCGCATTTAAGCACGTGAAAGACTGCGTCCCTCCGAACCCTAGCGTGAGCGGTCCATTCACGGCACGCGCGTTATTGTGTATAGGTCCACCCAGGCCCCTCAGGGATTCAGCTGTCTTATTGTGACTTGAGCCACTTGAGACACACGGCAGCCTACAAAAGAAAAGTCCCACCACTTCAGTGCAGATGTGAAGTCACACATCAACCAGTCTTTTGAGGGGCAACCATATATTCAGGCACATGATACGGTTCATCTGCCAACACGCGTCGACCAGATCTAAAATAAACGCTTGAGCGACCACGCACAGCTTGCGCCGCTTACCCCACATTGACCAGTGTGAGGGGTCTAATTCCTATCCTTTTTTGCTGAAAGAACCCCTTCAGACACGCAAGTGCATTTCCTGAAGACCATTTAACACGTACATTCCAGAATGCGCCGTGCGGATTACTATTCTGTTATGCTGCATATATGGTCAGCACGTGTCTATAGAAATATGTGAGAGAATTTCAACGCTTCTTCAAACATTTACATATAAAGGCATGGTCCTTTATGTTGAAACAGCCTTTGTGGGGATTACTATACGTAGCCACTCGCCATAGGCCTATTCTATACTGAATGCCTGTCGAGAGGGATGAAAGCCTGCCCCCCCCCCCAAAAAAAAAACTGGGATCACTACTGCACCAAAGTTCGAAGGGTAATGTTGTGTCTCTCTCTTCTGAATTCCGATAGCCATGTCTGAAGATCTCTTCAACTACGAAGGTAAGTTCATAACACTTGTAGAAATCTATTCATATTTTCTTAAATAGTATACTATATATATATATATATATAATCATCTTAAATGTATACTATATATTATGTTTCTTTAACAGAAATGCAGTCATTATCGGTGTTGAGTCAATTTGATAATTATGGTATGATTTTTTTTGTGATTGTCCATTATACTATTAAGTGTTGTTAATTTTCTCACTATGTCATTAGTTTTTTTGTTTTGTAGAAATTTATGAACTTTTGAAAATTCCAACAATCAACTGCTTGATGGCGAGCATTTTTCTTTTTTTAACTTGTAATTATTTTTATAAAGCTATTTTTTTTCTATTTCATTTTTTTTTCTGTCTGCAGAAATTGGTGATTTTGAAATGCTTATCTTTGAAGGTATGTGTATCATTGAAGTTGTGTGGTTATCTGTTTATATTTTTATTCCTTGTTTATTTTTATACTAATATATACATTGTTTTTGATATTTCAGATATGGAAGCAAGTTCTAGTAAGCAGTCGAGTAAACGGAATGGGTCTCCAATACCGCCTAACTCCAAACGACAACGAACTACTTCTAGTGGTAAGTGCTAATATTTTTATGATGTTTTTTTTTCATATTACAAATTCCTTTTCATTCGTGTTACTAAATATTTTTCTTATTCTGTTTTAAGTTCGTCCCAGTGGAGCTTAGATGTTACAGCATCATCTCAAAGCCTACCATCCTTTAGTCTGCTACTAACACCATCACCACAGAGATGGATAATACCAGTACAACAATCTATGGCGAGTCATGCTTCACCGCAACTAGCAGGAGATCCGCCTACACACCGGAACCATATTGTTAATGGTAAGTCATTACTACTTCTATGAAAACGTCATTGTTTTTTTGTTTACATATTAATTTATTTTTCCATGTTACTAAAAATTTTCTTTTTTTTCTGTTTCAGGTTCTCGTATACAAGGGTCCGCCGCAAACAGGAATGATCCTGCCGCACCACTAATGTGACGGCCCTGTGAATCACCAGCCACGGCAGATCCGTGCTTGCCTATTTCTGCAGGTCCAGACATGCATCAGGTCGCGCCCATCGCTAGCAAATCACATTGGCGGCCGACCCCCGCATCTCGTCGGCCCATCGCACCACCTCAACATGGAGGCCGAACCCAGCATCACGCCAGCCAGCTGCCAGCATATCTAAATGGCTGTCAATCCCGGCATCCAGCAGCAGCAGCAGTCACCCAGCAGCTCTTAGTGATAGATCAATAACGTCAAGCAGCCACAACGACGCAGCAGCGGAGGGGGGGAGGGTGAGTTGCCAACAACGCGATTGATCCTTCAAGACCGGGAAGGTGCTTTTAAATGTAGAATTTATTTCGGTTCCATTCAAAATTCTTTAAATTATCTTGATCCTCTTAAATACGTTGATTCTTGTCATGATCTTTTGACGGAAAAAACTTCGTTAAATTGTTGATACTCAGTCCTCCCCGTCCGTAAAAGTTCAGGTGGGGCTGATTACAACATCAAAATTCAGAAGGAAACCACTTTTAAAACCGCCCGTATGTGTTTTTTTTACAAAAATGCGTGAAATCACGCACAGCACATCCCTGTCTGATTGATATAAAAACTATATGAAGTTGGAGCTCACAGTAAAATTGAGCGAGTTTCAAGGAAGGGAAAGTGGCAAAACTCTCGATGAATCATATCCCTCGACATCAACATTTCAAAATTGGAACCATTCTATCGGTGGTCTTCCTATATTGCTCTGCCAACTGATATCTATAGAAAACATGCCGTTGTCAATGTAGAAATGAGAGATGACGACTTATATTTTCTATGGCCCTTTCTTGCTCCTCAAGTAGGGTCGATTAAGAAACACGGAGACTGCGTTGAAAATTATAGACAAGACTTCGCCAAACACATTTTCGATTTTTCAGGTATTGAGTTTCCGGTAAAACTCTCAGACATTTCCAAATTCGTGAGGCAAAATCCAGACTATTCAGTAAATATTTTCGGTCTGGATGTAGATAATGGTAAAGATGTCCTCCATCACATTGCAGACAAATGCGGCCACCACATAAACATGTTGATGATTACCGACCGTACTAGAATATTCCAATATTGTAGGATTCACGACTTGTCGCGGCTAGTCATATCTTCATTATCCAAGCATAATGGTACAATATTTATCTGTGACAGATGTCTGCAACATTTCAGTAGCAAAGATGTCCTGGAACGCCATGAAATCGATTGCTCAAGGGTTACGCCAGTAAGAGTTGATTTACCCGGCGACTTCGATAAAAACTTAAAGTTTAAGGATTTTGTGCACCAACAGCGTGTACCCGTTGTCGTTTACGCGGACTTTGAAAGTTTATTAGAGCCTTATGATTCATGCAGTCCTCCACCCAACGCCTCTAACTCTACTAGAGTCCAGAAACATGTCCCTTTCGCTGCCGCATACCACGTCATTTGTCCAGTCGTGCCTAGTATGTCGCATTTCGACTCCTTCTCGGGGGTTAACCCTGAGAAATGGCTTGTTGGCAAACTCGTCAAACTTGCCAGGAAAGTCGATAAAATTCCTCTTGTAATGACGGATGAGCAAGAAGCAAATTTTGCTGATGCTACGGTGTGCCATATCTGTGAGAAAGACATTGAACTGGGGACTGCCAAGGTCTGCGATCATTGTCATATCACAGATAAATTTAGGAGGGCAGCACATAATAACTGCAATTTGCAGTTTAAAAATCAAAGGAATACCCATTATTTTTCACAGTCTTTCTGGGTATGACGCTCACTTTGTAGTTATGGCTTTAGCCGACCTCGACGGTGATGTGATGGATGTGCTTCCCATAAACACAAAACGATATATTTCTTTTTCTAAAGAGGTTGAATATACTTCAATCACTTTAATATTTCTGGACTCGTACCGATTCATGTAGACCCTATTAGATAAACTGATTGAAACTGACGGCGATATGCGCATTACCAGTGCTCATTTCACCGACCCCGAGAAGTTACTGTTAGTTAAATGTAAGGGTGTCTTCCCCTACGAGTACATGGATTCGTGGGAAAAGCTCACCGAGGCTATGCTTCCTCCAGAATCAAAATTTTATAGTTCGTTGTCAGAGTCGGATATTTCTGATGGTGATTACGAGCACGCATCACAAATGTGGCGGACTTTCCAGATCAAGCATTTAGAAGAATATGCAAGTCTGTACATGGGCTACTTGCAGATCTGTTTGAGAAAGTTAGGAGTTTATGTTTGGGGAAATACATCCTGGAACCCGCCCACTATTTCACTTTTTTTTGTATTTGGCATTCGGCCTGTAGCCATTTAGCCAGCACTCAATGTATTTTATATATCGTCAATGTTAATGAATCGTTCCAAATTTTTATGTGAACGCTGAATTTGTAGAACACCACAGGACATACACAACATAAACTTAACTTAAACACCCATGCCATAGGCCGGACTCTAACCGGCGACCATCGGTACGTGGAGGTAGCACTCTAGCCCCTACGCTACCGAGGCGGGCACTATTTCACTTCCCCAGGCCTTTCGTGGCAGGCTATGTTAAGGACCACGCGTGTCGAACTGGACCTTCTGATAGATGTCGACATGCTGCTCCTTTTCGAACGAGAAATTCGCGGAGGTATTTGCCCGTGCGTGCACAGGTATGCCAAGGCAAATAACAGATACATGCCGGAGTACAACCACGAGGCGCCTGAAGATTTTATAATGTACTTCGACGTAAACAATCTGTATGACTGGGTCATGTCAGAGTATCTACCCTCAGGTGGGTTTCAATGGCTATCGAGCTAGCAGATTTCCAGCATATATTTTATGAGCGTTGCAGCTGACTCGCCTAGGGGATTCGTGTTGGAGGTAGACCTTACGATTCCTCAGGATAAACACTACGTTCTAGCAGACCTGCCGCCATGTCCAAAGCCCCTGTAGGTTCTACCCTCCCCAAGCTACTGACCACACTGGTGGTCCTCCAGGAATGTGTAGGCTTGGGGTTGAAGGTAACTAAAATTAATCGCGTGATATGTTTCAACCAGTCACCGTGGTTGAAAGACTACCTATCTCTTAATATGTGTTCTCGCCGTTCCGCCAAAACAGACTTCGAGAGAGATTTTTATAAATTAATAAACAACTCTATATTCGGCAAAACTATGGAGAACATTAGAAAACACCGCGACGTGGAATTGTGTAGTACCTGCGCGGGCCGTCGTGGTTCTCGCAAACATATCGCTTCCCACACTTCAAACGGGCAACTATTTTCAATGAGGACTTTGTGGCTGTAGGAAGGCGAAAGTTAGGATTCTTTTCAATAAGCCAGTATATGCCGGGATGTGCATTCTTGACGTTTCTAAACTGAGGATGTGCCGATTTAATTACGAATTCGCCATTCCACAGTTTAGATGCTCTAAATTACTTTATATGGACACGGATAGTTTCATTTACTTAGTGAGAAACTGTGATCCATATGAAGTGATGCTTCGTAACAGGGATGAATTCAACACGTCTGGATATAGCATCGGCAACCGTTTCGGGATAGAACCCTATAATGAAAAGGTTGCGGTGTTTTGAAGGACGAGGTGAATGGCCCCCTGATTGCGGAGTTTGCTGGGTTACGGGCAAAAATGTATGCGTTCCGGATTGAAACCGACCGAACCTGTAGACGGGCTAAACGTTTGGCCGGTTCCGTCACCAGGAAATTAACAATTGACGATTACATCAATTGCCTCCATGGGGAAACTCCCCGTTACCATTCAACACGGAATATCCTCGAACCTTCACGTTGTAAACACCGTTCAAATCTCCAAACTGGGTCTGTCTAGAACGGATGATAAGCGGTATATTTTCCCCGACGGGATAGAGACCCTCCCGTGGGGGCACAAATCTGTATCTAGTTGAATGTTTGTGTGATAGTGTATATAGTGTGTGAGTGAAGAGGAATTATACCGTTTATCCGAGTATCTAATTTGTAAATATGTACAGTGCACTAATTAGGATGCTGTAAATGTGTAAATAGGCTACTGTAAATATTTTTTTGTATATACATAGAAAAAACTTTGATTCCTTTAATTTTTATTAGAGTCCATAGCCCCCCCCCAAAAAAAATCTTTATTGTACGTTGCATGTATATTTTCCGGAGCGCTGATCTCATTTTCATTGTAAAAAATTGGCTGCTGGGGGTGCTGCTGCTGTGCTGAATTCCTTTGTATGTCAATTTTTTTGTAAAATAAAGAGTACAGAAGAAATCATGCTGTACATAGATTGTAAGTTTGCTGAGCTGCATGCTCATTTGTTTTGTATTAACGTAATTGAGGAAAAAAATTTGTAAAATAGACTTAGTAAACAGAAGAAATAATTCCTGTACATAGATTGTATGTTTGCTGAGCTAAATGCTCATTTGAGTTGTATTAAGGTAATTGAAAAAAATACACAATTGTTAGAAAAATAAGTTTATTTATTTAGAAAAAATGTATATATTTACGTTTTAAATACATCTTCTTACTGAATCTATGTGTTATGTTATTTACCAAAACCTAACCACTTCACAAAGATCATATTTTTCCTTCTCAATATCACTCGTTCAACCAAAAAAGGACTTTTAAGTTTTGTTAGTTGTAGTTCTTGCTAGTAAAATGCTCCTGCAATATCTTTACCTTGATAATCTTGAAGTAAATAAGTTACAGGATTTGTTAATTTTACGTTACTGATGGTAAAAACTTCAGTTGACCAGTTAGGCAAGTAGCCTTTCTCAAACGTTTCTTTGAATGGTCACCAACTTTGAAATTTGCAAGATTAGTAATCTTAATATGACTGTAAACTGTTGAAAGTAGTGAGTTGTCTTTTACATCACACGGGTTAATCTTGATGGTATTGTACCACTTATTATTATAATCAGACATTAGCTGAAGAAGAAGTTCAATCCACAGATGTGAACCACGTCTACTGAATTCCCGCCACATTGTATTCTTGATTGTCCTGTTGAAGCGCTCAACTATTGATGCTTTCAAATGGGTATATGTTGAGTAGTGATGAATGCCATAGTTAGTCATGAGTGTCTTAAACTTTGATTTGTAAAACTCATTCCCGTTGACGGTCAGTAAATTTTTAGGAACACGATCACCAGTTAGTATTCTCTTCATAGCGTCGGTAACCACACTAGCCGTCTTGTTCTTGAGAGGTAGAGTCCATGCAAACTTTGAATAAGTATCGATCACCATCAGTATTACTTACAGCCACTATTTTTACGTGAATATGGGATCATTTTTACAATATGAGCTCACCACAGATCGTCAAGTCCTTTGATTATTACACGCCGTCTTGGGAAATTCCTTCTTGCTGGTTTATGGAGTTCTGCCACAACTTGATCCAAGTTACACGATGATGTCTCTCTCGCGAAGTTCTTCAATCACGGATAAAATTTCGTTGGAGTGCGCTGTATGTCCTGCTGATGTAGATGCGGTAAGTAATGTTTCAACGATCTGGTTGGGATCATTCCAATTCACATATTCCTTCATGGGGAGAAGACCAGAACCCGACTGGTGATCAAGCTTAGAGATTATATTTTTATACTTACTGGACGTATTTTTCAAAACTTTGTCGGATGGGTTAAATTTTACTCTGTGGGCACCCATGTTGTTTAATATTTCCAAATAGCTATTCAAGTCTTTTTTAGTATATGGTTTTGGGTTTTTTAAAAACAACAACCTCATTAATCGTTGTGTTCGTTCATATTCATTATCATCGATTAGAATAACGCCTTCTTCAAAAATCACAGGCGAATTTCCAATCATTCTTCTTTCTGACACCATACACTGAATCATAATCCCCCTCCCTTAGACTGAGCGACTTCAAGAACTCATTGATCAAGCCAGAAGACTGCTGCTGTTGATTACTCTGAGGTAAGAAAACATTTTCCACCATATCCATCACAGGTCTTAACGAATCCTTGAAAAAATTTTCTGAATCAATTTGGCCAGTTTTCAGTTCAAGTAATTTGCGCCGAATAGCATTCCTGGCTTTTATGATGCCACTTTTAGTTGTTGCTGCATTTATGTTTAAACACCGAATTTTATATCTTAAAGTGACTTGTGCTGTAAATGCTTCGTAGGGCTTATATGCGGGGAAAAAACAAAGTTTATCACCTCGATTCACATGGAGTACACCCGCATGAAATCCAACTTGTACCCAATTCAGTCTTACGTCAACCCTTTTCGGTTTGATTACACAGAGGATCATACCAGCGACAGGGATTTCACTATAATTTAAACTTGTATCTAGTATGTATGCATTCACCTGAAACGTATCCGTTCCAACAATATTCTCAACCGTAGTCACTTACCTCGTTTTTTTAAAAAATTAGACCATCATTAACTGCTCTGTTAATGTATCGTTTAGTTACAGCATCGTCATCATCGATGGGGTCAGCTACATGTTTGAGTAATCTACCCTGACAATCCAAACTTCCTTCTTTCGTAAGAAGTATGTGTTGAGGTGGGTGCACTAACACTCTCTTCCTCTATATCGATGATGTTCTCCCAAACTTGTCCTAATAATGACTATACCTAGTGGGCTTGGCTATTTATTCAAAAATGAATCAAATCCGTTGCGGTACCGTCCATGATACATGTCGCTATCCTTGTCAATAACCGCAAATCCATGCTTGCTTGTATTCCAGCAAGAACTACATAAGTTTTTAAACTCGTTGAACAGCATGTCAGTATTAACGTGGTCATTGTAAATGTACCTGAGATTCATATCATCCTGTTTAAATAGCACGATCAAGTTAGCGTTGTCTCTAACCAGCTGCTTTGGTATCCAGCTATAAGTCTGATACAAATAGAAAGAATCTACTAACCTATGCCTCTCCATACAAAAGTAATCTCGTATGTTATTCTGCTTCTCACATGAAACATCATCAAACACAAAAATTGAATTTTGTAGAGCTTCAGCAGGCGGGGACACATTCTGATTATCGATAAATGTCAAATACATAATTCCGTTAATGGGTTTTAGTATTTCACCTCACAACTGATACTTTGGTTGGTACAACGACTTGGAAAACACATACACATTTGCAAATCTAAGTCCACTGGGGTGTTCCAGCAGGGATAGCACAAGATTGGTTTTGCCACAGTTTTATTGTCCACACACTATCGCCCTCTCCGTCTCTGGAAATATAGGTCCATTTTTCTTCCGCTTGGAGTTGGTGCCAACAATATCAACATTACTCACTGGTAATGATTTCCGCTGTTTGACGTGGTTCGATGGCTTCTCTGGCTATAGCTAGGCGAGCGAACATGTATAAACAGTCAGTCGATAACAATGCCTCCTACGAGGAAGAAGAAGAAGAAGGGTCGTGGTTTCTTAAACAAGATAATCGACAAAATGCCATTTGAAGCACACATTCCAATATACCAGTTCTGTGGACCTGGGACAAAACTGTAAAAGCGGTTGAAACTCGGTCAGACGGGAATCAATCCATTGGATGTAGCATATAGAGAACATTACATTGGGTATGCGCAGAGTACTGACAGACGCAATGCAGACTGCGTAATAGAGGAGAAGGCTTCAAAGAGAGTGAGGGCCAAAGATGCAAAGTTCGATGAACGGGCAGCTGTATTTCTGGTCAACAGTGCTAAATTAAAGTTGGGCGCAGGCATTAAAAAGAAGATGAAGAAGGGTGGCATCCTCCATTTAATACCTATTTTTGCTGGATTGTCGGCTGCCAGAGCTCTTACAGGAGGAGCCTCGCCCATCGCCAGAGCCGTCAGAGCTGCTAAAGAAGCAAAAAAGTAGTTGTCTGAACAGAAACGGCACAATGAAACCATGGAGGCAATTGTCATGAGGGGTAAAGGTCTTTATTTGAAACCGTACCGGAAAGATGGATCGGGATTAAAGAAAAAAAAGTCAGAGCAGCCGCTGAGGGATGATGATATACACAGACTTGCAGAGCGTTTGCGTATACCTCATTTTCTCGGCGTCTTCATGCGCCATGCATTACCTCAAAAAATTCTAGAACGTGAACGTGGAATTGTGAACTTGGACATTACTGAAAATGCTGGAACATACTGAATAGCATACATCAAGTACAAGAATGGTGTGGTGAAATATTTTGACAGTTTTGGTGACTTACCTCCACCATCGAAATTGCAGCGGTACTTTGCAGGTAACAGAATACTGTACAATGTGCAGCGACACCAGGAGTTTGGTACGCACATATGTGGACATTTGTGTTTAAAATTCCTGCATCAAAATGTATAACATCAGTCTTGCATGAACCTTGTTCGGGATAACACACATGTCTGTGACACTCTGCTTGTCCGGCAATAGTTTGGTTTTGTGCTGTGATTACTTTCCACCGACAGATTTGAGCGAAGGCGAGTATAGAATCGGCTCAGTTAATTTTCAAACATACAATTCGATTCCGAACATTGATGAGACAAATAGCAAATTTCATTATTCGAAGAATTAAGTGATAGATATACCTAGAGGATCGTACAATATTGACGACTTGGCAAGTAATTTGGCTCGGCTCGCAAATAACGGGAAACCAGTTATTAGAGCAAACAACAATTCACTCAAGTACGAGATACAAATACCTGTGGAAATAGACTTCACGAAACAAAACTCAATTGGCTCACTGTTCGGGTTTTCTCGACGTACATTAAAGCCAGGATTTCATACCTGAGACTACACTGGGCAGATATTCGAAGTTAACGCGAAACGTTTAGAGTGCAGCATATGTACTGGAAGTTATGTCAATGATAAGCTGGGATATACACTACACAAGTTTTTTCAACAGTACCGCCAGGGTACAAGATTGTAGAAGTACCTGCAAACGTAATATATCTCCCCATCACGGTGAAAACGCTCAACAATATTCACATTAGAGTTGTCGACCAGTACGGAAAATTAGCGGATTTCCGAGGAGAAAATATTATTATGAGACTTATAAGGAAACATGGTACCTTACATTTTTGTTTCGATTATTTCAGTTTTATTGTTTTATGTTTGTATATTTAAAGGTAAGATTTTTTTGTGTATTTAATTTATTTTCTTTTTGTAAAAGGAAAAGATACGTTAATAGTTACTATGCATGAGCAAAGAGCAGTGTGTTACAAGAACATCTTTGACGGAGAAAGCAGAAGAAGCAAGTCCAGAGATAAAAATGGTGGCGGGCGGAGGCATGAACTGGTTTCCTCGCTCGAATAGTAATCGACATAATAAGAGAGAATATTTAATGATTTGTTGAATGTGTAATTTGTGAAGAAAATGATGAGTGAAATATATAGAAAAGTGAAATGAAGTTCTCCTTAGTTTATTGTATGTTGTTTGAATCATACAGACCAATTAAGTAGCAGAAACTGCAAGATAATATTCCATGGATTCTGTGGTATTATACACCCGAGGCAAATCTAGGAATCATAATAAAGGCCAGTTTCTTACAGACTACATATAAAGAATGGGCCCTCGTTATAATAATAAGCGTCAGACTCAAACAGTTGTCAGTAGTGAACCGACAGTGAAACGGTTAACACCTGCTAACGGGCTCTTCCTACAGTCGTTAGGCTATACAGTAAATTTTTTTTTATGGCATTTGGCAACGAAGGCCATACAGCCAGCTCAAGGTAATATTTGTAGCTTTCAGTGTATAAGTCGTCATCAAGTATATATATTGTATTTTTACAATGTATGGACTCCACAGAACGGACAGGACATACACACAGACACACAACACTTAAACATCCATGCCCGCGGCCGGATTCGAACCGGCGGCCTTCGGCACGCGGAGCTAGCACTCTAGCCCCTACGCTACCGAGGCCGGCGTATACAGTAAATAGAAATGGATGAGTTGCTCGATATAACTTCCAGTGTGGAATTTGGTGAGTCGGTGACGCGTAAACAGTTTCTGAGTCATCAACCGCATACGGCAACAACGTTCAATAATAATGATGAAATTTGGATACCTATTCATAACCAAGATACATATACACTACCAGGCGAAAGTTACTTGCATGTTGTAGGAATATTTGTCAAATCAGATGGAGCGGGAGCTACAAATTCACTTCTCACATCCAATGCATTCGCGTTTCTATTTGAGGAAATTCGGTTAGAACTTAATGGAGTTGAAATAGACCGAAATAGAAATGTATGTGTCACAAGCACATTGGAGACTTTTATTTCTTCTGGCCCTCAACAATTTGGTATGTTGAAGACCGGAGGAAGGGGGCAACGCTATCTTGGAAATGGGTACTTCGATGTATGTATTCCGTTTAGTACGCTCTTGGGTTTTTGTGAAGACTTTAAAATGATACTTGCAAATGTAAAATAAGAACTAATACTTATTCCAGCTAGGGACGAAGCAAATTCATACGTACAAGCCAATCTAAACCCTCAGAAAAGTACATTTACTATCAGTAAACTCGCATGGGTGGTGCCTCATTTGCAAGTAAGTAAAAGAGAAAAACTAGCGCTGCTTAAGATTGTAGACAGTGGGAAGCCACTTCACATTAATTTCAGAAGTTGAGATCTGTTGGAGTACCCGCTGCTTCCTATAAGTAAGCCCCAAATTTGGTGTTTGAAAACATTAACGCAACTGGAGAAACGTAGGTTCGTGGTTCTGGGGTTTCAAACAAACAGGAAACGGAATGCGGAATTTAGTGCATCCATCTTCGACCACTGTAATCTCGCCAACGACAAAATGTCCCTAAATGACGTGGCATACCCGTACGAGAACATTAATTTGGACTTTAAGAAAAACCGAACCACAGTGTTGAACGACATGTATGCAAGATTCCAGCAGGCTTACTGCGAACGAGAATATCCTTCACCACTACTAGACTGAGAAGACTTTATCGCCACTGCTCCTTTCGCCGTTATTGTCTGTTCACATCAAAACCAATCGGTAAAAAACAGGTGCTGCGGATGTTCATATGGAGTTTCATAGCACTGACAATTTTGCAGCCTACAACACCGCATATTGTCAAATCCTTCACGACCGTGTAGTGGAATATGTACCGCTATCAAGTGTTGTGCGTAAACTCACATAAAAGGTGTAGCACCGTCCAACGCCGCTTATTATCATGACGACCATCTTCCTGGACGCGCAAGGATTCAAGACGAGAGAACGAGCGTTTATCTTCAAAGAAGTTGCCGTGTGTGTAATACAATCAGACAACATTATCTCTACACATTGCATCTCTGTAAACTCACCAAGAGGTGGAGGTAACGACCCAACAGCGAGTTAGTTGGTACATAATTACCATGGAATAATTTCGAATGTAGACTATGTACTATTCTACATGCAATCACCAATGTAGATGACGCAATTATACGTATTAAAGGACCTGAGAAGCCTCGATGGTTTCAGAAGATTATCAGGAAGAAATTCTGCTACAATATAGAAGATTTAGGATGTCCAGCTTTACGAGAACTCTGGAAGAATAATTTAATAAAACTTTGTAAACGACTTTTATTTTTTACTGCTATATGTGCTGTTGAAAATGTACATTTAATTGACCAATGTTGGGTGAAATAAAAATAAATCAAATCAAATACAATATGTTTTTATTTATACTTTTTATACATGTATTTACTAACAAAAATTTTCTTATGGATGAATACATCAGTTTTTTCACTTATTGTCTTGGTTCTAGGGTCCACAAACATCATACCTAGGATTGTAAATCTTAATTACAATATTATTAACATCGGGCAATACAAGTAAATTTTTGTACACAATAAGTTCATATTTTAGTAGATTACAATCCAATGATGAACTGGGCGTCACTTGAGCCACATAAACATCGTTAATGTACGTATCAACCAGTTTTCGCACTGTGGCCATATTTAAGTGTCGTAGCACTTTACTTGATAAAATGTCCACAAATTCTGTGTAGTACCTTGAAACTAAATACCCCCACCTCTTCTTGATGGCAAAGGCACTGATCACTGTAGGCTTCGCGTCGATTAGGTTCTTCCAAGTCGAATCACCGAAGTAGATGTCGCTGGCAGGATCAGCATTTCGGGTGAAATATACTGTTTTCACGTCGGCAACAGTACGGCAGGAGACGGTGTGCTCTCCGAGTGGAACGTCGGTCTGGGCGTTGGCTGTGTTGAACAAATCTGATACTACGTCCAATACTTGAGTCACCATGCTCCATTCTTCATACGTTAGTATAACTTTGGAGTGGTGTCCCACTTTTTCAAGCACTACTATTGGCTCAAATTCGTGTTTGGACGATAACCCTATCGTCAAACGCTTTGAGTCACCAGAGTTGAGCTGATACACGGACGAGAACAACAGTACCGGACGAGCCGTTTCTGAACACTGAGGTCCGCAGGCCGGTTGGGCTACCTAGTCTTACTTGCTGGAGTGGTGGGGGTTAGCCTGTTCAGACCTGGAGGCGTGCTAGGTAGTGGGGTGAGCATGCGTTGACAGCTGAAACATATAATGCCATTGTGTGTGAACATCTGCTTGACCCACAAAAGGCTGGTCAATGTGGGGTGGATGGAGGCAGCTGAAACTGGAGTTAGTGGTTTGCGTGAGGCAGGTGACGGTTAGTGGGCCCAGGTGGTCGCTCAAGTGGCCAAACAAAAGAGCAGTAGGAGGGGGAAGTGTGAAAATGAATGACAGTTGGTCGCTCAAGTGGCCTAACAAAAGGGCAATAGGAGGGGGATTAGGCAGCTTAAACTGAGGTTAGTGGGGCCAGGTGGTCGCTCAAGTGGCCTAATTAGCATAACAATAGAACAATAGGTGTGAAAATGATTGACAGTTCTTTTGTGTGGGTCCATGACCCCAAATAATACCTACTTTCACAGGCCAACAACTAGATACATAATACTGAAAACAATTACTACTTGTCACACAGATCCTTCCCCTCTAGTATTTATCTTCAACGTCGTAGTGAAGGAAAAATCCATCAAACTCCTCTAATCATGGGAAGTGGACGAGAGGGGTGTCTTTGCTTCAAAAAGGGAATCGGATGGGCTATAATAAAAAGGAAATTTGTTAGTTTTCCTATCATTAAATCACAGAATAGTGTATAGAGTTAGTTATCGATGATCAAAGCTGAGGACGTTTTGGACCACCCTTGCTCGTGTGTTCGTAATCAAGATGAGCCATCCCGATTATGGTTTTCCATTATTTCCCGAAATCAAAGAAAATTCAGTATTGATATCCTCGTTTCTTTTCAAGAATTTTACTCAGACTTAAGCATATGCTCTATTGACGAAGCGATAATGCCCTGTAACGATTCGCTAAGCTCCCTGGTACATATCACTTTTTATTGTATATAAAGTAAAGGATTAGAATATTTTTCAATTTCTTGGGATGTCCACTGTATGTTCGAAAGATGCGCATGAAAGGGTGAAAGGCACGGATTTTACGCTTCAGTGAAGGGCAGTCTAGCTGGCGCCTTTTTGACAGAGTGGTAAGAGGATTAGGGATTTCTGTCGGGCAGGCCGTAAACAGAATTCCTTCCTCCCGAAGGAGACATCGTATCTCGAGGATTGCCGAAACTTAACGTGGCCAAGAGAAGACACAGAATAACATGACGTCAGATGATCAGCCAATCACAGGGAACATAGTACTAAGATTCGGGGAATTTTATGTTCTATGTCGTCTTCGAGCCACAAGAGGCGGAGTTAGAGTTTACCTCCGTGGCGGCAGAAAAGGAGGAACACACTTCCTTCCAGTCGGGAGGCCAGCCAAGATCACATCCATTCCGGAGCCCAGACGAGTCGCTGGCGACTTGGGGTCCATTTGTGCTGGGCTGACTTGTGTCCTGGAGACCATCTGAGGCGCACTTCTAACTTGCGACTTGCCGCGTACTGCTGGCGTAGCCAGTTACGACGATCGACCAGGTGGTCATCTCCGCCCAGCGCTACCTGGCGTGGAACGGTAATGTGTTTCTACGAAGCCATTCAGCCTGCAACTCCCTTTGAAACTGTACCCTTAAGCGCATCTGAGATAAAGATCCTTGCTCTGATCTGATAAAACCACTGAGCTAGACTGTGTAACTGTCGAATGACAGGTTAATCATTCGTGGCGTCCCAACCCATTAAAATTCATTACTGTTTGCTATCATCATAACTGGTAACATACTTTGTATTAGAATAATTGTGAGATTTTTAAAGTACAACTATACTTGTTTGCTTGCATTTAAAGGGCTCATTGTACGTCTGAGCATTGCTTAGAAAATTGCACAACCTCTTGTTTATTAACGTAATGGTAAATACGCTCAGATTTGTAGATGCCATTGAAAAAATCTTCATTAAAATATCATTTTGTGACAGTTTTCAAATCCCAAAATCATCCATTTCTCATTTGAATAATTTAAATTTTGATATTCAATTATAGTATCCTGTATAGCCCTCATCAAAAAACTTTCCATATATATATATGACAGCATGAGAAATCAGTAAAACTATTTAGTTACAGAAGCCATATATTTCAAGTTGTGGTTCAATTCCTATAACCCGTAATGTCTCAGACTTCGCTGAATTTTAATGATGCTGAGCTGAAAAATTGTATATCTGACGTGAATGAATATAACTATAATTCAAAACAGTGTAGAAAGTTATTTCTTCATTTGGGGCAGCCGAAAAAAACAGTGATTTAGTGCTGACATGTTGCCGCCCACGACAGAGAGTTCCATCGGATCCATTCTTGGATGTCTGATGTGATGAAACAACAAACAATAACAGAACGTGGGCGGTGCTACGCTGTGAGTGATTTATGTGGTTTCAGAATTATTGCCCGGCGCGGCGCATGCAGTGATGCTAGCAAGCAGTATGAAAGATGTCTCCTGGCTTGTCATTCGCTAATGCTTCATTTACCGCATAAAGTATCCGCATTTGTTCAACGCAATATCGTGTGGAAAAAACATGCGCATTAGGATTATTATCCGAGAATATTATCATAATACTCATCGACTGGAAAGTGATCGCTTTTATATTAATATTAGTTAGAAAAATACTTAAAATATGACCGAAATTTTCATTACTCCGAAAAAGTTTTTAATGAAAGTATAATTTCAAAACGAATAATGATTAATTATATTATTTTTTAATTTTTAAATACTATCATCAACAAAATAACAATTTTTTCTAGGGATATAAACCCATCCAGGCGATAGCAGCGTCACCTGACGAGGAATGACTGCTGGTCAGACACAACGCACGGTGCATGTATGTAGTATCAGTGAGCGTGCTATCCGTGTTTAGAATGGGGAAGGCGCGCAATCTATCTGTTTGACCGAGGGCAGATTGTGATGGCCCAGAGGTGGCTCGAGAATTTTGGAAACTACACGACTTGTCGGGTGTTCGAGGAGTACTGTGGTGAGCATTTTCAACAAGTGGTGAAACCACGTCAAAACGTCGAGGGGTTGGGCGGCCAGCCCTCATTACAGATGTCGAACAGGACAGGTGGCGATGTGTGGCGGAACTAACATCAGACTTTAATGCTGGGGAGAGTATAAGTGTGTCTCAACATACAGTGCACCGAACGCTCCTAACGATGGGCCTACGCAGCCGACGACCCATGCATGTGCCAATGTTAACACCACGACATCGGCAACTACGACAGAAATGGGCACGTGACCATCGTCACTGGACGTTGGCACAGTGGCAGAGCGTTGCATGGTCTGATGAATCCCGATACCTTCTTCATCATGCCGATGGGAGGGTGCGAATCCGTCGTTTTCCAGGGGAACAGCGTCTTGACACCTGTACTGTGAGACGGAGACAAGATGGCGGCAGCTCAATATGCTCTGGAGAACATTCACGTGGGCATCCATGGGTCCAGTGGCGCTTGTGCAGCCACCATGAAGGCCAATAAGTATCGTACACTAGTTGCATACCACATACGCCCCTTCATGACTACCATGTTTCCCAACGGCAGAGAAATTTTTCAACAAGATAATACGGCATGTTACAAGACCAGGAGTGTGAAAGAGTGGTTCGAGGAACAAAGTGGCGAGTTGTAGTTGATGTGTTGGCCCCCCAACTTACCAAATTTACGGGAATTAATGAATTATTTGATTATTTTTTTTATCATTCTGTATTTTCTTTGAATATATGACACAGCATTTTTTTTTTAATTTTAATTTAATTGAAATGGAGAATATGAACTGGTAAAAATTTCCCTATATACCAGCTTTCCAGTTACAGTTTTCCTTCCACCTTTATTATTATTTTTTTTACAGACTTTTAAATTACATGATTGCAAAATCACTCCGCAATTACTTTTGTCCTTTCTGAATTTTAATTTTAAATTATTTCATTGTTTCTGATAAACTTTTTATCATTTCCCTTGGTAAATTTGTTCCAGTCCCTGTCTCCCTTATCTTCAAAAGAAAGTTTTTCCATTCCTTTTCAAGTTCTTGCTTGTGATAATGGCCATCTCTTCACTTCCATGTATTAGTCCTAATTCTTCTGTCAATATACATTCTAATATCCTAATTACATTACAAGCACTCTCTTCAATCATCTCTAATTTTCAAATCCAGATCATGTATCACATCAATTACTGTTACTGATTGTGTTCTATGATGATTTAAACAAACAAATCTAGCTGCCTTCATTTGCAAACTCTCCAGCTCCTCTATTTGATACCCAGACTAGGGTCGCATGAGGGTTGTGTGTGCAGATGTGGTGCCAACTCCCTCCAACGATCTACCAAGGCCTCATTGCTTTCATGTCAAGACGCGTCGCCGCTGTTATCCGTGCCAAAGGCGGAAATACTGGCTATTAGTTAGGTGGTCATCTATATAAATAAAAATTAATGAATGTATGTTTGTTGGTTTGTTTGTTCTTCATAAAAATCCACAGTTTTCATCCGGTCTCGATAAAAAATTTGCACACATATCCTTTGAAACAAGGAGAAAAATACTGTCTATATTTGGTTGAAAAATTATCTGTATAAATAACACATGTTGTCTTCTAATTTCGAAAAATTACTGAACGGCGATAGACAGACGCCCTGGATATGAAGGTCTCTGTACTGTTTTTCCGTGTAGCGGTCAGGTAGCTCAGTGGTTAAAGCACTTGCTTACTAATGTTTGGGTTGTGGTCTCTGGTTCGAATCTCCGTGGGGGCTAAGAATTTTAAAAATTGTTTTTGATCCTAAGAGTCACGCCTGGGCCGTCGGTTATTCGGATTGAATGTTAAACTGTAGATATCATAAAGTTAGGGGTGCAATGCGAGGCAAATCGTAGGTAGTCTTGCAATACTGTAGGTGTAAATTTTTTTACGTTATATTGATCCCTCAGGGGTGATTCGCAGTCAGTGTGTGTGTGATTTGCAGTAATAATACTGTAAATGCGGAAGTAAGTCTTTGTCTTTTGTTACGTTTTGACTAAATGCCTATACCGATATTGTCGGAATTTAACAAGAAAATCTGTAGGGAGTGCACAGGACATTTTTTTCGGTATGATTAATAGTTGTAGTCACGAAATTTTGAGAACTGATCGAATGGTGACAGAGAGACGGATGTGTGTGTTAGTCTGTAATTTAAGGTAGCTTGCTCAAGCTATGCTTCTCGCGCATTATATTAGTGTATAATTTGTAAATAAATTTCATTTAGAGAAAAAACGTATTATTTAGTATAGATATCGATTTTATCTGTCCTCTTACTTTGTGTCTGCTTAAATGTTTCTGGCACCAGTTTATTTTGCCTTCTTTTTTGACATGCCTTGCGGGCGTAAACTGGCCTAAGTTGTAGCTCTAGCAGAGCACGAGCAGCTAAAGTTATTAGAACCCAAGAATCGGATGCTCATGCTGAAGAAAGAAGAAAAGTTCAAGCTGAAATAAAGCTGCCCTTAGTTAACACCTCCCCCCCACCCCACATCCCCTGACATTCGTTTGTTTTTCTGTTTTTAAGTATGTTGGAAATTGATTCTCTTCAAGCGACAGGTTCGACGGTAGAATGATATAGTGATGGCTTTCAGGTCATATTATGTCGACTCGGTGTTGTTTTTATATTATTTTATACAACGTTTTATATTCAATTCTAGTAAAGAAATTCTTAATCCACGCTTGCGAAGTCGCGGGTATCAGCTAGTAATGTAATAAATGATCATTGTATTTCGTGATAACCTACTGTTAGTGTAAAATTTCTCTGATCATTTGATAAAGTTTAGCATTTTTGTAAAATACGTTTTTAGGTTATTTTGAGATCTTGTTCTAGTAACTGTTTCAGAGAACTGATATTTTTTTTAACTTTTTTTTCGATTCGACATAGAGGACTACGTATCGTCGATGCCGAGGTCATTAGAGGCTAGAAAGAAGTGGGGGCTAGGTACGGAATGCGGCCATGGCATTTTGAAGGAACCATCCAGGTATTCTCCTGAAGTCATTAGGGGAAACGATCGAAAACACAAATCTGGATTCGAACACGTGTCCTCCCGAATGAGAACAGTGTAGATTTAAAGAAACACATTTATGCAAAGACAATGCATATTAAATCATTATAGACAGTGACGTTGATGTCTTAGCTACGAAATTCGACTGATCTCAAACCCATAGAGCATATCTGGGACGCTATCAGGCACCAGCTCTGCGCCCACAAACCATCGGCCGGGAATTGTGTGACCTGCGCGTAGACATCTGGAGCCAGATACCTCCGAAAACGTACCAAAGATTTAATGAATCCACGCGTGCTGGTGCGAAAAGGACTTAAATATTTCTGTAATAAAATTTGTAAAGAGGTTAAGTTATTTGGTAATGAACCAATGGAACGATGAGCAGCTTAAGAATAACTTCCATATTGCAGTAAAACAACATTGCAATGTTGCGTTACTTCAGTGAAAACTGAAATATTGCAGTAACATTAGAAAACTGTAAAACACCACTGCAATGCTGCATTCTCGCATACCCCTCATCCTACTACAACGGAAGCAAGCATATAAACTCCAATGCACATTAGTAACAGAAACATTAGAAAAACAAACTGAATCGCTTAAGGGTTAAAACAGCGAAAAACTACGATTCTAACTAGTAGCCATAGGGGAGAGTTCAGGCTCGGCTCCTGGAAATGTCAATTCTAACACTAAATTGTAAGTAGGAGGTACAGAGTATAACAACAACAAGCGACGTTTGTTATTATAAAAACACACACACACACACACACATATATATATATATATATAAGTTTGCAAGCAAGACCCAGTGCAAATAAATAAATAAATAAAAATTCCACTCCAAATCGCTGCTGTATCGTGTTCGAAATATGTACCAACATGCTATTATGTTGGTGGTGATAATATTTTGGCTCGTCAGTGTATGTAAATTGAAGGGAATTTTCACGTGAAGCTGTCGATCTTTGACTTTCAATGAGGACTGACCCAAGCAGAAAGATAAGATGCAGTGGAGCGCCACAAGTATCTTGCCTCCCTTCTTCAACTCACTGCAGACTATCCGACGGAACCGAGGAATTTCTCTATCAACGGACCCACCATATTCATTCAGAGAGAACAGCCTGGGGATAAGCGGCCGGGGTGTGATCCCATCACGCGTCCAAAGCGAATACATCACATTCTACCTTGCCCTACAGAACTTTATAGCTGATGGAGATTATCATCAGTCAAGCTCTTTTCAGTGTATTGAAGAGTATTGACGTACGAATTACGTTGATAGATAAATTATAATTTATTAATATTCAAAAAGTAATTTATTTTTTAATTTAGCCTTCCTACTTTTCATTCCGCGAGCAATAGCTATTCAGCGGCTAAAAATTGTTTTGCCTGTAGATGTTTTCGGACGCCAAGAGATCATTTTACTTTAGATTCGTTCTGGGCCATCTTTGAAACAATTATTTATAGCAGACGCTTATCTGCCAATTTGTCTTTCAACGATTTTGAATATTCTGATTGCTTCGAGTTTTCTTTTATAAGGAATAAGCTTTCAATCGCGTTTTTTCTGCGTTGACCGATAATTTCTCACAAGGCACACCTTTGACCTCGAACGATCGGAACCGCACGAAAACATGTTTAAAATAACAAGCGACCACAAACAAAACAGTGGTGTGTGTCATTTCCAAGCAGAACTCCGCGAACATGGAACAAATGAAAAGAACCTATTGTTGTGTGATTCCTGGTCAGTGTCATACAGATCGTACCCTTCTAGATGCAACTTTTCGAAACAAAGATGTTATGCTGAAGATGTTGCCACCGAAAACAACAAAATATTGCCAACCCCTTGATGTTTAGTTCTTTCGGCAACATATGCTCTATATCAGAAGGGTTACTGATTTTGTAAGACTACAATGTGCCAAACCACAAGTGAAGATACATGATCGTTATTTCTTCATGAAACTTCACTCTGTGATTTACAATCAATTTGCTGCACGTACGTATAAGCCTATGTTACAATATACTTGGCGAATGCCAGGTTATGACATTTACATACCAACATCATTGTTTGAAAATGTAATTAGTGTGGCTTTTGATATTGGACTGCGTGAATGCTAAAGTGATTTGGAATGTGATAACGTGGCTTTAGTGAGGTGTGCACATTGTTCTATTCCACTTTGTTTTAACCACTTCATCGAAATCCCGCATCTGTACTTTGAGGACTAATATAAGCACTATCAGGTGTGTGGTACTGCTGTATGTGCGTGTTTTGCGCTATATTAAGTACTCTAAGCGGAGAGTGTTTGGCATTGTTGATTGAGAATGTAATGATACACTGGCGTCATTGAATTACGTATAATCTCATTCATATGGTATTGATATCTTGTTACTTTGTTTCTCTCTATTAAAATGTTACTTGAGGTAGAATGCAACGGTTTATGTGGAAATGACACACACAACTGTTTTGTTTATGACCGCTTGTTATTTTAAACATGTTTTCGTGCGGTTCCGAGCATTCGAGGTCAAATGTCAATATCGTATTTGATTCATAGGGATTTATTTTATAATAATCATAGATTTTAATAAAAGTAATATTCGATGCAGTTAGAGGCAGCCAAGCCAGGTTGTAAACGATACCTCAGCGTGGACTTGTTATTCACAAAACCTGCTGATGCGCTGAGTCAACCATCAGCACCGATTTGAACTGGTTAATAACGTCAATAGGGTGTACCTCCGAAGTAAAGATATATTTCTCGTCCTCAGTCCGCGAGTAGCTTTCATCGAATCATTATGGGTAACTAACAGCTAGGCCAACTCTCTTAAGCTTCAGTCTGTACACCATGTAGGCCTTCGTAACATCATGGGGCCAGGCATTCCATCCAGCCATTCAGTGTCCAATCATTAATTATTCAGTCTATCTTCAATTAGATGCAGAAGCATCGTTCATAGGCATAGCCGGACAGATCCTTGCAGGTCATATTATCAACTGTATTGTCTACAGTCTTTACTGATCATTAAATGGGATTCTGCGAACTGTTAGCCGCCTGTTATCATTTATCGGGATAGATTCTCAACTAGCCACTTAACACGAGCTAGTCTTCCTTATCCTGTGTTGCTGAACCTATTAATCAGCTGGTGTCAAACTAATCCTGATTTAACATCATCTTCAGTAGCCCACTAGACTGGTTAGAAGAGCTTCGTATCAAGATACAAGAGATTTCTTCAGCTACACAATCGCCACGAGGTTAGTAAACTCTACTCTAGATTCCCGCCACATCAGACGTCCACAAATAAACCACTCGGCTACCCTTTCAGTTCTGTCACTTAGACAGGACTCCTACACAAAGGTGTCCCTTGTCAGTGTTTTTTGTCGACTTGTAAATCATCATAATAATTTATTATCATTTTGTATGAATCAAGTGCTGTTTCCAACTACACATGTACTCTCAAGAACTCACAATATGTCAAATCATGTTTGAGAATCAATAAATTAGTTGCCAATTTAACTCGTCGACTTCGCTACAGTACGGCCATATATTTTTATTATTATTTTATTTTATTGGCTTTAGCCTTAGGATAATTTAGCCAGTTACATTGAATAATGGAAATCTCGTATTTATATCATGCCTTTAGTTTTAGCCACATATAAGTAAATTAAGTTAATCGCTTTCTTATTGGGCGCAGCGAGAGTTATCATCACATCTGCGATGTCTTCTATATGTAGACCGTATTTTATGATGGTTCTTCTGTATTCGCGGAGGCGCTTACATCTTAGCAGGAAGTGGTATATATCCTCCACTTCGTCACAGGATTCGCAGTTCGGAGAATCAGAAACCTTCAGCAGAAATTTTTTTATCATTTAGCCAGGTGTGGCCCGTTCTTAACCTACTAAACAGCGTGATTGCCGTCCTGTGAAGATCAACTTCCTGGAACCATGGTTTTGGCGAAACTTGACTAGCGATAGCGCGGTACCATAGCCCTTTCCCTTCGGCCTTTTCGTTCCACTTCCTTTCCCATGCGTTGAGAGCCCTTGATGAGGTGATCATTCTGAAGTCGTTATATGGCACTGGAATGTTCTCAGTATCGGGAACCTGAAGATGCCGTCGAGTGGTTCTGTCAGCTAGCTCATTCCCTGTCACTCCCACGTGACCAGGGATTCATTGTAGGTTCACTTCTATACCTCTGTGTATGGCTTTCCAAAGTTCTCTACCAACTTCATATATCAGGTAGTATCTGCACAGGCCTTTCGGGATGCCTATGAGTTCCAGCAACCGCCGAGTCAAGTGCCGCATTTTCTGAGTACTTTAGTTTAAAGTGTTGTAGGTAGATTTTATCTTTGAATATCTTCTGTCGTCACAGAGGAGGTGCTAGTTGAGTTCCAGCAACCGTCGTGACGATTGTCGCCATCTGTTTACCTATTTTAAAGTGTTGTGATAGCGTTTGATTTATTTGATTTAATTGAATTATAACAGCGTGCTCTAATCGTGATCGCATTTATTTGCTTTTTCTATAGGGAAGTATATAGAGCTTATTTGTTTTTTATTTAGTACATTGGTTTGCTAACACCGTTTATCAGTACGTCCTATTAACTACTAAGTGCAGTCGTCTGTTCTAAATTCATCTCCTGAGTAGGTTCTCTTTAGGTCGTGCCTAGCGGTTGGTAGTAAGTTGTGAACAGTTTATTTGGATCACTCGGTTAGTTCAACTTTCATCCTCTCCGTAGTTTTTTCTTTCAAAGTAATGTGTAGGGACTGTGACTGCTGTGTGCAGACGCGGGCTGAGGTGGCTGATCTTCGCGCTCAGCTTGCAGCTTTGCTAACGAAAGTTACGAGGCTGGAAGCTGCCGTAGGTGGCTGCAGCAGATGTGGAAGGGGTGACCCTGACGAAGCTAATGTTCTCACAGGTTCTCCCCTACCAAATATCGTACCTGCAGTCCAGGCTGAGACTTCGGAGGCTGTGCGGCAGTCACCTGATGGTGTCTGGCGCGTGGTTTCCGGACGTCGACGCCGCATGCGGGGGGCAGGCGTACAGATCTGAATCCCAGGAAGGTAAGCCTGTACCACTGTCCAATAGGTTTGATGTGTTGTCTGGATCTGATTCAGATCCACAATCGTCAATCAGCGAGTTGCCAGCCCCTCCGCCCGCTAGGTCTGGGCGATCACAGAAGGGGATTCTGGTGATAGGTAGCTCCAACGTTAGGCGTTTCATTGAATCCCTTAGGGATATGGCGAACAGGTCTGGGATGAAGTCCAATATCCATTCATTGTGCATTTCGGGAGGTCTGATCCATGATGTGGAACAGGCCATCCCGAATGCCCTTGAGCGGACGAGGTGTAGCCAGCTGCGGATTGTAGCTCATGTTGGCACCAATGATGCTTGCCGCCTTGGGTCGGAGGGTATCCTCTCTTCCTTTCGGCGGCTTGCTCATACGGTGAGCTCTGTGGTTGATGACCGCAAGATTTCGGCTGAGCCAACCATCTGCAGCATTGTCGATAGAACAGACTGTAGACCTCTGGTTCAGAGCCGAGTCGAGGGTCTGAACCAGAGGACTGCGTCGTTTCTGCGATAATCATGGCTGCAGATTCCTTGATCTTCGCCCTGGGGTCGAGTCGTGTAGGGTTCCCTTGGATAGATCAGGTATGCACTACACACGTGAATCGGCTACACGAGTGGCAGGGGCCGTGTGGAGTGCATTGGGGGATTTTTTAGGCTGAGGGAGGAAGACCCGAAACTGGGATTACAGTCACGGGCAGCCCAATTAAATTCGGCACCATATGTTAGGAGTAGCGAAAATCAATCTCGTTAAAAGTACTCGTTATAAACTATAGAAGTGTTTGTAATAAGCAGCCTGATCTTGAAAGCGTTATTAGTAGCACAGAAGCTGATATTGTATTAGGTACTGGAAGCTGGTTAAAACTGGATATAAGTTCATCAGAAATTTTTAACAATAGCATGAATGTTTTCCGTAAGGATAGGTTACATTCAAATGGAGGTGGTGTATTTATAGCTGTTCGTAAACACCTGTCGTGTAACGAAATAAATATTCATACGGTCTGTGAAATCCTATGGATTAGACTAAAAGTAGCTAGGACAAAACTTGTAATAGGGTCTTTCTATCGTCCACCAGATGCAGATGTAGGTGTTGCTGAGGCCTTAAGAAATAATGTAAGTAATATAGCTCGGCAATTTCCGGATCATGGAATAATACTAGGAGGCGACTTCAACTTGCCGTATATTACTGGAGTAATTACGCCCACGTTACTGGTGGCAGGGATAAAATATCCTGTGAGATTATTCTCGACCTTTTCTAAGATCTTAATCTTGAGCAGCTCGTCACTGAACCAACGCGGTGCGACAACGATAACGAAAACATTTTAGATATTCTCGTTACAAATAGGCCTGAACTATTTACGGACATTTCTACCACCACGGGAATAAGTAATCATAAAGCTGTAATTGCTACAGTAAAATTAAAAGTCGAGCGCAAAAAGAAAAAAGAAAGAGTCGTTTATAGGTTCGAAAAGGCCCCAAAGGAGAGTTTAAGAACGTTTTTGAGGGATAAATACATTACCTTTATAAAAGGAATTGGCTCGGTTGAAGAGGTGTGGCTTCGATTCATAAATATAGTCAGGGAAGGTATGGACTTACATATACCGAAAAGGGACAATCAGGGACGGGAACGATCCCCCGTGGTATACGCGTGAAGTTAAAAGGTTACTTAAAAAGCAAAGGAAGGTTCATGCACGCTCAAGAAGGACGATGTATAGGAGTGATTTAGAAAAGCTAGCTGAGACAAGAGGACAGGTCAAGAATGCGAAGTGCGAGGCCTTTAATGACTTTCGATGCAACTCACTTTCCAAGAGCCTCATTGAAAATCCAAAGAAATTTTGGTCGTATGTAAAAAAAGTAAGTGGTTGTGACAACATTATGCCAATTCTACTAATTCGGAGAGATCCTAGGAATTATCGACCGATATCGCTAACATCTGTTTGCAGTAGAATTCTGGAGCATGTCATATGCTCTAATATTATGAAGTTTATAGATGAAAACGAGCTACTTACAGCATACCAACACGGATTTCGGAAGAACCGATCGTGTGAAACGCAACTGGCTTTATTTTCGCATGATGTAATGAAAGTTATTGATGCAGGATCACAAGTTGATGCTATTTTCTTGGATTTTCAGAAAGCTTTTGACTCTGTACTTCACAACCGACTCTTAGTGAAGATCCGAGCGTACGGTATATCTGATCAGATTTGCGAATGGATACGCGATTTTCTAACTGGTCGGTCACAGTATGTCGTTGTAGACGGGGAAGCCTCTTCTAAACTAGATGTTACTTCGGGCGTTCCTCAAGGAAGTGTAATAGGACCACTTCTTTTCTTAATTTTTATAAACGATCTCGGTGACAACGTTAATTGCAGGATGCGATTTTTTGCTGATGATGCACTTATTTATAGGGAAGTCGGGTGCTCCGACGATTGCTTGGAAAGTCAGCGCGATCTGGATGTTATTTCGGAATGGTGCCGTGAATGGCAGCTTACACTTAACTGTAAAAAGTGCAAGGCAATGCACATAAGTAATAAAAAGACACCGCTTGCTCAGGAGTACAAAGTTAACAATTCAGTTGTTGACAGTGTGGATTCCCTGAAGTATCTAGGCGTAACAGTACAAAGCAACATGAAATGGGACTTCTACATAACTTCCGTTGTAGGCAAAGCTAATTCCAAACTACGATTCATAGGACGTATTTTGAGAAGTTGTAATGCTCATACAAAGGAAATAGCGTACAAAACACTAGTGCGTCCACATTTGGAATACTGTTGTGGAATTTGGGATACGTATCGCAAGGGATTGATTGACACATTAGAGAAAGTACAGAGAAGAGCCGCTCGATTCGTGACTGCTAGTTACAGTCCTTACGTAAGTGTCACAGAACTGATTCGTGGGTTGGGCTGGGATTGTTTGTCGGACAGACGACGTCGTTTTCGTTTGAATTTGCTGGAGAACATGCGAAAATCTTTAAGTTACGAGTGCAACGAAATACTTCTTCCGCCAACCTATATAGGTCGCAATGACAGGAGGGATAAGATTAGAGAAATAAGATGCCGTACTGATTCATTTATGTATTCCTTCTTTCCTCGATCTATTCGGGATTGGAATGCGCAGAATTAGGATTGGTGCTTAGCACCCTCTGCCACCCACAGTTTTTGTGATTTGCAGAGTATAGATATAGATGTAGATAGCTTGCAAGGAACTTTGGGAATCCGAACTTATCACTGCTTTGGCCCGTACGGACCGTTGTATATATTGTAAGGCTCTCAGGATTGCATACATCTCAGATGAGAAGATTGAGAGTTCTGCCGGCAGTCTACAAGCTTCATAAACAATCTTTATCGACCCAAGCACCCGCGCTGGTGGATTGCATTACCCTTGAGCCATCGATAAATACTTTCCGCCATCCCTTCCAACGCGTATTCAAGGTTTCTAATGCCAGCTGATTAATTCTATCTGTAGGGTAGTTTTTTTGTCTGCCGGACCCTTAAGCCTCGTTCACATCTACAGACACCGTACGTGTCAGACACGTATCGGCACAGACAAAAAACATGATTACATACATTATATACGGGCGTATTCACATCTACCACGCGTGAGCGGGGCGTGTCCGTGCAGACACGTGCCGACACCGGCCCGCATTGTCTATGCCGGCACGTGTCTGAGCATGTCAGAGTGTCTGTGCGGTTAGTATGAACACAACAACGTAACAGCACAGACAGTGTACTACGTGATTTAATTAAATAAGATGAACAACGAAAAATTAATTGAATTAGTTAGAGAATATTAATTTCTATACGACTTGAGTGACAAAAGATAGTGACGGTAAACGGAAAGATGACGAATGGAATGAAATAGCAAAAACGTTCCAAGTACGAGGTAAGCAGGTATTTATTTTTGAAAATAACTATTTCAATTTGTTTACATTGCTTCTGCAGAAGACTCAAAATACAAAGCAAGTTTGACGCCGACATCAAAAGCGGTAGATTGACTACTCCCGACTTGCCTTGGTAATTTACTCAAATTACTAACGGCTGTATTTTCTCTTATGATTATATTTTATGAAGTTGTGTAGAATGCATGTACTCAATATTACTTTATCAACATTTTCGGGTTTGAGCTGGATTTTTCTGTTGTATAAACGGAATTTCTGAATAACCCGATTCTTCTTCTTCCAGAAAAATTGCTACTGCAACTAGTTATTCCATTGATAAATTTGGAATATTTTATAAGTAGTTACATGCGTGCACTTTATAGTTTTTCTGACGACTTCTGAGAGTGTACTACTGTATACAACTTAGGTCTGTGTCGTGTCTGACACGTTACATGCTGATAGATGTGAAAACTTATGTCTGTGCCGTGTCTGACACGTTATGTGCTGGAAACGCTACGTGCTGGTAAATGTGAAAGAGGCTTTAATCAGAGACAGGTGTATTCGTGACCCATTTTCTTCGCTGAACATCCCGTTGATCTCTTGTCTGTGTATCTTCCACGGGGCCGTTGTCTGAAACTACTGTACTAGGCTGGGTTTTTTCTGTTGTTGACGTGATTCGGCTGAGCTTTCATGGCAAGGAGCTTCTCCTTCCTCTGTAGGGGATGAGAATTCATGGACTACACCTTTTCTACCAATTTTCTTCTTCTTATGCTCAAAGGTGGAATGGCTAATTCTGCCTCCATCACAGCGATGAGGGTGGATTTTACAAAGCCTCCGATTATTTGCAGAGCTGAGGATTGAACGCAGTCCAATTTTGTTAGGAGGTTCTTGGCGGCAGTTTCGTACAGGAAACCGCCGTATTGCATTCGGCTCCTCAGTAGACAACAGAATACATGACGGAGTAGTCGAGGGTCCGCGCCCCAGGTTGGAGCGGCGAGGGCTTTGAAGCAGTTCAGGCGTTGTATACATAACTGCTGCAGTTCAATGACATGTCTTCTCCATGTTAGCTTCGAGTCTAACCACATTTCCAAGAATTTGATCTCTTTAACTAACTCCAATGTGTGGCCATTTAATGTAATTGTACAGTCATTTCCTTGTAGCTGTCTTTGAGCAAACATACAAATTATGCTTTTTTCTCAATTGATATTTCTAGCCCCTTGTCCAGCAATCTCTTTTGTATCAGCATCAATTGCTCCTCTAGTATTTTACGCTCCGTTTCTATGTTGGGGTGTGAGATGTATACAACATAGTCGTCCGCATATTGGAGGAAGGATACTAGACCCTTTAGGATGTTACATAGGTCTGTCATGTAGATATGAATAGTAAGGGACTCAAAGGGTCGCCCTGCGTTAAGCCTTAGTAAACTTGTCGACTGATTCTGTCTCCCTCCGCGGTAAAAACTGAATTCACTCTTCGGGCGAGGTATCGGCCACACCACGCGCACACCTTACTAGGCAGGCCCATCTTTTCCATAATGCCCACAAGTATATCAATCTGTACATTATTGTACACATCCTTGATATCCAGGAATGCAGCCACTAAATAGTTTCTTCTTGTAAATGGCAGCTGTATATTTGTCACCAGCGTGCTGATGTTATCTAAGGTGCTGAAGCCTTTTCGAAAGCCCATAGTTCTCGTATGAAGTAACCTATGATGCTCCAGGTGCCACTCGATCCTGTTTTTAATCATTGCACTCATCAGTTTTGTCTGGCAAGGCAGGAGAGAAATAGGGCTATTTGACGAGATGGTGTTCTTCTTCCTGTGGGGTTTACACACGGGAATAACCATTACCTCCCGCCACTGATTAGGAACACAGGAGAGGCCCATCATAGTATTGAAGAGATCCAGCATGGTTTGCCTCACTTTAAGAGAAAGTTTGTTGATCATTATGTTGGTAATAGCGTCCATCCCCAGGGCAATATCTTTCTTCCGTAGGGCGTGCAATAGTTCTGATATTTTAAAAAGGGATTCCGCCGACCCTGTTGAACCGTCGCCTACGTCACTACTCTTGTGGTATTCCACCTGTTTGGGTACATATTGAGGAGTGAACGAGACTAGGAACTCTTCCGCTGTTTGTCTGTCTGACGATATCCAATTGATAGCCGGCCTCTCACCGTTAAACCAGTTCAGTTTCCGCCAAGTCTCTTGGGTCAACGCACCATCTTTAAAAATGGAACAAAAACTCTTCCAGCCTTCTCGTTTGGCCTTTCTAATGGTAGATCGTGCTTCAGCAGTTCTTTTCTTAAGTTCTACCAAATTCTCCTGAGTGGCGGCGTGCGAATATGTTTTTGGAGCCAAGCGCTTCCTGGCGACAGCTCGCGGGCAGTCACTGTTCCACCATGGTTTCTAGTGATCTCTCTTCTAGTGTATGTTTTAACCTCTAGTATAGCCTCTTCAGCAGCAGTCTCTACTGTTCTTTGAAATTCGTTGTATCGCCTTAGATATCGTCGGTTGATCCTTCCCACTGCTCCAACAGCGTGCTGATCTTTCCTCTTCAACGAGCCAGTTAGCCCTGCTACACAACCACCGTCTGCTTGAGTGCCGGCGGACATATGGGAGATTCCAGTCTAAGGATAATTTGAGGACGCAATGATCACTTCCGACAGTGTCTGGTAGCAGATCCAATTTCAATGCATTAGGTTCATCGATATAAGAGTAATATCTGGAGACGAATTTCTCTGACTAGAAGCACCAAGTCTAGTTCCGTGTTTGTTGTTAAGAGCGGCAAATGAGGAGGCTGAAATGGCGTGGGCGAGCTCAGTTCCATGCATGTCTACGTACCTGTCTTGCCATAACGAATGGTGAGCTTCTAAGTCTCCTCCAACCACACTATTTGGTGGCAGCTGATTGAATATAGCTAACCAGTCTTCTTCCTTTACGTTGACTTGAGTTGGTTTATATGTAACGGTGGCTGCTTTGACAGGCCCATTATAAAAGAGGTCTACTGAGACCATTTCTACGTTGGCATTTGCCGCTAATCTACGCAAGGAGCTATTAATGCGGCTTCTCAAGAACATGGCTACGCCCCCGTGCCCATCTTCCCTGTCTTTCCGAAAAATTCTAAAATTCTTTATGTTTAAGTTAGATGAGTTGTGTAACCATGTTTTTGATATAAGGACTAAGTCGGCCTTTGTTTTCTGTGATGGTTCTTTGAAATTCATCCCAGTTTGGTAACAAGCTACGTGCGTTCCACTGTAACACTGTAAGTTTAGTCCTCCTAGCCATTTTTAATTAATATATTTGCGGTTTCCGATGTGGTTCCACTTGGTCCCTTTTCTTTTACCTCTTGCAGCACTTGTCGAACTGCTTCTTCCTGGATTTTCTTCTCTGTGGTGGCTGCCAGCTTACCCTTCATATGATGTGCTATAACCTTGACCACTATTTTAACTATTATATTAACGATGTCTTCTCCTGACTCTCTGCTAGTTAGTTCTTTGCTGGTCACTTCTTCAGTGTGGGTCGCAATAGATTCCTTGGGTGTACTGACGGTACTTTGGCATTGCTCCCTGATTTCTTCATTCCCTGTGGCATCATCACAGCGTTGTACATTTACTCTGTATAGGTGGGAATTCCGCTGCTATGTATTGGTAACATTGGTGTATGTTCATCTTGTTATCAGTCGCCAATTTTGCCTTAACCTCTTCCCGACGCTTGCGTTCAGAGCATCTCCTATCATTGGCTTTGTGATCCCCTCCACAATTTGCGCATTTTTGGAACTAATTTGAGCAACTGGATAAATTGTATCCTTCACCACACTTAATACATCTTTCTTTTCCTTTACAGAATTCGGCCGTATGACCAAATCTATAACATCTAAAGCACTGCGTCACAGGAATATATAGGGGGATACCTAAAATCTCAGGTAGATAATCTCAATCTTCTCAGGCAGGAGTTGGCTATCAAAGGTTATGAGAACGGTCTGCAGGGGTATAGTTTCGGCCTTGCCGTCCTTGAATACTTTCTTACTGAATCGCCGTACAACGATAATCGGTGCCGACGACACAGCGTTAATCTTTAATTCTTCTTCTGCTAGATCCATAGGAACGAATTTGATAATCATTTTTCTTTCTACTAGGTTCGCCGGTATATAAGCCTGCAGACCCAAAGATTGAAGAGACTTCTTTTTTTCAACGAAGCTGTTAGCAGTGCTGGCACTCAAAAATTCCATGGACATTCTGTTTTTTCCCTTGCTGGTTGAGACGTTTGAGCCCGCTGACCTTGTTATAAAAAATTTTCCCCCGCTGAATTGGTTGTAGAGAAGAACAACCTGATGCGTTCTCGATTATTACAACATTTGGTCCCTCTGCCTTGTCATTATAAAGCCTCTTCTGCATTGCCGGCGCGGGGGATTCTGCTTGACTGCTACTTCTCTTTTTAGACATACCTGACTAGTTGTCAGATGGTGCCCTAAGGCGTTCCGCTGATGGCCTCCATCTTCTGAAGGTACACAAGGAATTGTTTGAGATGGGACGCTAGGCTGCCCGTTACCTCCTTGCCTCTACTAGGAATCGACTCGGTGATCATCGGTTCTTCTTCTTTCTCTTTCGTGATGATTCTCCTGTCTGCCACTTTGCGTTTCTTCCTCAGGTTGTACTTCCTCGTCGGTGTCGTGTGGTTTGCCTCAATTTTCTTCCTGACTGTTTCCATCATCCTTTGGTCACTCTGGCACACGGTAATAATTTCTTCTTTTCCCGGGTTGATTCCATCACTTGCTTCCGCCATTTCCTCTCGCCCTCAGGGCAGAAGGGACTGATGAAATGTGCTCAGCCAAGGATATATTACCGTGGGTAGGTTTTCTTCTCTTGATGTAAACTAATATAACTGTTCACTAATTCACCAAAGGTTCTGTGAATATTTCTCGACTGCAGTTAGCACTGTTGATAGTCGCCGGGAGATGAGTCCGAAGCACTTGCGCAGGTAAATACGTCTCACTTCATCACTCGATCACAATGCTTACTTTCTTAATCGTCGGCTGCAAGTAGTAAACTACCATATATTTGTTTAGAGGCTGAATACGTAATAGTTATATAAAATACCTACAGATGGTGTTAGGATGGCGTCGTAGTTCTTTACTGTTTTCTGTTAGTATTTGGCAGATATTAATTTTCTACTCCGTTGAGTTAAGGAAACATAATGATATAAATTTCAAAGCTTATGCCAGATACTAAACTTTGAAACTGAAAAATCCGTCAAAGTATGTCTAGTACTTCCTAAATTACGCAAGATTACAATTTTTTAATTATACTATGTTCAAAGGAAATTTTGATTTCCCACTTCGGTGCCGAGTGACTTAGCGTGATGATACATACATTTGATTTTAATTTAGAATCTAAGATTTTGAACAGTGAAATCTGTGAAAAATTCCGTTTAATAGGTTTCAAGTTATGCCGGATAATAAGTAATAAAATTTGACGTTCGGAACAGATTTTTATTTCCTGCTCCGGCTTCAGATGGTGTAGAGTCATAAGACATATCTCAGATTTTAACACACGCCGGTAGGGGAAGAAGGCCGGAGTTCAGCCAGGCAAGTTGAAACTTGCTTGGCCGACCTCCGGCCTCCATAAGGGCCTGTTTATGTAAATGAGGCAAGAGCAAATTGGGATACCCTTAGGTAATGACAGCTTTGATGGGTTACAGCCCCGCCCCCTTACTAACCTCAGTTTGACCCGTCTTAACCTTCCTGCCCAAATTTCGGTGTCGATAAGGGCCTGTGTATTTCTGCAAATGAGGCTAGTCGAATGAATTCAGCTTGCTATTTACTGACGTAAACCTCTCTTTCAACTCGACTATTTGATAGCTTATTAATGATAATTGCTGCAGTTAACGTCCTATATCTTAATTAGCTCGAAATAATTTCTGTTATTGTAAATATTTTTATCATAAATATTTGTAGTCTATCATAAATAAATAATATGCTAAATAGATTAAACGCTATATAATTTTTGATTAAATCGTAACTATGATTAGAACCGCTAGACTGTGTAATCGAACCACACGTGTGTATTTAAAGGGTTATTAATTACAATTATTCAGCTAATTTCAAATCGTAATAATTTGATTTTATATAATCTCCAATTCATTAATCCTTCTAAATGTATTATTTATGTGTCTGATACACAAAAATTTCACAGATTGTAACGAATTCACAAACTCGTTTTCACCTCAAATATAGCGTTTCATATTGTTGGAAAAGACGTGTTCTAAAAATCATATAACAACAAACCGATTTTTTATTGAAATGATTGAGTTTGTGTGAATGACAAAACTCTATCCCCAAATACCGAGCTCTGTGACCGGAGCAATACAAAGCTAGGATCACCAACAGCGCACCTACCCCGCTACTGAAAGATCAGTGGAGTCCGTACCTACATGGCGTAGCGGACGGCTTATTGTGTGCTGTTGAGCCGAAGCGTTTTGTCGTCATACGTTAAAAATACATTATAATAATGCGACGTTAGTATCTCCTAAACGGATTGAGATATATAACTCGGAAAAATTGCATTCTACTCATCGTGAAATTAACAATTTACGAGTTTATAGAGTTATTATACAATATATCACACGACCTGTAACAACGTACAGGTGAAGTAAAAATTCGCTTTATTAAACCAAGAATACTAGGCCAGAACATTGCCACTCACCCATCAGGCTCGGGTCTTAGCGGTTTGAATCACTACCGTTGAGCTGATAAAATGACTAGAACAGTAAATTGTCTACACCAATATCACTAGGAACGTGAAGATATTTAGCCACACCTATTAGAAAGTACCCGAGTTTCATGTGCAGCCATTTATTCCCTAAAGCTTGCCACAAGTTACAATAATTGTTTACAGACATAGTGATACAAGCCTAATGTATATCTGAGAAGATGATCCCATCCCCAGTCAATGACTTTTCGAAAGCGGGTATACACAAGTTATTAATATATAAATGTGAAAATTTATAAAAGCCATGAACATTTCAACGATCAGACAAAAATCCTGTATTTCGCGGCATATAAATAACTTTCATCAGATAGTCGCCAAAATCTTCTCTGCTTATTTGACAATTCTGATGCTTTTGAGCACGCACGTACACACATGGCTAACACAAAAACTTCATAGTACCCTCTATTCCTGTGAGAGGAGCGAAAATACCGACTACTTAAACCGTGGTTTGTGGCTTAGAAATGGCATCTAACTACAAAGCCAGAAGGATGATGATTTTTTTCCACAATTTTTAGTTACTTGTCACGGCACAAATTATTTTTAAACAAATCGCAACATCGTCGGTTTGATGCTTCGGATACTCGCCACTGGTAAGTTGAGCAGACTGCCTATATTGACATATGCATACGCTCCAAGTACAAAACGGTTTGGTGTTACCAAAAATATAATGTTTGAATACCAGGGAATTTGCAAATTTTTCTGGCCGTCGCATTCGGGAGGACGGTGGTTCGAATCCCCGTCCGTTCATCCAGATTTGGGTTTTCCATGGTTTCCCAAATCACTCCAGGCAAATGCCGGGATGCTTCCTTCATAAGTCCATGGCCGAATTCACTTCCCATTCCTTGCCCCCCCCCCATCCTTTCCCGCCTCTAAAGACGATAAGCAGTTAAAAAAAAAAAAGGTTGCAAATTTCACAACTTAAAATAAAAAGTGACGCTGTGTACGTACTATCTTCTATCTGAATATAAATGATGTATTTTTACTGGGGATTTTGCCTCATATCGTTGTTTTTGCTGTGATGTCAGTATATCTTTAAGTATGTCTATGAGGGGTTGTTCTTTTGTCTTTGTGTGGCTGTATTACATCTGGTACGTAGGCGACCTGGAGACTGGATGTGAATGTCGTTCGGTGTGGTATGTGGAGCGAGCCTTTTTCGAAACGTTGAGTGTTTATCGAGACTACGTGGCTGACGTGTGGAAACAGTTCTTCGCCGCTAGCGCTGTCTGTCGTCGAGCTGAGTCGGCGCCTCGCGACCTGCCAGCGGTGCTCTTGCCGATTCATTGGCTTCGCGCGGCGCACACGCCGCGCCGGACACCTGATGCCGGCGATCAGCTGCGGTGATGTCCACCACTGTAAACAAATTTTCTACTGCTGCCAACATGGGGTCGCCAGAAGAAACTCTGACAGGGTTTTAAACCAGTGTAGTGAAAAATAAAGGAAACGAGTATGTGGAATTAGTCAAGCATCTAAACGATATTTGTGGCCAAAAACTCACTGAAGTTAGAGAAATAAAGATATCTAGCCTGCTGGCAATAAACATCGCCTTCTTAGGAGGGCCAGTTGTCTCCGCTAGGAAAAGAAAATGAAACACTCAAAAAAGAAATGAGCAACTCAAACAAAAATAGAGGAGGAATAGTCGCCAGCTATGCTGCAATGGTGAAATCTGTAGGATCGACCGGTGGTGAATCCCAAAATCACGCAGTACACAAAAAGTGCGGTTTTCATTACTTCCAAAGCGGGGAAGAACCGAAGCAAGTGGGCTGAACAAGTTACAAAATCATAAAACCTGGAGGGATAAAATTAGAATCAACAGAATTCGCACAACTAACAACGCCATTATAGTGGAAACAGAATCTCCTGAGGATTCGCAAAAAATTCTAAATAACAGGAACTGGCTGAAAAAGATGCGGATGGTGAACTCCCTAGAAACGAAGGCCACTCATGATTTTTTACGATCTTACCAATAACAATTCAATGTAGACACCTATGCTGATGCTGTCTACCAGCAAAACCTTGAGGATAAAATTGAGAAAGGACAAATTTATGGAAGGTTTTCAACCAAAATTTAAACTGGACCTAGAGAAAGAGCAACAGTTCATCATGTTGGGGAGGTGAGTCCTTCTGTTAGGAAACTTCTGTTGCAGCAAAAGAAAGTTTTCATAGAATTTCTGCTATAACAGTGAAAAGACTACGTTGTCGTTCCAAAATGCAATAAATGTTTGGATTTAGGACACGTCAGTAAGCATTTTAAGAAGAACAATAGTTCTCTTGTTCACAACTGTGGAGAAGAAAACCACCAAAGGGATCAGTGAAGAAAAGTTCTCAACCTTCAATATGCATACCGTGTAACAGACGGGGCAAAAGCTGCAACAAGAAGGGCAAAGAAGTGTCTTACCTACCAATTACTCCTACAACGAGCAGTAAACAGGACTGATTATGGATAGTTTACTACAAGGAATATATATGGGAAAACCACATATACTCTCAACTCGCAAATATAATTGGGAAAATAGTTTGAGGATGTAATTGGGAAGCAGACCACAAAAACGAAAGGAAAACCCCCTTGCAAGACACAAAAAGAAATGCAAAAAAGGCTGCCTGCTTCAGAGAGAAATTAAAAATGAGAAGAATCGTAAGAAACAAGATGTTGGAACGCAGACGGACGACCACTCATTACAGATTAACGAAATCTCTTAGAGTTCCGCCAGTCATACCCGAATCCTTATATCAAAAGGATTGGTCTGGGTTGGAATACATACAGACCAAATGGGGTTGAACATTACATCACCGTCTGTAGCGAGTCACAAAATTGGTGGAACAACCGCTGAATTTTGGAAACATAGCAGACAGACTCAGTTCTATAACCCCCTAAAACAATATACAGTGATTTTGAAACTAATTTAAAACTCGGTCAACTGAGGAGGCTCCAAATCGCAATGTGGCGCTGAGGCATTGTAACTCGATAGCGCATCCTGCCGGTAAATATGTAACCTTCCCTCAGCTAGAAGCGTTGATCGTAAACATCTAAAATCCACCAATATTCCTACAGAGACTTCTCAGCTCTCTCTTGTGCATAAAGTCTTCGAAAGAAGGAATTTAACTTTTGATCCCGATAAAATATAATAAACTAGTACGTATTAACTCATGGGCGTATAGTTTTCGATTCAAAACTCCCGTGGCCACAGTGCAACGTCCACACCAGACATCCATAAAAACACAAAATGTCTTGTAAGCTACGACATTGCACAACTAAACGCCTGGAGAAGCCAAGTTGGTTTTGCATGAGGTGAGGAAGACGTCAGAGGAACATAAATGGGATGTCATGTGCCTTCAGGAGACACATTCTATGCTTCGGGAAGATTCCTTACATGCCGGTATCGTCACAGATAATCTCAACAGGTAGAAACCCTATGACAGCAATAGTAGTGCTATCCAGACAAGTTACTGTAACTAAGATAGTGCAGTTCTGTGATGAACATACGACATGTGTGGAACTCATTGCTGACTGGGGTAGTGTAATTCTCGTCAACATGTATTTTCAATATAGTGATCCCATTGAACCATACATTGGGAAGATAAGAGAAGTGTGCACTGCCCTAGAAACAGACCAATAGTGATAATGGCTGACGCCAATGCTAGATCCGAACTCTGGCACAGCTGGGAGACAAATACGAGAGGCGAGCTCTTAGTGGAAGCTATTAGTGAACTGAATCTAGAAGTAAGAAATCTACCACATAAACCCTACACATACAGCAACCGAGCAGGAGCTAGGTCAAACATCGATGTAACATTCACCAATCTGCGATGTGGGAACTTATTGAGGAATTGGAACGTTTTAGAATTTTTAACTACCAGCGATCACAATGTCATTACTTTTGAGTTGGTCAGAGGGAGGAACGATTTTGACACATCGGAGGCGCAGATTTCGAAGGTACATTACAACATCCGAAGGGCAGACTGGAACAGGCTGAGGGAAAGTTTTGCACAACAGGAAATCCTATTACATGATAATGATGTAGATCGAGCCGCAAAGAGACCTTACCCGGCACTCCAAAATATCAATGAGGAGATCTATTCCTCTATAGAGAATCATTGGCACAGTTGACAGACCTTGGACAGATTGACTGCAAAGACTACGACAAAGAGATGCACAAAGCAAGAAAATATTACCAACGTTGCCTCATCTCCAATGTTAGAGGAAAGCTCCCTGGAAAGATATAGACCAAATTAAGAGTGAATTCCAAGGACTGTTAAATACTAAACTAAACAAAAAAAGTTGGAAAACATTTGTGACAACAAACTTGCGTACAAACCCCTGGGGTATCCCATACAAAATTGCAGCAGGAAAAGGTAAAAACCCCAACTACACTGTCTACTGTGCAGAAACAAGATGGAACCATGGCTACGAGCTGGAAATCTACTACAGAAGTGTTACTCCAAGAACTCCTTCCAGATGATAAAGTGGAAGATGACGAGATGGAGCACAGAGCGCTCCATCCGGAAATTGACCAACATAGGCAAAGTACCACCGACACTCCAGATATTAGCATCTTGGAGGTAGTACAAGCAATAAATGCCTTGTCCAGGAATAAAGCTCCGGGTCTGGATGGTATTCCAGCTGAAGTAGTACAAGAACTGGTAGTGCCAGTAGCCCCCACATTGTGTAAGCTCTATAATTGCATGCCTGCATCAGGGAAGAGTACCAAACATCTGGAAGCAGAGTGAGATATTAATCATCAAGAAGGGAGATGATAAAGATCCAAAATTGCCTAAATCTTATCAACCCATCTGCTTGCTAAACGCGCTGGAAAAAATACAAGAAAAGGTGCTGTGCAAGAGGTTACAAGAACATTGGGAGAAGGAAGGGATGAATCCAAACCAATATGGATTCAGAGCGGGGAGATCTACAGAGGATGCAATCAACCAGACAATAAATATGATACAGAACTCAAATCAGAATTACGTGATAGGGATTCTTGTCGATATATCTGGGGCATTTGATAATCTATGGTGGCCTGCACTTTTTGCAAGGCTTAAGGAACTTAATTGTCCAAAGAACTTGTATAACTCCTTGAAAGATTACTGTAAGAACAGATATGTTAAACTTAGGTGTCCTCGAATATCCATTGATAAAATGCTAACAAAGGGTTACCCACAGGGATCCAATTTTGGTCCGATATTTTGGAACATTGGGCTTGAACCGGGAATGGCAAGGCTGCAGAGAATGCTGGAACTCCTGGGATTTGTTGCGTTTGCAGATGACCTATTCTTAATTATAGAGGGTAAAACCAGAGCCGAAATTGAGGCTAAAAGTGCAAAGGTTCTGCGTGAACTCAGTCGATGGTGCAGACAAGTCAAACTAAGATTAGCTCCTCAAAAAAACCTGTTATATGTTACTGAAAGGTAGATTACAGAGCAGTCAAACCATTAAAATAGACGGAGTTACAATAAGAAGAAGTCCCTTCAGTCGATACCTTGGTGTGAAATTAGACGAAAGCTTAAATTTTATGGCCCATACGGAGGAAGCATGTGGGAGAGCCACCTCAGTCATGAATAAACTTCCACCGCTTGTTATTCGAATGTACCACAATACAATATTAACATCAATTGTAGGGTATGCAGCCAGCGTCTGGGCGAAACACCTCAGAAAAGCAAAAATCAGCAAACTTTTGAGGAGGACACAGCGAAGTATTCTAATCAGGCTTAGTGGTGCTTATAAAACAACAGCAACTGATGCCCTTACCGTAGTACTGGGGGTGTGGCCACTGGACTTGGAAGTTCGCAAGCGGGGAGCATTATACTGGCTCAGGAAAGGGAATCCGGAACAGGTAGAGGGAATCACGGGAGCACCAGCAACAACAGCTGCAGAAATAAACAAATTGTTATTGGAAGAATGACAGCAAAGGCGGAATGTTAGCACAACAGGAAGAAGGACATATGATATGTTTCCAAGTGTCTGTGAAAGACTCAAAATGTCGCATCTACTCCCATCGCCTGGGCTGGTACATTACATAACGGGTCATGGCCCTTACAACAGTGATTTGCAAAGAAGAGGAATAGAGGACAATGGTAGCAGTGAATGCGGAAATGAGGGCACTCCGGAACATGTTGTATGGGAGTGTATTTCAACAGCGGAACAAAGAACTCCGTATCAGCAAATATTACAGGGCAGGCGCATTTTTGACATATTGCGTGAACAGGAATTGTGGTACTTTCTTCATGTAGCTTGCAATCTGGCCTCACAAGAAGCCAAAGAAAGGTTTTGTCAGATAGCACGATTGTATTTCACGCCTTGACACCAGTTGTCTGGTGTCTTGTTTCGAGTGGTCTATACTTTGTGGGCGGTTGACGAGTGGGAGGACCCCGGGGTGGATTTGACTGACCTTTGGGATTTGTTACCCTCTTGAAATCCGTCTTGCGTTGTCTTCTTGCTTCAAGAGATGGCTTCGTCTGCGTCTTGATGTTTCTAATAAGAGGTTAAATTACGTCAGGTCTGACACCAGCTGGTTTACGTCCAGCAACGTGGATAGGAAGGCTAACACTTGTGAAATGACTAGCTGATAATCTATCCTTTGTATGAATGACACGACGCTAACTGCTGAACAACCTGTTTATTGTAGCACTTGACTGTACATGTTACAATCGTTGGCGCGCTACTGAAAGGCTATTTCCGACTCACGTCTATGAATGATGGCTACTGATATTGACTGATAGAATGGCATACTGGACTTAGCAGAATGTATTGCTGGCTAGACTAGGCTGACGAGAAACGGCTTAGCTACAAGTTAACCCATCTTGTCAACTAAACTGCTCCTGATGAACTGAGAGGGAATCAACTGTTCCGTGGCCACACGCCACCTCGTGTTTGACGTCATTCATTCCAGTTCGATCCACTTGAAGGTGACTCCTTCAATCAGCATGTAAGCATTATGTGGAGGAACAAACAACTTTACGCTAGATTTGCATCAGCGAAGCCTCATGTGTCCTGTACCTCACACTCGAAAATATTACATTAACTAAAATATCATATTTTACCATAATAAAGCCTTAAGGTACAAAAGGACTCTCACAGTTCTTGACAGTTAGAAACCGTTTCAACCGACAGTGACCAGCGACCGAGCAGTGATAATTCCCGAAGAAAGAAACTCTTGATGGGTCGAAGGAGGACGCCTCTACTTCCAGAAGTCATCTCCTGAGGGAGGTAAGTTACTCCGAAGTGGCTGTGCCGGGAGTAAATGTGTAAAAGTGTCGTAAATATACAAAGTGAGAAACATTGAGACAACAGTGCAGTAAGTGATTTGTGTATGTGAATGTTTCTTTGTTTAATTATATATAGTAGTATCTGTGTGTGAACGTATGTTATTCAAATTACAAATTTACAGTATATATGTATATATCATAAATAATAACACTAACACATATCAAATACATACTTACACATTGTTAATTTAATTATGTAACTAATTTCTGTGAAATTTGATAAGTTTATGCGTTACAAACTAGTTTTACATCCTGAAAAATATTTAGCTATTATTTGCAAACTATAATTTTATCTTATGTACCTCTTGTGATATATTGGAAATATGGGCCCAGAATAGAAACTAGGTGCTGGGCTATTATGTACCAGGATATAAAAAATGAAAAATAATATAAAATGTGGAGCGAGCATATCACCATCGGTTCTGCTGGTTTTCACGATTCCCTGGTATTGAGCTGTTTCGTAAGGTTTGCTTGCCCCTACAGAAATTATGTCTAGGAGATACGTATATAAAATTCTTTAACTCTAAGAATCCGTACAGTTTCAAAGAGTATAGTAGGTCTAAAATGCGCTTTAAATAGTCGTATAAAACGGTGTAGAGAAATCCTGGCTGATATTTACTTACATGGAATTTCGGATTTCCTCGTTATACAGGGTGTCCAGAAAAGGACTCCCTGATTTCAAAATTAAATATCTCGAAAACAAAGATCGATGGAGGAATACAGTAAACGGTATGTTTATTGTGACAGCTGTAAGAAGTGTATACAGTAGTGTGAAATAATAGTTACAAAAGCTGCTAACAGATGGTGCTGTACACTGTAGAGCTCATATCAGCATACATAAGTGAAATAATCGTATGAAATCAATCTTTAGAAACAATCACATCACAATGTTTTCAAAATGTTTACCATTGGCACTACAGAGGTGGCGCAAACGAAGAATGAAATTCGCCATCACATTTCGTAGTGTCTCGACCGAAATGGATTCACATGCCGCAGAGATCGCCGATTCCAGCTCGTCCAGCGTGGCGGGACGCTTCGGGTAGACCATATCTTTCACTGTGCCCCACAAAAAAAAAGTCACAGGGAGTCACATCCGGCGAATATGAAGGCCACTCCATGCCTGCACCAGTTAATTCGGGATATCCCAAAGCAATGACTCGATTCCCGAAGTATTCCTCAAGAAAGCGAAACACTTGTTCGGTCCGATGTGGTCGGGCCCCATCTTGCATAAACCATTCAGTACCTGGTCGATCCTCTAACGCTTGTTGTGTGGCGACAAATTGTTCCAAAATTGCAACGTAACGTGCACCAGTGACCGTTTCTCGAATGAAAAAAGGGCCAAAAATGCCTCTGCTGCATACTGCAGCCCACACAGTAACTATAGGAGAATACAGGGGTTTCGCTTCACACCAATATGGCTTTTCGGAACCCCAAAATCGCCAGTTCTGCTTATTCACGTAGCCATTCAGGTGGAAATGTGCCTAATCTGTAAACCAGATGCAGCAAATCCTTTACTATCAATCATTGTGACCATCTGAGTAGCAAAGGCAACCCTTTGTTGCACAGCTCGTCCGGGTATGGCCTGGTGCGTTTGAATTTTGAATGGAAACATGTGTAGGCTCTTTCGCAGTATTTTCTGCGTGCTGGAACGCTTCAAACCAGTCTCCGATGCAATTCTACGGACGGATGACATTGGATTTCGCTGAATAATTCCAGACACTGTGGCGATATTTTCAGGCGTAACTGCGGTTGGCTTGCGGCCAACATGCCCCACTAGATCATCAGTTACGCTGCCTGTTCGTTGAAATTTTGCGAAGAGCGTACGAATGGTTTTCGCATCGGGTCCTTTTGGAACATTAAATCGTGCTCGAAAACTTCGCCGTGTTGCCGTAGGACTCTTTTCTAACCTGTGGTACTCTAGCACCAGAAAAACGCGTTTTTCAATGGTGTACATGGTTTTAAACACTTCCTTCGGTACACTAACCTCCTTTCACGTTTCAATGGTGGAACTGATCGCCATGAGCTTCGGATCACTATTTAGGCATTACTTATGGCGATTACAGCGCCATCTGTTAGCAGCTTTTGTAACTATTATTTCAAACTGCTGTATACACTTCTTACAGCTGTCACGATAAACATACCGTTTACTGCATTCCTCTATCGATTTTTGTTTTCGAGATATTTAATTTTGAAACCAGGGAGTCCTTTTCTAAACACCCTGTACATGAAACGTAATGCTTGGTCGCTTGTTAAGATTGAGGAATGTATATAGTTTATTACAGACATGCATTTTTTGACTTTGGGAATAAGTATTAAACAGCATAACAAATCCTGGCTTCTCTGTACTTTCAAATAAAATGTAATGTCGTGCGGTCTATATGGTCTGGTGTCAGAGTTTCTCCGTCGTAACAGCCTTACCTAATATGTTGGGAGGAATCACAGTTTAACGTGGAATCCCCCGGAATCGTTCTGGCGCACTTGGAGCATCTCTTGTAGTATAAACTCGTAACCTTTCTGGAATCCAAACCACGGAAGCGTTCTGGTGTACTTCATATTACACAGCAAGCTGTGCCAGAGGTGAAGGTCGGGTTAAGCGCCTATAAAAATCCCCGTCGAGACATGGATTCGAAGCGGGGACCTTTCGCTCTCCAGTCAGACGCTTAACCACTGAGCCACCAGACCGCTCTTCGCTTAGCGTGATAGTGGGACAGCTCCGAGTTCCACCTCAATAACTGCACAAATGAAATAATTGAAGTTACAGTAACACTGCCCACAGGCGGGTTTTAATATTTGAGCTTCACCAGCGTCCGATGATAGCTAAATAGAGCTATTCTAACGCTGTAATGAAAGCTAAAATGTTAGAAGGAAGTTACATAAAAAAGGAAGGCGCTTTTTGAGATGGTGTACCACACATCGCGACAACATTTGACGCAGGACACGGATGTTTAAAGGATGTAGCGTAGTGAAATAGGCAATCCTATTTTTCTTAAGTTGGCTGCTCTAGAGTGAAAGTTCTGGTGTTATTTTGTATTATTTGAACTGTGTAAAAAGCAGTCATTTGTCGCGTAAAATGAATACCTTACTCTTAGCGTATCAAAAATCTTGTATTTCAGATCGTAAACCTAAGTTATATACCAAAACTCAAAACAGTGTTCTTTCTTCAGTCTTTATACCTGGTCTACGTTGAGCTCAGCAGAGCCTGTGCATCGATATGCGACAAAATCCCCAACGCAAAAATACATCATTCACATTCAGATAGAAAATAGTAAGTACAAAGCGTCACTTTCAGAGTTTAAGTTGTGAAATTTTCGACTACCGCGTTATTCAAACATACATATGTTAACCCCAAACCTATCCATTGTGTATATGGAGCGTATACATATTGCACTGCACACAGTCTGCACAATTTACTAGTGGTGAGCACCAGAAGCATCGAACCGACGATGCCACGAATTTTTTAAAATTTAATGTGTGCCTAGTTGAGCGATATCTGTAAAATTATTGAAAAACAGATATTCGCGTGGTTACAGCATATTCCCCAGAAAAATCCACAGGGCGAACACACACACACCAGATATTTGCAGTCATGGTTATATGCACTTTTAAACTAACACCAGGTGCCAGACTGGTGAATTGTGGGGCAAGTGGTCTTCCACAAACAGGACTTCACAGATTTACACCCACCACCACCACCACTTCCCCCACAGTACGTTTCGTTGACAGATTGATGGATTGTAGAGCAGGTGTTTCCCACATAAAACAGGCTTACCCTCACCACCACCACCACCTCACCCACAGCACCTGTCCTTCCATGGACAGGACTGAACAGGTTTACCCCCACCACCATGGCTAGACCTGTCTATCGCCCAACCGGACTGCTAGCGCCAGTGTTTAGAGATGGCCAGCCCGATACTGTTGTTCTCGTCGGTGTATCAGCTCAACGCTGGTTATTCTAAGCGCTTGTAGATAGGTTTATCGTCCAAGAATGAATTTGAGCCAGTAGTGGTACTCTAAAAAGTGAGTCAGTACCAAATTTACACTAATGTATGAAGAATGGAGAGTGCTGACTGATGTATAGGATGTAGTGTCCAATTTGTTCAACACAGACAGCTCCTAGACCAACATTCCACTCGGCGAGCACACCGTCTCCTGCCGTTCGATTACCAGGGTGAAAACTGTATGTTTTTACCCAAATGGTGATCCTACCAGCGGTGTCTGCTCCGGCGATTCGACTTAGAAGAACCTCATCGACGCGCAGCCTGCAGTGTCCAGGGCCTTTGCCGTCTAGAAGAGGTGGGGATAGCTAGTTGCAAGATACTACATAGAATTTGTGGACAGTTTACCTATTAAAGTGCAAAAACTGGTTGATATCCATATTAATGATGTCTATGTGGCTCAAGGTCACCCAGTTCGTCATTGGATTATAATCTACTGAAATATGAACTTATTGTGTATCTAAGTTTACTTACTGATGTTAGCAATGTGGTAATTAAGAATTACAATCCCGGATATGATGTTTGTGATACTACATGCATGTAAAAACTGTAAAAAAAACACATTTTAAACTATTCACTTTGTTTTATTCTACCCACCTTCCATTAAAAACTTCCTTTATCGAGTTATTTTTCATGAGTTCTTGTAATGGCATCATGCTTCATCACTTACATACTAGTCTTAAGACCGAATTGTAATTGACACCAACACGCGATAAGATATAAATTGTATTGAATATAAGTTAGTATATGCCACTTTCACGAATTTCATTTAGAAAAACGTGAAAATTTACAAAAAAAATCATGAAAACTGGTCACAAATAACAAAAAAAAAATTAGTGTGTTGGTTATAAGTTAGTATGGACCACTTTCCATGAATTTCATTTAAAAACGTACGAAAATAAATAAAAGAGTCATGAACGAAAATTAGTAAAAAATGTAAATTTCATCCATGAATGAAGTCAATGGTCGACATAACAATGACACGTGCATGTATCATAATTCCAGCCATATAATGTGCGTGGATTACATATATGTGTGATATATGGAAAAAAATAAGTTTCTGCTGTAATGGAAGTCTCCAGGTAAACTAAACGGTTGCAACTTTTATCAAAATTTCAAATTTTTGCGTTAAATAACAAAACTTGGTCAATTTAGCATATTATTTATTTATTATAATTTTTTATAATAAAAGAAATTATTTAGAGCTACGAAATTGCTAATTAAGACATAGGATGTTAACTGCAGCAATTATCATTAATAATCTATCAAATAGTCGAGTTGAAAGAGAGGTTTACGTCAGTAAATAGCAATCTGAATTGACTCTTGCGTCATTTGTATAAATACACAGGCCCTTATGGAGGCCGGAGTTCGGCCAGGCAGATTAACCGGTAAAATGAAGTTAGTAAGAGGGCGGGGCTGTAACCCATCAAAGCTGTCATCACCTAAGGGTAGCCCAATTCGCTCTTGCCTCATTTGCATAAATACACAGGCCCTTAAGGAGGCCGTAGTTCAAACAAGTTGCTAATAGCTAATTTATTCACAGTAAACTAATAGTAAAATTCACGACTGACACATTTCACGAAGCCAGCAAATACATATTACTACCAGCAACATTCATACCGTGGAATGTTCGAGAAATTAAGATAATAGAAATCACGGCCAGAACCGATTCATTTGTATACTCAGTCTTTCCACGTGCGATTAGGGAATGGAACAGGAAGGATTTATTGAGTGAGAAAACTTAGAATTCGTTAGGAGTAGGTCTTGATAAACCACTCCGGCCATCCTGATCTGGGTTTTCCATGGTTTTCCCAGATTGCTCCAGGCGAATGCCGGGATAGTTCCTTAAAATAGTCAAGGGGTGTCTCTTGCCATATTCTGTATATCACTTCTCATGCAAAAAACGATTACACATTAGGATAGGTGCAATACACGCTCTGCCACCCACTTATGTTGAATCACTGAGTAATAATAATAATAATAGGTATTTTTACATTTTATTTCTGTAATGATCGATAAAGCCATAAAGAGATGAAGTGGCGTGGTAAAAACCCGTTAGTTTTACAGGAACCGCTAATGTTTTAAAAGATCTCACTTGTGTGGGTAGTAAGAGAATGACGCAAGCTTTCTCGTACTACTATGGCCGTATGTATCCGAACAACCTGAATCGCCGATAGCTGCATTTCCTCCTGCAACGTATTCATCCAATTACACACAACTATGAAGACGGTAGCATACATATGCTGTGGTTGGAACAGTCACGAGACTATCCAAAATGGAGAATAATCCATCTCACAAAAAACAAGCCAAATTTCAGTTTATTCGTCTGATAGAGTTTACAATGCGGCATACATACACAAAATCGAATGCACTTCTCCTTAAGTCTTTAAAATATATACGAGCAGTTGCATAGTCTAAAAAATTACCTTTTTCGAGCAAAATCTTAAGTGTGAACAAATGTTGAGACATGAATAAAAGAAGTGTGCCTAGATGGTAGCTACATTCGCGGGAACCTACTATTACAAATTCTTAACACTTCTGACATGCTTCATTTCACCACTTAAATTTTCAATATCTCTGTATCAACGACGCTAATTGCATTGATTTGTGAACTTTATTTGCTTCTTATGTTAAGTTCATTCTCTCATCTATTTCCATCAGTAACACATTACATGCTTGTTCTGCCAGTTGTTACATACTTTTTTTTTGTAGTTCATGTAAGCTCCAGATAATCCGTTCCATCATTTTATTTACATTTCAAGTTAAGAATTTAAATGTATTGCTGCTTTTTTATTCTGCTGCCAGTGAGGCTACACATAGTAATTATGTGCACAGTTCACTCGGTAAACTAGTCTGTAAAGTTTTTATGGATAAATTTTAATGCACCATTTCTAAAGTCGTTAGAGCGCAGTAATAAATGAAGTCACAACAGTGGAATTAAACCTTTTGGTTTTGTGAAGTTGATGTGAATCACCACATTTATGTTTTGCTACGAAATGTGGATGAAAACAGATTAAAACGCCAACACAAACCATCTTTTTTTAATGCCGTTGCAGCTGAAATGGCAGTAATTACTTTATGAAATGCCAGTACTCATTGTTTTAAATTCTACCGCTGAGTGCTTTTCGCATTTTTTTTTTTTTTTTTTTTTTTTTTTGTAACAGTTTAACGTCCCTTTTAACAACGTGGTCTTTAGAGACGGGAAAGGATGGGGGCAAGGAATGGGAAGGAATTCGGCCATGGCCTTTTTGAAGGAAGCATCCCGGCATTCGCCTGGAGTGATTTGGGGAAACCATGGAAAACCCAAATCTGGATGCCCGGACGGGGATTCGAACCGCCGTCCTCCCGAATGCGAGGCCAGAACGCTATCCGTTACATCACCACGCTCGGTGCTTTTCGCATAAGTAACCAAGCAAACATCAGTACGATACGTCTGCTAACATCTCAACCTCCGGAAATTTGGGACATAAAATTAATGAGTGTAATGTCATTTAACTATCTGATAGTGAAAAATGTTCCTGATTTAGTTAGTTCTCTTTTAAACTGCTATAAAACTTTTTATGAGCTTTTGCAAGAATTTTGTGTAATATTTAGTAAAGACTCTTAAATGGAATGCCTGTTGGGAAACTTGTCCACCTTTAGGAATCTTATCTGATGTTCTTAAAGCTACGAAACAGGCAATAATTTCTATATTGCTACTTTGTACACATTGGTCTGGTTTATGAATGTGATGCCTATGCAGACTTTTAAATATAACCACGAAATGCGTGTTTAATCACATTTCTATGGATAAATTAAGTTATATGTTCTAAAAGATATTGCGATGGGGTTGTTAACTATTAACGGAGGTAGTAATGTAAGTTATTTGTCAGAATCTACCTCGGTTGACCTGATTATCAAGCTATTTTCTATTTCTAGGCTCAATATGTACGGTGCTATAGCCGTTATTACACTCAGCATAATAATAAATGTTTAGTGTCACACATTCGTCAGCATAGGACATAAGTAACTCATTTTTATACTCACCAATACAGGGCACCATTTTCAGCAATGGATTCATAGTCATAAAAAAAAGTAATTTTGATCTAGCTGCTTGACTAACAAAATGCTTGGTTGGTACCTGAAGGAAAATGGGGGAAATATAATGTGTATAAAGTAAAGAAACATATGTTGTTCTCAGTGAAGACTATTGAATGATCATTTATTTCCTACAGCAAGAGGTACTGTGTGTAACTAGAGTTAGGAGTATAGTTTAGATAGCAGTGTGGTTAGGACTTTACTTTTTTTGACAGTAATACGAGATTATAGTTTTGTGGTAGTAGGGCATAGTGCTCATGACTACACTGTATAGTAATGCGGTTGATACACAGCTTTTTCATTGGGTTATGGATTATAAAAACTTCAAATTAATTTTATGAGTTCGTACAGATATTATAACTTTGAACCAGCAATTATTATACATGTATGTATCTTGGAAACGGCTCTAATGAATTTGATGAAATTTGATTTTTAGGTAACTTTTTCATTTTCAAGTTTATCTAAATAGGTGTCTTTTCTGAAAACGCAATTTACAAATAAATAAATATTTTTTCTAATGTTGTATTTTTTTCTTTTCAAATTTAATAAGATAAATGTTGTCTTTGAAAAGAAAAAAAACGCACTTTTACGCAAGAAAAATTCTTAAGATAGGTGTCTTGCTTGAAAAAACACAGAAAAAAACCCACTATTTTTCATAAAAAGATTCCAACGTAACCATCTCCTAGAATTTTGAGGTAACAAAAACTAAAGGCCAAACTTTTAAATTTGTTGGAGTGCACTTACGATCATCAGCTTTTATGCATGGCATGTTCCATATGGCATTTTCTCGATTAAAGCAATCAAGTACATTAAAAGTACTCCTCCGAAAAAATACTTGACATACCCGCAACAAAGTATGGAAGGAAGTATTAGTTTAAGTGAAATATAGTGAATACATAATATAAATTGTCTATATATCTAACCTATCTAATACTATTATACGAGCATCGGTGAAATTAATTTCTAACAAATGTCTCAAATGATTTTGATGAAATCTTGCTTATTTAAAAGAAATCGAAAACCGCGGAGCGAAGCAGGGTCACCTAGGTACTAAATTATAATTTGCGTTTTATGTGTAACGAAGAAAAAAGAAATGTCGAGGTTCATAGCATATCTGATGCGCTTAGGCAGGCAACCTGCAGGTTTATTTCCCGAAACCAGAGGTGCATCCAACCGTGAAAGAAAGCTTTATTTAAGAACGAAGTTTCTCTGGGCACTTAGAATTTATGAACTTCTCTTGGGTAACTAGCCGAATTATCGAAGTGTTGTCGCCATCTTCTGGTTCACCAGAGGATGGCGACAGTGAATGTTTTTTTTAATCCCGCCAGGAACATAAGGGTAGGGGTACTAGGTTTTCATTTTATTTTATTTTTTTATTGTAACTTTATATTAAACTTTTTGTTTTTGCGATATATTTGTGTATTGTATTGATCACTTTTATGCCTGGATACGATAGGTTAGTCATGACATGAGAGATGTTATATTTTTTATTTTTAGGGATTTTTCTATAAGCTCTTTTCTAATTTCACCATATTCTTCGCATCTGAGAATGTAGTGGTATATATCTTCCATCGCACCACATCCGAGACAATTATGTAACTCCACATTTTTCATTATATACTTTTTGTCGTTTAGGAGGGCGTGTCCTGTGCGTAGTCTGTTAATCAAGGTTATCTTTTTCCTGCTCAGATCTTGATTCGTACCATGGCTTCTTTTCGATGATATTGCATATTGCCCAATGGCGTTTTCTTTTTGAGCCTTTGTTGTTTTGCCATTTCTTTTCCCATTCGCTCCTTATTAGGATGGATGTGAGGTGTCTAAGGTCTGTTTAGGGAAGAGCAGTGTACAACCTTTCTGTGGCCGCTAGTTTCTCTTTTGCTGCTCCGTCAGCCATTTCGTTGCCTTGTAAGCCCACGTGGCTTGGTACACATTGCAGCCTTACGTCTATGTCTTTTGCTGTCAATTTAGCTATCTCTCTAACTACTTGGTATGCAATGCAGCTTTTGCCTTCTAGAGTCAGAACATATGACTGCTAGCTTTAAGTCTGTCTTTAGGAGATATTGTATCCCTTTGAGTATAGCAAATAATTCTGCCGAGAAACTCGAAAATTGGTCCGGTAAGTGGAATGCTTTGACGATTTCACTCACCGGATCCACATAGGCCGCTGCACAAGCCTCTTTACCCGCCTTTGATCCATCCATAAATATTGGGGACCAGCCTTTACATCTAGTATTGATTATTTTCATCGTATTTTGTTTTGCTTCTTCCGGAATGCAGAACTTCCTCTCTGGCAGATTTAATGTGATGGTTGGGTAAACACGAGCGGATAGGCTCCTCCTCAGAGTATAGGTCATTAGTTTCTGTTGTATAGATGCTCCACTGATTTGTTAACTGCCTGTAGATTACCAGTTTTGGCATCTTGTCAAGGTCTGGGGTTTTCCTTTGACTCTCGTGCACTAGAATCTGTACTTTCTTCAGAAGAATGTATTCTTCTTTGGAGTATACCTTCAGCAAAAAATTAATCCCTATCTTCTTTCTACGTAGATCTAGGGGAGGAGTTACTGTTTCCTCTCCAATCGCCACTATAGGATTGGTCACCTATTATCCTTAGTGCTGCTGCTCGTACGGTGTCAAGTTTCTTCAGTAGGGTTTTGCATGCGTTGTCGTAAAGAAAACCCCCATAGTCGAGTTTGCTTCTCACAATACTGAAATACTGCAATAGCAGAGGATCAGCTCCCCAACTCAAGGAAACAAGGGCTTTAAGCATATTTGTTCGCAGTAGGGAAGAAGCCCTCATCTCTGTTATGTGTTTTCGCCATGTGAGCTTGGAGTCGAGCCATATTCCGAGGAACTTTTTTACCAGATCCATAACTATGCCACTTACAGTTATTTTAAAGTCATTTTCTTCATAGTGCCGTGAGTGAAGATGCGTATTTTACTTTTTTGAATTGTTAGTTCTAGCCCTCTCTGTCTCAGCTTTTCTAGGATTGCTCTTACTGTCGATTCTAGGATCAGTCTAGCTTTTTATTTATCTGGATATGAGACATATATGACAAAGTCGTCCGCATATTGGAGGAAGGTCACCATCACTGGCGGACCGATGCACACCTTGGTCGTGTAGATGTTGAAGAGGGTCGGGTTCATTGGGTCACCCTGTGGAATGCCCTGGTAGACATGTCGGACGATTCTCTTCCCTTCTGCTGTATGAATGATATTAACTGTACGGGTTAGATAATTACAACACCATGTTATCAATCTATTGGGAAGCTCCATCTCTTCCATTGCTTCCCGTAGTATATCAATCTGCAGATTGTTGTAAGCGTCTTCTATATCTAAGAACGCTGCTAGAAGGTAATTAATTATTTCTGACAAAGCTCAAATGGAGATAAGTAACCAGAGTACTTACAGTGTCTATTGTACTGAAGCCTTAACGGAATCACATAGAGCGACGACCGAGCCTTCGATGGTGTTCTATTTGCCATTATTGATCATGGTACACTTTAGTTTAGCCAAGCAAGGCATTAAAGATATAGGTCGATAAGAGGATGCGTCGCTCCTGTTCCTGTTCGGCTTTAAAACAGGAACAATTACAGTATTTCTCCATTGCTCAGGAACGTATGATGTGTTCATCATGTCGTTGTAGCGGTCTGGTGGCTCAGCGGTTAAGCGTCTGACTAGAGATCGAAAGGTCCCCGGTTCGAATCCCCGTCTCGGCGGGGATTTGCAAAAGCGCTTAACCAGACATTCACCTCCGCCACAGCTTGCTGTGTAAAGTGAAGTAAACCAGAACGCTTCGGGTGGTTCGGATTCCGCGTTAAACTGTAGGTTCCTTGTACCCGGCAGGATTGTCGGGTTAGGTTAAGGCGGCTACGATAGGGGCGGAAAGCACAGCCAATAAAATCCTTATCTACAGGTCATTACGACCACACGGAATTATTATCATGTCGTAGAAGATATTTAGGATTTTTTGTTTGCCTGTTTGATTTTTTAAAACTTTTAACAGCTAGTGTTTAGAGACGGGAAAGGATGGGGGGGGGGCAAGGAATGGGAAGGAATTCGGTCATGACCTTTTTGAAGGAAGCATCCCGGCATTTGCCTGGAGTGATTTGGGAAACCATGGAAAATCCAAATCTGGATGCCCGGACGGGGATTCGAACCACTGTCCTCCCAAATGCGAGGCCAGAACGCTAATCTTTACACCACCACGCTTGGTTTGGCTGTTTGAGGAAGGTTGTTAATCAAGGAGTATGTGAACTTTTCGTCACATGGAGCCGTATCATTCTTCTTTAGGGCACATTCAAGTTCAGGCATACTGAAAAATGAGTCTTCCGTTTTGTTACTGTTTTCACTGGACTCATGATCATGATGTGCGTTTTAAGTTCTAAGAATTGTTCCGCCAAACTATCATCGGTATACATGTTGTTGTTAGGTGATGGCCGCTTTCCGCTGAACCATCTTATTTTCGTCCACATTTCCTGTGACGAAGTGCCGTATTCGATTGCAGAGAAGAAAGCCCTCCATCCTACTCTCTTTGTTTTCCTAATCGTATTTGTCGCCTCTGCTGTCGTCTGTCTGAGGAACATGAAGTTCTGAATCGTCGGATCTTTTCTGTACCTTTTTGTTGCCAGGCGTCGCCTTGCAATTACTCTAGAGCATTCGGTTGTCCACCAGGGCTTTCACTTCCTTTATATTCTGGGATTCTTTCTTCAGCAGATTTAATTATTATGTTTTTCAGGTCGTTGTATCGTTGTTGTGGGTCATTTGTATCTGAGTATGTATGAACCATTGGCAAACTAATTTTTTCTTCATATTGGATCCAGTTGGCTTTGCTACAATTCCAGCCCCTTTTCCTCGGGCATCCCAGTTTTCTTCCCTAATGTTGCTTTGAGGAGGTTTGTAGATTACAATCACATTCTCCAAAGGATCTCTCTGTTTCAGGTCAACTGGAAGAACTTCTGTATTAGCACAAGGCTCCACTATGTTTCTAATGTCGCTGATCACATCATTTCTCACAAGTATAGCAACTCCTCCGAATCCATTGACCCTCTCTCTTCTGTAGATGTTATAGATTTGATTTATATTAGTGTCCCTGTATGGCCCCACCTAGACACCGGTAAACCTATGGGGACCTATGGCGAAACTGGCAGCACGCCGATCGGAGACTTGGCCAGATTCGATGAGAGGACTGGGCGAATAGGTAAGGATCGATCATAGGAGTCGATCTGGGATCGGAGTGAGACATTCGTGGTAGGATCATCAGGATGAATGATTTCATAAACATGTACTATGTACACTATTTACTATCATGACTGTAAAAAATGTACAAATAGTATGCTGAATACTAGCTATAATGTAAAGTGCTATTGCGCTACCTTCCGACATCCTGCTATGACATATACTGGAAAATGGTTGCTGATATTATTACTGTGTTAGTGTGACATTTACTTTGAGGACAGCAAGAGCTTCTTAGACTGCGGGCGATTATCTAGACCAGTAATCCCAGCTCTAGGCATTGTGGAGGACCCTAGCTCCCTATCTATGATTCACCGACGGCTTTCCATGTCCAACCATACCATACAGCAGAGCCAACCTGTTATGCGCTGCCCATCGTCTTAGTATGTGGCGCCATCCAGCGGCCACGGCCGTCGGAGGGCGGCTCGACGTCTGCGTTCTCTCTGCTCCCTCTGTTGCTGGCTGCGACTGATTGATGAAGACAAGACAAGAGACTCTCCGATACCCGTGCAAAGATTTTTACACAACCTCCCACTATGGTCCCAAAGTGGAGGGGCAAATGGTAGACCAATGATGTGTCCGATCCATGCAGTCATCTGTCCTCTTTAGCTCGACCATTGCGCACTTTTTCCCTAATGTCAGAGCTCTAAATCCCCGGTCGATGCCTCTGTCTGGTTTCTTAACATGTATCTTGCTATCCTCATTTCATAATTAACAAATATGTAACTTATGAGCCGAGCGAACAACTGCGTTCGCTACATCCCTACATAGCCATATATCAGTAATCAGCACAACACGTGCTCCTCGATTGTTCTATGTAGATCGTTCCATTGTGGTAGCAGGCTTCTGGCATTTCGTTATAGTGTTATGAATTTCGACTTTCTATCCATTATTATCAGTTATATTACATATATCCATAGCGGTATCACGCCCTCCCATTTCCTTTATTTCTTGTATGATGTTACTGGTGGCTTCTTCCTGAATTTTTTGTATCACTTCGTTGGGTAGATTTCCTTTTAACTATTGCATAATAGTTTTAATCATAATTTTCACTATAGTGTTATTGCTTTCCACATCCAGTTCCTTATGTGCTGCATTGCCATCTGCACCGCACTTGTTTCTCTTCTTTCTGGAGATATTCTTTTTGGAAGTACCTCCACATTAGTGATTGTCTTTTCAATAGTTGCTGCTACGCTGTAGGTTTTAGACTGTAAAAGGGGGGCGGGGCAATTCGGTTAGTGTGTATTCATATCCTGCCTCCATTAATAATTTGCTACCAAGTGCCTGTTTCTGCTTCAGCTCCTCTTGTAGTTTTCTAATTGGACATGCCTTATCAATAGCCTTGTGATCACCTCCACAATTCACACATTTGAGAACTTTATTCTGACAACTGGAGATATTGTGTTCCTCACCACATTTAGGGCATCTCTCTTTACTTCAGCAGTTGGTTGAGAAGTGGCCATATCTTTGACACTTGAAACATTGAGTCACGGGGTAGACATATGTCGTTACTTTAAATCTTAGATAGAAGAGCTCCACTTCATCCGGTAAAAATTGTCTTTCGAAGGTAAGTAGAACCGTTTGTAAAGGTTTTGTTTCCACTTTTTCATCCAAACGTATTTTTTCATAAATCGTCTTACACCTACTTAGCTCTTCGTCGTTGAGGTCTGAAGGGAAATATTTAATAACACGACCCTGCTGGCAGGAATATATGCTTTTAGTCCCAGTGAATGTAAGAAATCGTTGTTTCCCACGAAGCTGTTTGCTGTCTCCGCCTTTGAGAATTTCAGCACCATCCGGTATTTTCCCTGTTGGTTAATCCTCTGCAGTCCGTTAACTTTGTTATAGACTATTTTATCTAGTTGAATTGGATTTGGCATAGTGCCATTCATCTTCGGTTCAATTGTAACTACATATGGTCCCTGCGATTGTCGGTCTTATAGTCTGATACCTTGAGGTGGTAAAGTCGGCTTTTCTTTATACCCGCCTTGGCTTGGGATAACGGGGTTCAGTTGATCACTTCTTGTCTTACTCGCTATTTCTGCGAGGTGAGATGGTAGCTGCGGCGGTGTTACCGTCTGTTTTGTAGTCTGTTCCTTATTCGAATTTAGTAGTATTTCTGACGTCGTTGGTTCTTCTTTATTTCTATTAGATCCACCTCTTCTATCAGTGGCTCTACGCTTCTTTTTGAAGTTGTATTTCTCTTCTTCTTCAAGGTAGATTCTTCCATCTTCTTTTTTGTGGTTTCCAACATATCCTGCTCTGACTGGTAAATAAATAGTTCATGATTATCATCAGTTGTTTTGGTTGTAATACCTTCACTAGCTTCCGCCATTGGGACTCCTTTACACTCTTTGTCACTCCCGACGAACTGTATTTGGCCTGCAGGGCGCTTTTAGCATCCGAGCAGATAACTGCTATAACTATACCCACTTCCTTTATGTACTCGATTGCTTTTAGTATCGCTATAATCTCTGCTGAAAATATGAACATTGGGATTGGTAATCTTGCACCATGTCGATGTACCCTGCTGTGCTGGATTCCTCGTTCTCTCTTGATCCGTCTGTATATATTTGTCTCCATCCTTCCCACCTTGTGTTTAAAGTTTGTAGAGACAGCTGCTTTATGATCTCAGTATTTTTTTCCTTCTTCTTTGATACTTCTACTGTCAGGTCTGTGTATACATGTTGGTCCATTTCCATCCTTGGCCACGGTTCTCGTTCTCTATACATATCGTTGATGTCAGAGGTTGCTATGTTCCATCGAGTAGTTATTTGCCAGTATTTTATGATACTTGGGCTCTGATGTGATTCTTGGGTTTTCACTGCGTGTTCATGCACCAATGCGCGCACTTTTCTCCCCAGTGGGTGACTGGTGTTGGTCCTTACTTTTGTCCAGAATTTTAGGCCCAATTTCTTCCTTCTTAATGACAGGGGTGGCGTTGCCATTTCCACTTCCATTGCCATGACTGGCGGATTGTACGGTATCCAACTTTTTAAGCGTGGTCGTGGATGAAGTTTGATATAAGAATCCACCATATTCAATTTTGCTTCTTATTAAAGTGAAGTATATCCTTCGAAGTTGTCTGGGGTCCGTGCCTCTGTTTGGTGTAGCCAGCGTTTTGTAGATGTTTTAGTCTATGTAACGCAGCTTGTGTTGTCTCTTCTATGTTTAGTCTTTTCCAGGATAACTTTTTGTCCAGCCACATGCCTAAGAACTTTATTTCCCTAACTACTTCCATGTGCGTTCCGTCTATGCATATTTTGAAATCCTCGTTTGCGAACTGTCTTTGCGTAAAGATTCCTATTTTGCTTTTCTGAATGTATAGATCCATCCCTCTGTCCTTCAAGATATTTCGCGTCTCTTTTACTTGTTCTTTAAGTATGGTTCTATCCTTCTCTTTGTTTGGGTTGGTCATATGTACTACGAAGTCATCGGCGTATTGTGCGTATGTTTATAGGTTTCTCAACCGGTTGAACATTTTTGTGGTATATATGTTGAACAGCGTGGGACTCGAGAGATCTCCTTGGGGCAGTCCCTGATATACATGATGAACAAGTCTCTCTCCTTCTGCTGTATATAGTATATTTACTCTATGCTATATGTATGTAGTGAACCACTTGACGATTTCTCTTGGCAGGCCGTTGTTGTCCAAGGCTTCTTGGAGTATGTTAATCTGGATGTTGTTATATGCAGATAATTTCTCTAAAATAACTTAGCTGTATGTCCGTGACTAATGTTTTTATGTTGTCTATTGTGCCATACCATTTCCGGAATCCCATTGTTCTGCTGTCGAGTTTCTTGTGGTGCTCGATGAACCATTGCATTCTGTTTTTGATCATTATACTCATGATTTTTGCAAGACAGGATAGTAGTGAGATGGGTCTGTATGATTCGCTTTTGGTTTTTACCTTATTCGCCTTTTGGAATGGTATGATCAGGATATTTCTCCATTGTTCTGTCATATATGATGTTGCCAACATGTCATTATACATGTCCAGTAACTTCTGTTTTGCTTGGTGGAAGTTTTTCTATCATGGAGTATGTTATGCCGTCTAATCCGGGAGCCATATCTTCCTTTTTTAATGCACATTGTAGCTCTGAAATTTCGAACTTGTTGTGATCTGGTCTCTTTGGCTCAGTGTCTCTCTTTATAGATCTGTCCACGCTTCGTTCTAGCGGGACATACGAGGGCGCTGTCCGGGCCAAAAATTGTTCTGCTACTTCTTTGTTGCTGGTGATCCAGTTGGAGTTCGTTTTGCTTCCTTTAAATCATCTTAGTTTCTTCCACATTTCTTAAGGCGTGATTCCATATATGGTGCTGTCGTAGAATTCTTCCCATCCTTTTCTTTTGGCCCTTCTTATGATGGAACTGGCTTCCACTATTGCCTTCCTGAGCGTAGCAAAATTATCCACTGTCGGACACTGTCCATATGTTTTGATGGCTAAGCGTCGTTCATCTATGGCATTGGAGCATTCCGCTGTCCACCAAGGTTTCCTTTCTGCGGCACTCTTCTCCTTGCTTTTGGTCGTGGGTATGCATTCTTTGGCTTCAGATGTAATTATTCCTTCGAAGCTATTGTATCGTTGCTGTATGTGGCCATCCTCATCATTCTCCAGTTCCAGTATCTTCTCCTGATATCGCTTCCATTTGGCTCTTTTGCAGTTCCGTAAGGTTTTTAGTGGCTGGTGGTTGAGTTTGCTCAGTGCATCTATGGTCATTTTTATAACGAAATGTCCTTTAGTATTTCCCACGTTGTTTTGTGTCTTAGGTTTGCAGATATTATAGACATGTCTGACGACGATCTTCTTTGGTAAATTGTTCCTATTCTGGTTCCATGTTCGTTATTGAGCGTGGTAAATGTCGATGATGTAATTTCGGCTGCAATTTCTTCTCCTTGCTGGTCTGTTAGACTGTCGTGCCACAGTGTGTAACATATACTACCACCCCAATATTGATTGTAATAATGTATATAAAGTAATTACGAAGCTCAAGAAATCCACAGGTTACCAAACACATTGTCTGTGGGTAGTGGAGAAAGCGCTGTCGGTTTCGGACTGCAGATGCCGCGGTAGCGATATATGAATGTATTAGTTATTCGAAAAGTGATATATTGTAATTGTGTTTTGTTTTATCGAGAGTATACGATAACTTTGGTTTGATTATTAAAACAGTTGACAGTTTATGCTAACAACTGCACGTTGTAATTTTCTGTAGAATTAGCGACCCGTTGATTGAGCTATTTTATGACGATTGAATATTATAATATTTAAAGAAGTGGCGTTTAGTCTGTTTACTTGGGTCAAAAGACGACATATTTGGGGCCACGTTATGAGCAAGTTAATTAGTGGAGTTTGCTCATCTTTGATTGGATAAATTTTAATTGTATGGAGGTTACAAGTAGGTGATTGGCATTGAAGTCTCCTCCCAGGATACTTCCTGATGGGAGCTGGTTGAGTATTTCCAACCATTGCTCTTCAGTAACATTGACCATTGGTGGCTTGTATATTATAGAAACCATGTTGACGGTGCCTCCTTGTGTGATGTCTATGGCTAGGATTTCTATATCAGTTATTGATATTAGCATGTTTCTGATGAATCTGTTCATCCCATTTCTGATCATGATCGCCACACCACCGTATCCGTCTTCCCTGTCCTTCCTGTAGATGTTGTGGGGCCTATGTTTGAGCGTGTGTGCTTGACTTAGCCATGCTTCCGTAATAAGTACCACGTCTGCTTTGTGTTCCTCCAGTAGTCTTTGAAGGTCATTCCATTTATGGTACAGACTAGCGTTCCATTGTAGTATGTTTGTTTGTCTTCTCCTAGCCATTTTTAGTTGTTGCTTTGGAGTTCTCTGAGTTCTGCATAGTTGAGCCTATCTGTCTGATTTCTTGTATTATGCTTCTAGTGGCAATATCTCGTACTTTTCGGAGTACAGCCGTTGTCAGTTTGCCCTTCATATGTTAGGATAGAACTTTAATTATTGTTTTGACTATGATGGTGATTATTTCTTCATTGCTTCATTGCTTTTGGGCACATCCTCGGTCTTGACCTCCCGTGAGACCTGCGACACCACTTTTTTGTCTTTTGGTGTCGGTCCACCGTGCCATGCTGTTCCTTGTCTATGGTGACGTCTCTGAATGATTTCTTCTATAGAGTGGGGAAGTCTCCGTGCTTGTACTCATATTCTGTAGTCCCTAAATTTTTGCTGTGTGCTGCTTGCTTCACTTTTTTCTCCTCCTCTTGTTTTCTCACTGTGCTGAGCCTGTCATTTGCAGGATGCTCTCCGCAGCAGTTAACGCATTTGGGGGTTTTCGTTTAATATTCTGATGTTTTATGCTCTTCGCCACAGATTGTACATCTTTCCTATCATTTGCAGTTGTTTGCCACGTGTCCAAATCTTTGGCATTTATAGCACTGTTTTACTGGGTAAATATACGTTGCCACCTTAAATCTGAGGTAATATATATCATGTTATTCTGGGAGAAACTGACTCTCGAACGTTATCTGTATATTTTTTTTAGCGGTATTGTCTCTGTTTTTCCATCCAGTTGCGTTTTCTTGGTGAAGCGCCTCACGCCGATGATTGGCACCTCCGATGTGGTGTTCAGTTTTATCTCTTCTCCTGATAAGTTCAGTGGAACGGAATTGACTCCTTTACACTCCATTCTACTAGCTGGTACGAACGCCTTCAGTCTCATAGACTGTAATAAGATATGGTTTGCTATGAATTGGCTGGAAAATTCTGCTTCTATAAACTCCATGGCCAGTCTATTCTTTCCTTGCTGGTTTATTCTCTTCAGTCCGGGAACTTTATACCTTCCCTAGTTGAATTGGGTGTTGCATATTTCACTCGCCCATTGGTTCTACGATCACTAAGAATGGGCCATCTGAACTGTTGCGTTCTGTGAACGTAATCTTATTGACTTTACTCGCTTCCGTGTTTTTCACGAATAGTGTGCTGTCTTCTTGCTTCTCGCTGCGTTTCTTGTCTTTTCCTTCCTGCTGTGGTGTTAAATATCTTTGGAGCATATTCTTCTGTTTGTGTCCCTGATCTTTATTTTTGTTTCTAAACATTTCCAGTAAAATTAGTTCTTTGCTTATTTTGTGAGATCGTCTTTTCTCTACCGCTCGATGTTTCCTCCTGAGGTTGTACGTTTCTTCTTCCTCACTCTCGGTCACTCGTTCTTCTATTTTATTCTTTACTGGCTCCGTCATGTCATGTTCATTTTCGTACACAAAGGTTTCCTTGTTATCTTCTTCTATTTGAGGATTCATTCCGCCGCTTGCTTCGGCCATCTACTATCGTTTGTAGGCGCAGATATTATCTATAATCCAGCGGTTGTTAATTGTACACTTTAGTTCGTATATGCACAATCACACGCTCACTTCTTTGTTATTAAGTCTTGTTCCCGGTTAACACTGGTTACTACACGATAGCAAAATTCGACCTGTATGGGGCGTATAGCCGCTTCCTCACCAACCACATGTTTCCGCTTTCACTCGAGTGTGTACACACGGCAATATATCCTTAAAGTTCCGTCTTCCACGAAAGCTTGAGCTCAACTGTGACAGTGAATGTGATCGCCGAAATATCGTGTGATTCTTGTGGTTCACCAGAAGATGGCGACAGTGTTTTTGATCGCCGAAATATGGCATGATAACACTTCTTTAACTCGGCTAGTTACCTGAGAGCATTTCATAAAATAACATTACTATTAAATTTCTTTCAAAATAGAACATGAACCATGAGAAACTCGTGATAGTGATACAAGACGAATTTCGGGGAGTACAGTGGTTTATACGCGCTAGTGTGGTTAAGGCACCTCTACACTGGATGAGCGAGGTATAACGGCCCTCCATTCCCGCCTCATAAACTAAATATTTCATAAACAAAAATACACGTATTATAGTGAATATCAGTTACACCAATGGCAACACGTAAACATTCCCCGTTAGGATAGGTTGCTTCTGACAAGCGGGAGGGCCACCAATCCACAACTGAAGCAGATGTGCTGACTACGGGAGAGAATCATATTTTTTTTTCTTTTTTGTTTGTGGCTTTACGCCTCATCGACGTCCAGGTCATTAGAAGCGTGACTGGTGGCAAGGAACGGGAAGGAGTTCGGCTAAAGCCTTTTTGAAGGAAGCATCCCGGTATTCATCTGGAGTGATTTGGGGAAATGGAAAACATCCGGACGTGGATTCGAACCCGCGTCTTTCCGAATGCGAGGCCAGGACGTTAACCGATCACTCACCACGCTCGATAGATTCATCATGATCAATACTCGTGACTCTAAGTAGTCCCTTCAGTTAGTGACCGAAAAGGGTGACAAAATTTTAAAGTGTCTATAAATGTGAGGAAAGCTTTTAAAGATGTTTGAGAACCACACTCTCGACGTCACTGAACATTTTCTTTCCACTAAGGAGTTCATAAGTTACAGAATAGAGATGTCAGTGTTTTTTTATTGCTCGTCGACTTCGAGGTCATTAGCGCTGTTAGAGGGTTGGGGATAAGTACCAACTTTCCAAGAACCATCCCGGCGTTCGTTTGAATTGACAATTGGAAACCATGGAAAACCGAAATCTGGATGGCCGCACAGGTATTTGAACACGCTCTTTCCAGAATGTTAGCTTGATCTAAATTTCTAAGTAAATAATAAATTATTAACTAAATTTGAAAGTCACTACTAATTTAACTGGATATTTATTTGCTTTTGGCGTCACGCCTCGTCAACGTCGATGTCATTAGTGGTCATTAGAGGAGTGGGAACAAGGAACGGGAAAAATTTACTGATGGCCTTTTGAAGGAACTATCCCGGTATCGACTAGAATTATTTCGGGAATCTATGGAAAACCCCATCTTGATGGCCGGACGGGGATTCGAATCCGCGAGACTATAGCGATATCGCTCACTCACCATGCTCGGAAATGCAACTGCAAAGATGTTACGGGGTGTTTTAAAAATCGTTTTTTCAGGTATTGATGAAAGTGTTTCTAGGTACTATTCAACAACGCAAGTTAGTAATCTATAATTTCGTTAGATAATTGAGTGACTTTATCAGTACAGTCAATCTGTTAATACACATTTCAATCACCGTGTTTGACATGTAGTAGCTGATATCTATCATGATATAATAATAGGTGGAGTAGGACCTGTTCCATGACCTGCACATTCCACTGACCTCATTACTTCGGATTTTTATTTGTGGGGACACGCAAAGCAATTGTTATATGCGGTCCGAACGCAGGTAGGCTGCATGGACGCCTGCGAAACCATTCTACACCCTCCCGGAGTATTTGATAGAGTTAATGGTGTGTACAAGCAGGCAGAGGACACTTTGAACTTTTGGTATGAGTTTCTGCGGTTTGGACATTCAACTTCATAATAAGCTGACTGAGTCATTTAAACTGCTCTTTCATCAACAATTAAGAACGAAATAGTTTCGGATAAATGTTTGGATGGACTTTTATCATTAATTTAGTGCGATAAAACCGCCCCAAAAGTTTGAAAAATATCTTTGAGACACACTGTATATGTAAATTATGGTGACTTGCATTATTACATCGTGGTGGGAGAGCGGCAACGCTCTGGCCTGGCATTCGGGAGGACGCGAGATCGAATAACCGTTCGGCCAACCAGATTTTGGTTCCCCATGGTTTCCCCAAATCACTCCAGGTAAATGCCAGGATCATTCCTTCAAAACGACATGGCCGAATTCCTTCCAGTTCCTTGCCCCAAGTCCTTTCCCTCTCTTAATGACCTCTACATTTACATCCATACTCTGCAATTCACAAACGTTGCGGCTGGCAGAGGCTGCTAAGCACCAAACTTAATTCCGCGCATTCCAATCCCGAATAGCACGAGGAAGGAAAGAATACATAAAAGCATCGGTATGACATCTTATTTCTCGAATCTTATCCCTCCGGTCATTGCGACCCAAATAGTTTGGCGGAAGAAGTATCTCACTACACCCGTAGGCCATAGAATTTAGCATATTCTCCAATAAATTCAAATGCAAATGACGTCGTCTGTCCCCAAAACGATCCCAGCCGAATCTACGTATCAATTCTGTGACGCTTTTATAAGGGCTGTAGCAACCAGTCACGTTCGACGACTCTCCTCTGTACCCTCTCCACTGAGTCTGTCAGGCCCTTGCGATACGGATCCCAAACTCCACAACAGTAATCCAGATGCGGAGTCACAAGTGTTTTATAAGCTATTTCCTTTGTATGAGCATTAAAATTCCTCAGAATACGACCTATGTATCGTAATTTAGAATTAGCTTTGCCTACGATGGAAGTTATGTGCAAGTCCCATTTCATGTTGCTTTGTACTATTACCCCCAGATACTTCAGGGAATCAACCGTGTGAACAAGTGAATTGTTTACTTTATACTCGTGAACAAACTGATTATTTTTGTTACTTATTCGCATTGCCTTGCACTTTTTGCAATTAAGTGTATCCTGCCATTTACGGCACCATTCGGAAATAGCATCCAAATCGCGCTAAATTTCTAAGCATTCGTCTCGACGTCAACGAGGCGTAAAGCCATAAAAAGAAAAATAATGAAACATTTTAGAATTGTGTTTGTTGTTTTTATAAATGACCTGTATAATAACCTACGTAAAACCTTGTTTTGAAACTGCTGTGCTATACAACGTAAAAATGTACACTTCAACACAACAGACGAGTAGCCAGCATCGCAGTTTCAGTTCAGGGGGAGAGGTGTTCCCTTCAAACGCTGAGCTGACCGAACGTTTCACAGAATTTTCCGGTTATGGCAACAATGAAATGAAGCAGCAAATCAACAAAAAATGTTCATCCCACGAAAAATTTGATTCGACGTGTCTCCGAATTTCATTTTTGGCGCAAACGTAACACATTCTTATTTAATACTATTGAAGAAAGTGTTTTTTCTAGTGCAGTGATGTGGAAAATTGCTTCTTAACATTCAGAGATCCTTTGAGATTTTTAAGCCGTAACTATGTTAGATGTGACACTTTCAGTGTTAATCGTACGTTATTATTGTAACTGCAATTAAAAAGAGCTGAGTACTTGCTTCCTAGCGGCCAAATACGGACAATCTGTGAGGTAAAAAGTAATTAGTATAAACTTCTGTGCAAGTGGACTCGAAAAAATTAGGCTTTCTTAGAAACATATATTTTTTCAAAGATGTCAGAAATTAATCCACGACACCAAAAGTTTATGGCTTGTAAAGAAACTCATTATTTAAGAATGAATGTAAATCTCAACTGAATCACTTTATATTGTAACAGTATTCTGAAATACTGTTTTTTGTTATTTGAATATTGACATATGCCAGAAGTAATATCAGGTATGAAGTTACAGTTGCTCACTTTATCACAAAGATAATTAAGTGTACGCACAACGATCAAACTTTAGCGGGATTAAAACCCAGTGTTGGAAGAATTTTTCTCACCAGTATACTGGTAAAAAACCACCGTCCTGTGAGTAAATTTCTTCCATATAATGAAATAGAAGTCGATACGATCTGTGAAATCATATGGATTAAACTCAACGTTGCTGGGTCAAAACCCATCATAGGCGCCTTCTACCGTCCACCCGATTCCGACATATCTATCTCCGAGGAGTTAAGAAATAATGTAAACAATATAGCTAGCCGTTTTCAGGATCATGCTATGATTCTAGGAGGCGACTTCAATCTGCCTTATATTGACTGGCGTAATTACGTTCACATCACAGGTAGCAGGGATAAGACAGCTTCTGAAGTAATTCTCGATTTGTTCTCAGATAATCATCTCGAGCAGCTAGTTAATGAACCTACGCGGTGTCATAATGGTAGCTAAAATATTTTAGATCTGCTGGTTACCAACAGGCCAGAATTATTCACCGACATATCAACGACCACAGGTATAAGCGATCACAAAGCGGTAATTGCAACTATCAGACTAATGACCGAGCGAAAAAGGAGAAAAGGCCGGATTGTATACAGATTCATTAAGGCCTCTAAGGAGTGTTTTAGAACCTACCTGAGGAATAATTACCATAACTTCAAGTCAAAAAAGGACACCGTTGAAGAGATGTGGCATCGATGTATACGAATAGTCATGGAAGGTATGGATATACATATACCGAAGCGGACAATAAATAGGGAGGATGATCCACCGTGGTACACATGCGAAATCAAAAGATTACTCAAAAAAACAAAGGAGGACACACGCACGCTACAGAAGGAAGAGGTCTCGCAGCGATTTAGAAACCTTGGCTGAGTTAAGAGGACGTGTGAAGAATGTGATGCGTGTGGCCTTCAACGATTTCATTCAAACACTCTCTATAAGAGTGTCGCAGAAAAACCATAGAAATTTTGGTCGTATGTTCGAAAAGTCAGTTTTACCAACAGCAATATTCCAGCACTAGTTCGTGAAGGGTCCGAGGTTAATGAAATCCGCGATGAAGCTAACGTACTAAATACTGTATTCAAAAAGTCATTTACAAATGAAAATAAGGTTAGTGTTCCCGTTTTCCCACGCTGTGTCGAATCGGTGATGGAATCATTACGAATAGATACTGTAAGTATCATAAAGCAATTAGAGCTCGTGAAGTGGGGGAAAGCACCGGGCCCGGATGGAATTCCAGTAAGAGTATTTTCAGAGTATGCGGCGGAAATCGGGCCGTTTCTGTCTGATATATTCAGTAAATCCGTAGAAGAGCGAAAAGTACCTTCAGACTGGAAAATAGCGCAAGTAACTCCGATTTTCAAGAAAGGTGATCGAAGCGATCCTGGAAACTACCGTCCCATATCTATAACACCTGATTGTAGTAGAGTTATGGAGCATATTATATGCTCGAACATTATGAATTTTCTAGATGAAAGTAATTTGCTTACAACAAATCAGCACGGATTTCAGAAGAAAAGATTATGTGAAACACAGCTGGCCCTACTTACACACGACGTAATGAAAGTTATCGATGCAGGATCACAAGTAGATGCAATTTTTTTTAGATTTTCAGAAAGCCTTTGGCTCTGCGCCACACAACCGCCTTTTAGCGAAGCTTTGAGCGTACGGTATATCGGATCAGCTTTGTGAATGGATCAAGGATTTTCTAACTGGTCGGTCGCAGTATGTCGTCGTTGAAGGAGAAAGTTCTTCTAATCTAGATGTTACATCGGGGGTACTTCAAGGAAGTGTAATAGGACCACTTCTGTTCTTAATTTTTATAAACGATCTCGGAGACAAAGTGAAAAGCCTTTTTAGATTGTTTGCTGATGATGCGGTTATTTATAGGGAAGTAAGGAATTTGGCCGATTGCTTAGAAATTCAGCGTGATCTGGATACTATTTTGGCATGGTGCGCTGAGTGGCAACTTACGCTAAATTGTAAAAAGTGCAAGACAATGAGCATAACTAACAAAAAGAATCCAATTGTTCAGAAATACGAGTTAAACAATTCAGTTATTGGTATGGTTGATTCTATGAAATATTTGGGAGTAATAGTACAAAGGAACATGAAATGGGACTTACACATTAATTCGTTAGTAGGTAGAGCTAATTCTAGGCTGCGATTCATAGGTCGAATCTTGAAAAATTGCAATGAACAAACAAAGGAGACAGCGTACAAATCTCTTGTGCGTCCGCATTTGGACTATTGTTGTGCCATTTGGGATCCGTTTCGTAAGGGGTTGATCGAAAGTATAAAGAAAGTACAGAGAAGAGCCACTCGATTCGTGACCGCTTGCTACAGTCCTCATGAAAGCGTCACAGAACTGATTAGTAGACTAGGCTGGGAGTCTCTGGTTTATAGACGACGCACGTTTCGTTTAAACTTATTGGTAAACATGTGTACTCCCTCTTTCGCTCACGAGTGTAGTGAAATACTTCGTCCACCAACCTATCTGAGCCGGAATGACAGGAAAGATAAGATTAGAGAAATAAGGTGCCACAATGATTCTTATATGAATTCTTTTTTCCTTTGTACCAGTAGGGATTGGAATTCACAACAAAGAGATTAGGTTTGGTGCTGAGCACCCTCTGCCACCCACAATTTTGTGAATTGCACAGTATATATATGTAGATGTAATATAAAATAATTTTCACCAAATTATGCTCCAAGTGCGTCAGCATTGTTCACCTTGTGTGTACTTTATTCTGTGCCTCCTTTTAGTTTGAACTGTATTTCTAGCACTTTCTGTTGAGAAACTGAACAAGAAAATGGTAGCAAACAAAAGGAAGAAAGGGGTTGCTGAATATTTCTCTCCTCATAATCACCAATAGGCTGGCATTCAACACACTTTGCACATGAATCCGCAGTGGAGTAAACTATTACAATCCAAAAAATCTGGACCCTCAATTGAACTTAAAAGAAACCTATCACCAAGACAACAGGGTCTATGTTTCGATATCATAAAGACACATCATTGTTTCATCTTCTGAGATACGCTTTAGAACAATGCTAAATTTTGAGTGAGTTTATTCATCAATTCAGTAGAAATTTCTTTATGAAGTTGTCCTAGTTGAAAATGCAACGGGAATGAAACAAATTCAAACTATATCCGTATTTTTTTCTGCATTAGCCGAAAGAAACGTCAGAATCTCCAACATCTCTACAATAGTGACTCGGCTATTATTTTTTTTACTACGTTTTCATTGGTGGCTAGAGAACTAGGTCAAACCACCATGCTGTTACCCTCAACTTAATCAAGGCCCACTTAGAAACATTTCTGTCACGTATAAATAATTATTTTTCTCAGTGCAAACTTTTCAGTTTATTGCTTTCTGTTCATTTTTCATGTCAAATTTAACTCACATTGTTCGCTCTGTCGTTTCTACAATTATAATTAAACCACAATTTATCTCATTAATTTTCCTTGGAGAGAAACTGTTCATACAATATCCCTGAAACATGCCATTTATACCAGCATTAGAAAAAGAAACGGTTAACAACAAATTGGAAATTTAATTGATCTTATCATAGTATGTCTTACACGTAGGACAATTAAGGGACACCTGTAAAATACTGGCAATGCAAAAACATTTCTCTTGCCCAGATATTTCATTAATATTAAAAAGGGCTGTGCTTACTTTCCTGGCTCAGTGAATTATCACACGGATTCATGTATTCTTGATAAATGGAAACGGGAATCTAACCAAGCTTACGATCTAATACTTTATTCTGTAAACTGTCTTCACACCAGGTTTGTCGAACGTAGTACTGAAATATAAAGCATTGCACTTTTAGTAAATTGTCTTTTCAGATGGGGCCACGTTTAGTATTCAGTTTAAAGCTTACATATTTCATCAGTATCGAATTTAAGACTTATACGAGCTTATGGCTCGGGGAATATTAATTGCATATACTTTTTGCCGGGATATGCAAGCATACTAAGACTACTATGGTTATCAAAGCATGTATCTAAAGGCAGTGGTTAATATTAGTATCAGGATTTACCAGTGGTTGAAACAGTCACCGTGTCTGCTGGGTGGGAGGGCGGTCTCACTGTATCACTCCAGGTGAATATGGGGACGGTCATTCATTGAGTAAAATATCTCCTTGTCTTCCTTTTTCCTTAGGACTTTATGCCTTGTCGACATCGGGTTCTTTAGAGGCGGGAAAGGACTGGGGACAAAGTACATGGCCTTTTGAAGGAACCATCCTAGAATTCTCCTGGAGTGATTTCGGGTAACCATGGAAAACTGAAATTTTGATGGTGTGACAGCGATTCTAACACACGTCCTCCCGAATGAGAGGCCAGATTGTCAGCGTTCATCAACCACCCAACGACCCAAATAGAAAAAAAGAAAAATCTAAACAGTATTACAGGATATCAATAGCTTGAAAATGTTACTTATTTAATTCTAGTAAAGAGGCGAACTTTGAAGTAGGTATCTATATAGTTTACGCAACATGCAGCTGTAATTAAACATTTTGCCCAGTGATACGCGCTATTATATGACTCAAGGTAGTTTATCTAACCTATGGATACTATTAAGTACAAATGTTCTTAGTATAAATAAAGACTATATAATACGATGTGAGCTTCTCGCACTGTGTATATAAACTTTGTCATATAATTTGAATTACATGTGTTGTGGCAATAATTTGCTTTCGGATGTATCAGTGTTGCTTCGAGTATCTGAAAATTTCTCCTATGAACCTAACGGTGTCTCAAAGCAACGACAGAGCTATACGAATACTTGCAGGTAACTGCACACCACCCGTTATCTGAAAGACGAGGATGAAACAGTATTGTGGGAAATCTATTTACCGCGCGAAGGGTAGAAACTTGAGGAGATCTATCCATCAGCTAGAGCTTTAGGACCTCTTGTAAGCTTTTCGACCGTATCGTACATTTCCTTCTCCACTTCCCCTACGGAAACAGCTTGGTTAGTTCACTGAACAACACTACAATAGATAAGTCGCTTTACTTTATTTCATAGCCAAACAATTTATAATGGCAACCTGAGGATGTAACTTCATCCGTAGCATTCAAGAAAAATCACTAGAAATTTGTTGAATACCTCTTACAATGTTATGTTATATAATAATTGCGATGGAGCAAACGCTCCGATAGCAATTCCCCTAGTCATCTAATTAGCACTTTTTATATTATTTTTTAAACATTTTCTTTTATAATAATATTGCAGTTTACTCTCCATTTACTTTTCCAATTTGTAAATTTTAACCTTAAATTCCTTAAGCGTTTTTGATAAATTATTCATCATTTCACTTGGCAATCTGTTCCAACAAAAATTTTCTTTTTTAATTTTTAAATGTATATTTTTTAAAATTTTCTTTTATAATTGGAATTTTAAATTTCTCCCCCATTTAATATTCTGATTTGCAAATTTTAATTCTAAATTCCTTAAGCGTTTTGGAAAATTTTTCATCGCTACACTTGGTAATTTGTTCCAATCCCAGACACCAACAAAAGAAAATGTTCCCACTCCCTTATGCATGAAATCGAGTGCCAACTTATGATCATGGTCATCCTTGCACTATTCCTAATTCTTTGACCAATATCCCTCCATACCCCATCACTAACATTCTCAGCACTCTCTTTACCATCCTCCTTTACTCCAATGACTCCGCATCCAGCTCCTTTATAATATCAGTTACTGGCTGGGTCCTGCGATAATTTGCACAAACAAATGTAGCTGCCTTCCTTGCACCTCCTTCAAATCCTGCACCTGGTAACCAAAATGTGGGTCCAAAACTACAACAACCAATGGCCTGACGAAAGTTTTGTAACCCAATTCCCTAACTTCACTGGGACATCCTCTCATCGCCCTCTCCAGTAAATGAAGATTTTGTTACCTTTCCTTACCACCTGCCCAATGTACTCTGTCCAGTTGTGTTTGTCATCAAACGTTTATTTACACTTCAAGCCTTCAACAAGCAATTCTGACCCCATCCTATCATCATAATTAACCTATAGTTTTTTTTTATCTGTGTACATAATAAGCTGACTTTTCTTGCCATTTATCTTCATTCCATGCTGACCTGCCCATTTAGATATTCTATCCAGGTCACCCTGCAGCTGCTCACAGTTTTCACCTGTTATGATTCTATTGTATACCATCTGCAAGAAACCTAATTTCTGACCCTAACCCATCAACACAGCCATTCGTTAGAATAATTAACAGCAACTGTCCCAATAAACTACCCTCTGGCACTCCCATATTTACTTCCATCTCTTTTGATAATGTATTTCCTACTTCTACACTTTGCTTTCTGGCTTTTAAGAATTCCTCTACCATCAGCTGATAAACGCTGCGACTGATTATTCACGAATAACACAGATGAATATTTTAAGCAAACAGTCTTCTTTATAAACCATAAGGATAGAACAAACGAATAATTAATGAACGCAGTAACCTAACGAATTGAACGTTTTGCGGATTCCTAAGAACACAATGAAACCGATTCATCATCGCACACGACATTCATTAACGTGAGCTTACTGATACAAATAACATACGCCAAAACAACTTGAAACTCATAACGGGCCGTAACAAGACGAAGACTTATGACCATGTCCAAATACAGAAGATATAAACGACAAATAAAACGATAAACACGAAACAGAAAACACGATACAGTATAAAAATATATGAATCGTACATTAAGGAATCCATGAATGAGTAAAATACACTGATACTTCATTGTGCAGCAGAAGAACGTCAGCAAAAATCATAAAAATGAGGTAAAACGAAATTAAACAAAACACAAAAAATCTAATATTGTAATTAACGACACTATAGAAAGATATGTTTACAAGGTTTCAAGATGTACGCCGCAGAGGCTTCTTCATAAGTTTTTCGGAATATTTGCTTCCTGCTTTTTGTCAACGATCCTTTTTTTTTTTACTTATGGCTTTACGCCTCGTCGACTTCGAGGTCATTAGAGGCGAGATGGGACTGGGGGCAAGGAACGGGAGCGAATTCGGCCATGGTATTTTTAAAGGAAGCATCCCGGCATTCGCCTGGAGTGTTTTGGGGAAACCGTGGACAACCATAACCTGGATGCTTGGACGGAGATTCGAATCAAGGATCCTCTGAGCGCAGTAATGACCTCGCTATCAACGAGACGTAAAGCCCAAAACGAGAGCCCGGAATAAGCATAACTGTCGTAAATAGCTGGTGACGATGCAAGAGAGGAAATAAGTGCGTAAGCCGATGGAAAAGAATCCACAACAGTTACTTGTAGCCCACTATACATGAACAAAATAACAGTTCTGTGTTTATATAATTAAGAACCAGATGACTTACAGGAAATGTCGGTATAGTTTTAAGTTTATATCTCGATTTAAGTGATTAATAAACTGCTCATCATTTGAGGTTGTCTTTTCAGTGCGACTGAGGTGTTTACACTAATGGCAGTAATAACCTACATTGTATTGTCATTATGGACAATGACGTTGTCATATTAACTATGGCTAGGATCGTTAAACTGCAGTCACAGTGGAGATATTGGCTGTAATCATTCACGTTTACTAGCCATCCTGTCAGAACAGATACATTCTGATCACGTCTTACCTTCAGCGCATACAGTACCTTGAAATAATTGTCATTTGCTTTAATTTTAAGTTATAGTAATGTGCGAAACTGAAAATCCCATTGCGAATAGCTTAGCCAGAGGTTAACCTAACCTAATTTTAAAATAGAGTAATATAATGCAAGGAATGAATATCTATACTTGATACAGCGTGAATTACGAAAAAAATACTCAACAAAAGTGTCTTTTTTCCCCAAGATATAATAATTGCATACCATTGTAAGTACAACAGTTGATGAGTATAAACTCTTAATTAAGTCAGCACTCTAGCCACTACTTTGCTGTTAACGACTGTCCTGATCCGGGTTTTTCATGGTTTTGCCAGATCACTCCAGCCGAATGATGTGATTGTTACTTAATATACTTCATAGGCGCCTTCTTCCCCATTTTGTGCGACCAATTGTCGAAATATGACATTTAATAATATATATGGTACGAATTTATAAGTCCTGTCACGGATACAGCCATGTCGAAACACGATATTTATGCGCTTGAATTAATAGATGTAATTTGAACTTGCAGTCACGGAAGTCATGTCAAATTTTATATTCACATCAGCATTTAATATAAATCATATAATAACGTAAAAGTCTTGTTTAAACTCACACTTCTTTTATTCTAACTGTTCATTATAAATACAATCCATCTTGACCACCTATCGAAGATTAACCTGTCCTCTTGGAGAACGCAAATAGCTTTTAAACACAACCGGGAAACCTCAAACAATTCCACAAAGTCTTGAATATGCTTCTAATCGGTATTTGAATTAATTTAAAATATTACAAATCTTCCGCATGAGTTCAACTTTCTTGCTGTTAACAATACCAAATCGACATTACTATTTTTTTTACTATCCTTGTTCCTCTTTTTCCAAAGATTACCTTAGCCTACCTCTTCTCAGATAAATCTTATTGTGTGCTTTTCTCCTTGCTTTTATTTTTTCCAGGTGTACTTGTATCAAAATGAAATTAGTTTTCCTTTCCTTCAACCTAAAGATATTTTATTATAAAGATAGCAACTATTCAAACTAGCCGTATTGATGTCAATAATTTGACTACCCCTTCCAGATGTTTTTTTCAAATAAACAAGTCTAGGAGTGTAATTTGATAAGACATCTCAATTGAATTACAAGTTTACTTCGATGGATGATCATTGGTGCATAATTACATTTTTTTTAATTGTATATTTTTACAAAACTGTATAACTAAATTATCTCACAATGCCACGTAACAGAAAATCACATATTCAGTTTTACTGCCTAGCAATTAAAAGAGAAAAAATGTAACTTAATTCAGGTTTATTGTTTCCTTCAAATAATAAGAAAACGAACCAGTCTCCAAAGCAGATGATGTACTGTTAATAAGACTTAGCAAGCCAGCAGATCTTCGAAATAACTAGAAAACCAACCAATCCACAAAGTAGATAATGCTATATTAATGAGACGTAGCAAGGGGAAACTGGTTGTTCAGGTGGTCGACCCCTTAAGCACTAATAAACACTCTAACTGAAAGGGTTTTAGAGTTATAACATCTTCCACTTTTATTTATAATATGCTCCTTGCGTTTTAGATCATTGTTTCCTTTCCTGTATAGATTTAATCCTTTCCGCCGTTTTCTCTCACGTTCTTTCATATTTTCAACTCCATTTCTTTCCTGGTCATGTGATAAAGCTTCATGTCTTCTTACCTCCTGAGATCTTTTGATTATGGTTGTGAGTAGTTTTCTTTCCCTTCAATTGCTTGTTTATTTTCTCTTTTCGCAGCATCTTGCCTATTTTCTTCTCCATCTCTTTCACTATAACTTACTTTCCAATAACCATTGTCTTTATTGCCATCTTTATTTCCCTTGGAAAAATTGTTATCATCTCCTTTATTATTTTTACTCCTTTGTGGGCATTCTCAACTTTTGCATGCCATTCACATTTTCTTGTATATCAATCTCATTTTCTTATATATCATTTTCATCTTCTTGCATGTCATCTTCATCCTCTACTCGTCCATTACAGTTTGAATCCGCCATATTGTTTGGTCCCTGGATCAGACAAATTTGTTACATTGTCCTCAACAATCTTTGTATTCATTTTAACTTTCTCGACATCTCATCTTTGCTTAGTTATTTGTTTAGACGGTATTCTTTTCCCGTCTCTCATAGACACCCCTTCCATTTCAACCCTCTCCGTGGCTGACTAGTTTCATTCTTCAATCCATGTTGTATTCCCTCCAATTTGTAATTTAACGCTATGGGATCAAGGTTCTCTGCTTGTTCCTCAAACCGATGGTCAATGTGTTCAATCAGGGCAGCGATTTTCTCACTAATAATTCATTGGATGACTCTAAATTTGTCATCAATATCTGTTTGAAGGGCATTAAATTTAACATCAAAATATGTTCGAAGTGTATTATAACCTGTTTTAAGAATACTGATATCTGTTTTCAGTTCACTTATACCACTTTTTATCTCTACCAAAACATCCTTCAAAGATATAATTAATTGCCTCTTGGATTACCCTTTCCATACTAGCCTCTTCAGATGACATAAGTAACTTTATTTCAAAAGAAATTCCAACCGTTCGCCTGAAACGTTATCTCTAGAGATAATAAATAAGATCGTCAACAACAATCGGTAAGTGGAAACGAAGCTCTACTTATCGAAACAAATTGGGCAAAAGTTCCTAGACCAACTACAACCTTTCAGACTCAAAGAAATCCAAGAATAAGTCTTTTATTCCTTCAACGTCATAAAATCGCTGTTTTAGCCAAAAGGAACTTTAAACAGCCTCACACAAAATTGATATAAATTACTGATCATTTATTACCACTATTTTATGTGATTTACACAGGGCCGTAGCTAAGGTAGGGCATTGCCCCACAATGCCCTACCTTAAAATTCTAATGCCCTACCTTAAAAGATACCATCAACTAAGCTAATATGCTATTTACCTATACTGTTTGTTCATAGTATGAAATGATGGGAAAAATTAATTTACTACTAACATAGTAATATGTAAACAATTCCGAATTAACTTACAGTTCGTCACTATCATATAAACCAATTCTTTATTCCGCTCACAGATGCCATTTGAAGTATATATTGTCTATGATGTTCGTTAGTGTTCTGTAGGTACAATGTTTCAGGCAGTTAGTGACAATTTTTTATTTATTGCTGTGAACTGAAAACCAACTGATTTTACGATGGGTATACGGGCTTTCTTTAGCAAAAAACGAGGAGTTTAAGAGGAAATTGACCAAGGAGGACCTCATTCCTCAAAACATTTGGAAGCACAAAATACAATTACGACTTCTAGTGCTATGGAAACAGGTTTGGTGAAACATGTTGGTAATGTTAGCTGTAGTATTCCCTCTGATGTAGAAATCGGAGAACCGATAAAGCAAGTTAATTTAGGTACATCTAAAAGAAAATAACAGAACCTTTGTAGTGGTCTGGTTCAAGTGATATAAATGGTTGCAGGATTTAGTCGAGAATGATGCTGCTATTTGCTACTCTTGCCAGCAATTAATACCTCTTGGAAGTAAACAGACTTTATACACTTCCGCAGGATTCAGAAACTGGAAAAATGTCACTGATTAAAAATCCATATCTCGTACACAAGCCATGGCGAGGTGGCAGGACAAATTCAAATAATATCTACAACTATCAGTGATGAAACGTTAATACGTCGAAACGCATTTAAAAAAAAATAGGTCTTATATAAGTTATTATTGAAGTAAAAGAATTTATAGTTGTTAATGAATTGGCTTTGTGTGGAAATTATATTTTGGAGGAAGAAAAGAACAAGTATTATTTCATAATTTGTTTGAATATACATGCATGAAACATTCGAATTTGAAGGAGGCTATCAGTTATATAAAACAAACTGCAACATATAGTTCAGCCGAAATTCAAAAGCAAATAATTCAAGCAATGGTTCAAGCAGCGCGACGTTCCATTGTTAAAGATATTGAGGACTCTGGCGTGAAGTAGTTTACTCAAATGCAGGATGGGACAAGAGATAATAATAACCGAGAATATATTGCAATAGCAATATGTTACATTATGGATAGATTCGTAAATGACTCGTTGCTGGCAGTAAACAACTATTGAAAACCTGGATGCAGCCACTTTCACCGAATAAAGGTTAAATACGCTTACGGAAAATAACTTTGACCTCTCCGGTATGCTATGATAGCGCAAGTGTAATGTTTGGGAAAGTTTCAGGAGTTGCAACCGGAACAGAAAATAAATGTGGCCAAAAAATTCCTCACGTCCACTGCTGCAACCATCTCTTGCATTTTATAGACATCACGACAATCTCAGAAAAGACTTTCATTCGTCATTTTTTTTTATTAATGTATCATGTTACATGAATTCTTTCACCATGGGAAAACAGCTGCCTCATATGGTGGAAAAAGGATTAGGCTGGCTCCTCGAACAGCATTGGTCAGGACACTTGGCGGTTACAAAAGATGTAAACAATAATTATTCATCGATTTTGACGACATAAGATGAAATTATAAAAAGGCAGATTTAATGGTGATGATATCGCTAAGAGTATTGGCATTAAAAGTCATACTCAACTTGAAATTCCGAATGGCCATGGTTGTGGGCAAAAAAAATCTTATTCATGCTTCAGCCTGCAGACGCAGCTTTACGAGCCCAAAGCGCAGGATTGAAAGATGCCATAACAATCGTAAAGTGCGTCCAAAATGAAAAAAACTGACTAAGATCAGATGAAATATATCAAATTTTGGAAGGAGCTAATTCTATGACAAGTCACAGTTCTGAAAATAGAACCCAGATCCAGAAGAGGCTCCAGAGCAAAATAAAATCGAATGGATCATTACTTGATGATGGCTTCTCCGACAAAATATAGAAGACCAGGACGCTCAGTCATTTAAATTTGATTATTTTGAAACGTTAGACATACTAATTGCTGAGTTACTAAGAAGGGGACAGGCTGCGTGAGCACATCCGCAATTATAGATCCAACAACATCGATAAATCCGCATGCAGCCGAAACTAATTGTGCCATAAACTTCGAAAACACCATCCTTATAGTGCGCGAAGATAAATGGTGACCAAGGAGGGCCAGGGAGGCGTTGGAAATTGCCAAACGCCCAAAAGACAATGGGCTTAAATTACTTGACACCTCCCACCAGAACGTGCCACGCCCCACCAGGCCAACGAAACACATGACGGTTCGCATATTCTGATTGGCGGGGTAGCCTGAACGCCCTAGACGGGTCACGGGCCTTGACTATATAACAACACTACACACTGACTGAAGAGGAGGAACACGTAGCCGCTCAACCTGGATTCCTTCACTTTCTTCAAGTTGTCGCCGCCTACCGGGTTACGCTTACTACTGGACTTCGCTTCTTGGTTTATCTCTTTGCTACTTCCCCTGCTAATTTTTGTATATCACCTGATTGCCCCTGGCATTCGACTATCAGCTTCGGAACTCATCTACCTGCCTTCGGACTATGCCTACCTGCCTGCCTACCTGCCTGCTTTTGGATTACGTCCGCCTGCCTACTTTCGGACTACGCATGCTGTTGTACTACATCTATCTACCTGCCTCCTTCGGACTACGCCTGTCTGCCTGCTTCGGAGTACGCCGGCCATCCGACTGCGCCTGTCCTACCTGCCACCCGTCTACACCCTGCTAACAACGCCTGCTCTCGCCGCTGCTCACAAATGGACTTCCATCGATCTGCCTGCCTAGCGGGCCACACTCAGCAACAAAACAGTAATGGTAAATCCGTAAACATTTCCGGCACAAACCCTACCATCCTTCCACCTACTGTCACTACAAGCAGCCACCTTTCCACCATAGACACATCTTCAACTACAACCGCAACTACCATGACTCCTACCACGGCATCAATCATCAGCCCCTCGACATCTGAAGCAATTCACCCTCATATTCCACAGATAGTGTAAAAACCCTCACGGGGTACTAGCTATCTGCAAACAGACAGGAACAATGCCAAACCTTATGACCAGTCAAAATGCGGCACCTCGCCGTCTGCACAAACCTCCTCAACAAAAACTACATTTACCACATGTGAAGTCCTAGAAACCACACCATCACCTCCTACTACTTCTCAGACAATTCTCGTATATGTACTGGAAGTAATGTTCCCTGAATACACCAATAGTAAAACCTTAACCAAATTCATAAAGCGCCACATACCAAACATATCAATCCAACAACTCATTCCACAAAAAACGGAATCATTATCAAAAGCAACAATACAGACCTCTTCAAGCTAATTAAAAACAAAATTGGCCTAACTTCATTTGGTAACAATTCTACCTTAACCCCTCCCCCCCTAAACAACCAACCCCACCTAAGAGACCCCCAACACTCACAGCCGTCATCCACGCGGTAGGTCCATCTATCACCGAAGAAGTAGTCACAGAGCTAAACTCAAACGAAGGCATACATGTACCTCTGAATCAGAAATAACTTTGGCTCCACTTACATGATCAGAATCCTAACAAGATCCATCAACAATAGACCACGCAATGTGGCCGCGATCCTCCACCAAAAACACAGAGTGGAACCTTCAAAAACTCCCTCTCCCCAATCTACTAGATGTGCCCGCTGCTTACAACGACCACCACACGCAGAACTGTAAAAACCCTTCTATTTGTCCCCACTACAAAGAGAATCACTTCCTAAAAACCTGCCCTAACCTGCAGAAAACACCAACCTGCAACACATGCGGTGAACACCACCCTACCTACTCCACCAAATGCAAATTAAAACGAGCCACCATCAAACCTGAACTCACCGAACCCCTCCGACACATTGACTCTCCAATACCACCCACCAACTTAATACGCCACCCACAAACCATAGAAAATATCCTGCGCTTGATTATCATTACTTTGAAATATCTAAACCCCTTCCCGCGAGATCACATACTCGCACAAATATCTATCACAGCCCGAGCAGTTTTTGGAATTCACAAAAATGCCACCTATTCCCACAACAACGCCCACTTCCAATTCCTCGCGCTAGAAACCCTCGTATAAGCCCCACAACCCCACACCGAAAAACCCAAATATGCCTCTTTTTCATATTTCAACAACATCCATTCACTCTTACCAACAAACCGCTTCTCCTACATACCCTCACCATACATAATACCCAATGCATCAAGTTAAACGAAATCTTCCTCCAACCACATCACCAAATTCGTGTGTCCCCTTATCAACTCGACCAGATCCGACAACCCTTCACAAGTAGCACCTGGAGGCGTGGTCATTGGCTATAAAAAACCAACCCCACCCAAATACACCCACCCCTCAATCATCCATCTGAACATGTCACCGTCACCCTCCTCACCATATACATCCAATCCCACGTTCCACTCCCAATCAATTTCATATTCTACATAGATAATCACTACAACTCATATCATCATGGCAGACATCGATTTCCATAGTCACGCCCAACAAGAACTCCATCAAACCCTAGCAACCATGAGAGGTGACATCATTATCATCCCATCACCCACGCGCCCTGAATTAAACACAATCCCTGATACAGTTATAGCCTCCCCAAATATCCTAATCCACACCACACATCATGTTCTCGATCCCATTGGCAGCGACCGCCTCCCGATCATGCTCTCCATCCAATTCCAATGTCCCTAAGACCTCACGCCCACCCAATCCTACACCCCAAAGATACATTCAGAACTTCCGCAATACCAACTTGAATAACTAAAGAAAATTCATCGATGACCTAATAGACGCAGATAAACCAAATAACACCGACGCTGACAGCCTACTTAAAGCCACCTAATACCTCCAACACACCACCATAGACGCTATTGACACTCACACCCCCTGACTCATATCACCCCTCACAAACCGTTACTACCAAGACGAACACACCAACTCCATCTCTCACGTCGCCTCTTCCGCACTTATCAACGCACCCACGATCCATCCTCAACCGTCAGCTCCAACGAACAGTCTGTAACTATATAACCGCCCACAAACGACGCACTTGGAGGGTCACCTACAACCAGCTAAATAAAAAGTATATACAGAACTCCTCATAATACTGGTCCACCTTCCGACACATAACCCACCACCACATACTCCCTCCTCCACAATAACCTTCCTGTACCCAATAACACCCAAACACCAAATCTCTTCGCAGACCAACTCCAAACCATCCATACAACACCAAATGACCCCCGATTTGACTATGCTGACTCCGCCATAATCGAACAGCATGCCGACCCCTCATTACTACCGCTCAAACCAGATTTCAACTATATCCAAACCGTCAGCCGCACTGGGCTTAACACTCCCATCACTACTAACGATATCCTATCTGTCCTTCACACCAAGAAAAATAAAACTCTTTGCCCTGACTCCATCACAAACAGACACATCAAAGAAGCAACCAGCTCCTTCCATCTACTCCTAGCCCACCTGTATACAAATACCCTATACTTCGGCATCTACCCTCCTAAATAGAAATCCTCAAAAATCCTCATGTTTCACAAACCAAATAAGCCAAAATCAGATCCCAACTCATACCAGCCCATCAGCCTCACCTCCGTCTTTAACAAAATATTTGAAAGCATACTATCAAAAAGAATCCACCAACACATGTCTTAACACTCACTCCTATCCCCAGGCCAGTGAGGCTTCCACCCAAAACTATTCATCCAAGATCAAATCCTCAAACTATTATACTTCCTGACCACCCACATCAACATCCACCGATCCGCAATTCTCTTCCTGTGAGACATAGAAAAAGCTTTCGATCAAGTATGACATGCTTGACTCATTTTTAAACTGCAAACCTTCGCCTTACCCATCACCTACATTTGTTCAATAGCCTCCTTCCTCACACACCGTACCTCGTTTGTAGCCAAAAATAACTTCTTCTCCCACATCTTTTCCCATACCGCAGGTGTCCCCACAATGATATGTACTCTCGCCGCTCCTATTCATCTTATACATTTCTAACATACCTATACCCGCACTACCTATATACATCCTCAAATACGCCGATGACATCGCGTACCTAGCCATGTATAAATCACTACAACAATTGCAAAAATCCATAGACAGAACTTAACAAATTTTTACAATGGTGCAACCGCTGGAGGTGAATCATAAATCCTAACAAAATCCAAGTCATCATTTTCGGAAAGACTAGTAGGAGATACCGCCTTGCCAACTTCAAAATTACCATCCAGCAACAACCCACTGTTATATACCTAAGCATCACCCTCGACCAACATCTAACCTGGACACCCCACCTTAAAACGATCACCTCCAAAGCAAATATCCGACTCAACCTTCTTAAACTCTGCAGCAACGTTATCATCAACACCTACGAAGCCTTTCTCCGCCCCATCCTCCCGACCGCTTCTACAATAGACCTTAAATTATAGAACGACGCGAACTCCGAATCATCTACCATATCCAACTACCATCTCACGCCTACCTATTTTACACCTGAATAAAATTTCCCCACGCCCTGATCCGCTTAGAATCCCTCCGCATAAAACAAGCAGTAAATAGTCTTATAACTCCAAACCTAATCACCGAACCCCATCACCTCCCCACTTTCTACAAACAAGTACCACCCTCACTCCACCTCCTTAACATTCTTATCCTAACCCAACACATAGACCGACCACCACCAATACCCAACCAAGAGAAGTGATCCAAGTTTATAACCTACCCGTTAACCGATTATCTGAACACCATCATCTGTAAACCTGCTTGAAATATTGTAAAAAATACTAAAACTAATAGCGTTCTGATTATGTAAAAAACTGAAAAAAATACTATTGTTATATGACATTGTAACATTTATATTTATGTTTTCATCAATTGTAAACTATGTATCTCTAGGCTGAAGAGCACAATTTGTGTGCTGCTACCCCGACTTCCCCCACCAGGGGAAGGAAAGAAACGATAATAAATATATATATGATTGAATACGCAGTTCTGCACTGGAAGAAGACCACAGAAGGATGGTCGAAATATCGACTACACGAAACATGACTCGGTGTCATTCGGGGAGCCAAGAATCAACTGAGTACTGGCCGCGGAAGCCTACGATTACACTGAATAAACGATTTTCCTTCTCTTATCTATCTAACACCCCTCCCAACTATTAAGTAATACCTTACTCATTCACAATCACAAATACGACAAAAATCAATTCACCAGATTAGATCAAGTAAGACTTTAACTTCCACCCTACCTGTACCCATCGCTGCCGTACCTTAAATTCAACTCTAGCTACGGCCCACGATTTACATCAAACAAGCAGAGAAAAAGTAGCATAAAGCTCACTAATCATATACCAATGATAAGCAATGGTTACTTTACAGAGAATTATTCAACCACAAACTTTTCCGAAATAAATTTCCTTATTTCAAAAGTTACTAGAACAAAAACTATCTTAAAAATGAAATTCTACCTTTTTCCCCCCTCTCTTTTAAATTAACAAATTAGCTGCTGCTCAATATTCTATTATTCCCTGGCTTTTTATTCCGTCTCGTTCAGCGGCTATCAGCTGTCAGAATTGAGAGCAGTGATGTTATACTAGGGAAGCAGCAGCTCAAGTGTCATAGCAGTATCTTTATTTACACTGTTGACATTTGCTTCCAGTCAATTCAATCAACATACTATTTTCATAAACTGATTTTCTTGCAGGTTTCTTTCGTATGAGTTCATAGATTTTGAAAGCATCTTTAGGTCTTACTCGTTTTTTTCATATTCGCACGATCTTTGTCACGGTTATGCCATGTCAAAACACAAAAATATATTATTATATATGATATGGATATATGTGGTGTAACGGATGCAGCCATGTCGGAACACGCTATTTGTGCGTATGAGTTAATAGATGGAATTTGAACGTGCAGTCACGGAAGTCATGTCAAATATTTTATTCACGTCAGCATTTAATATAAATCACATAATAACGTAGAAGTCTCGTTTAAACTCACACTTCTTTTATTCGAACTGTTCATAAAAATAAATCACCACTTGACCACCTGTCGAAGATTAACCTGTCCTCTTCGAGAACGCAAATAGCTTTTAAACACAGCTGGGAGACCTCAAACAATCGGTGTTTGAATTAATTTCCAATATTACAAATCTTCCGCATGAGTTCAACTTTCTTGCTGTCAACACTAACAAGTCGACATTACAAAAAAAAAATTATTATCGTTGTTCCTCTTTTTTTCCAAAGATTACCTCAGCCTACCGCTTCTCAGATAAATCTTATTGTGTGCTTTCCTCCTTGCTTTTATTTTTCCAGACGTACTTTTATTAAATGAAATTAGTTTTCCTATTCTTTGACTTAAACGAGCTAAAGATATTTTATATTAAAGGTAGTACTATTCAAACTAGCCGAAAGGATGCTTGTAATTTCATACAATCTCCGGCAACCTGCATGGCCAGTGCGGCGACGCATCCCTAATTTGTTGAATACCTTTTCTGGGATCAGGTGCTGAAGTTCCGCTATCCTTGGTTTGCCAGCGCTACGTGGAATTGTACAGATTAGCACGCGCAGAGGGCGCGTGGTGCGTGTCGTATCACATTATAAAACGGTAAATATCACCTGCACCACTACTTGTCTTCATAGATTCTTTAATTTTAATACTTAACTTCCTATATGTTGATATTAAGTAAGATATCCCTTTTCTTCTTTCATTCTTTATTCGGGACATTACCATGCTTTAATTTATTTTTAATTTTACTTCACACATCATTTATATTTTTATTCTCTGCGGAATTAGTATTTTATATAGCTTGTTCGTTTTCGTATGCACTCAGAAACTCGAAAATGACTTCATTTGACCACTCCGTACTAATTACGCGCAACACGAAATGAAGTGACAGATCGACCGCAGAAAGAACTGTACAACAGGAAAGGAGAGGGTGCACACCTCTGCTGCAGTGCTCAGCTGGCAACCCCCGCGCCACTACGCGCGCCTTTGAAGTTACCGCCACAGGCCAGCACGGGCCGCTACGAACGGCTCTATTCCCACGACCTGTTGGTGTGAGCTGGCCCGTCGCGGCACACAGAATCATGGGCAGTGAAAGAGAGTGGCTTAAGTAATTTCGGGGCCCCCTGCGAGGTTTGATTTCGGGGTCCCCTACATCTTTTCTAGATGTACTTTTGCCTGCACTTTTGATAACTTTCCTGACTTTATATACACACACACACATATATATATATACAGGTTTGAAGGGCTAATTTAAGGCGGCTACGACCGGGGCGAAATACGCAGCCAATAGAAACCCTGTCATCAGGTCATTACCACTACACGGAATTATGATTATTATTAGGATTGGTGCAACTAACTCTCCACCACCCACTTAATAATAATAGTAATAGTTGGAGCGCACGCTGTGGTAGTCATCTCCCTACACACCCGTCTTTCTCCTTTCTTCTTCCAACCTATTTTCGCCCTCTACTAATTTTTACTTTAAATTCTTTCAGTGTTTTTGGTAAAATTTTCACCATATCTCTTGGTAATTTATTCCAATCTCTTGCACCCTTTCCTAAGAAAGAAAATTTTCCCATACCCTTATGCCTGAAATCAGCTTGTAGTCATAGCCATCTTTACCCTTCCAAGCGCCTCTCTTAATTTTCCTACCAGTATCTTTCCATGCTTCATCACCAATATAGGCCTTGTAAACTCTCTCTTTTTTGTTTGTTTGCTTTACGTCTCTCAACAGCTAGGTCTTTAGAGACGGAAAGGATGGGGGCAAGGAATGGGAAGGAATTCGGCCATGGCCTTTTTAAGGAAACATACCGGCATTTGCCTGGAGTGATTTGGGAAACCATGGAAAACCCAAATCTGGATGCCCGGACGGGGATTCGAACCGCCGTCCTCCCGAATGCGAGGCCAGAACGCTATCCGTTACACCACCACGCTCGGTGTGTACCTAATAAGCTGGCTCTTCTTTGCATTTATCTTCACCCCATGTTGACTCACCCAGCTAGTTATCCTATCCAGATCACCCTGCAGCTATTTACAGTGTTCTATTGTTTTGATCCTTTTATATCACATTATGGCATCTGCAAACAATCTAATCTCTGACAGTAAACCATTAACACAATCATTCATTAGAATAACGAATAACAATGGTCCCAATACACTACCCTAAGGATCTCCCAAGTTCACTCCTACTTCTTTTTATACTGCATTTCCTACCCTAACGTTTTGCTTTCTAACTTTTAGAATTTCTTCTACCCTTTTATCAACTCCAATAGTTTTTACCTTATACAGGGTGGGGCATTTAATATGTTTTCTGGAAATATTTCGGAAAGAAAGCATTTTAACAAACAATAACCTATATAAAAAATAATCGTACAGTAGGGGGCTACAATTATGTGATATTGGTTTTTTCACAGGTGGCGCTGTTGTCGTTACAACAAGGTCAACTTACTTCTTTTAAATGGGAACCCCTATTTTTTTTTTGAAGATTCCGATTCCTCATGAAAAAATAAAAATAGTTTGCTTAACTCACTTTTCTGTTAGCCTCACAGATGGCGCTGTAATCACGAATATTGGCGTTTTTTGTGTATAATTTTAATTATTGTTTAAATAATTACATGTCATTTTCATTCTGTAAACATGGAAGGTAATTTTAAAGGATAATGATGAAATTGATTTTTTAAATGCTTTTTCTTACTTATTTGCAGCCACGTCTACAGCAGGTGCTCAAAAAGGTGACCATTTACTTCCAGACATTTTCTGACCCTTTGCAGAAATGATGCCTGAACAGCTCGAAGTGTGTCAGAAAATGTCTGGAAGTAAATGGTCACCTTTTTGAGCACCTGCTGTAGACATGGCTGCAAATAAGTAAGAAAAAGCATTTAAAAAATCAATTTCGTCATTATCCTTTAAAATTACCTTCCATGTTTACAGAATGAAAATTACATGTAATTATTTAAACAATAATTAAAATTATACACAAAAAACGCCAATATTCATTTTTCGCGATTACAGCGCCATCTGTGATGCTAACAGAAAAGTGAGTTAAGCAAACTATTTTTATTTTTTCATGAGAAATCGGAATCTTCAAAAAAAAAAAAAAAAAAATAGGGGTTCCCATTTAAAAGAATTAAGTTGACCTTGTTGTAACGAAAACAGCGCCACCTGTGAAAAAACCAATATCACATAATTGTAGCCCCCTACTGTACGATTATTTTTTTATATAGGTTATTGTTTGTTAAAATGCTTTCTTTCCGAAATATTTCCAGAAAACATATTAAATGCCCCACCCTGTATAGCGCCATTTTATTGCTCACTCTGTCAAAGGCCTTTGAAAGATGTAGTGCTACACTAGTGAATTGCGGAGTAATAATAATTTATAACGGTTAGACCATACCCTAGCGTTAATCATACTTTTATTACGCTCTTACAAAATATTAATTTCAATCTCAATGTGTTGAACTTACCTAAGTTTCATTATACGTGTTGTTTGTCGGCAGAACTAAAAGCGTACTCTCCGTTGAGCGTCACGACGTACTTTTAACTCGTGATTGTTATGACGGCTGTCAAAAGAGGAACACTTTACTTTAAATTAATAACTCCGATGGTAAGGAATGGATAACCCGCCGAACACACGAATTAACGGAGAATAAATTGCGTGTCTTACTTGTGTCCTTTCGGATTTTACAATTCGGCAAGTGGAAGCCGTGGTGAATGTTTGCATAGTTCTTTAAACTTTTAGGACTCATTTTTATTTAAGTTGATGATAAAGCTTCCTTAGCAGTGCCGCAGTAACATTGTCAGACGTTTGAACTACCTGTTAGAGAGAAATTGTGCAGAAAAGTAATTAAAGCTATTTTTCTATTTATACCTTAGGCATGTTTATACACACTTAGTTCAAATTTAAGTAATTTCTGTTCGCAGCTCATATTAGTGGCAGAGTGTCGGAGAACAAATTGAAAGTGCGTGATTGAGAATAGTTGTTCTTCCCGACTCACAAATTAGTCCCTTTTAAAGTTTGTATTGACCACCTAATGGAAGGACGATCAGACTTCGTTAATTAATCTCGGCCGCCACCATTGGCTGGCTAGGGTAAAAATCAATACGTATATAACAAAAAGTTTCTTCAAAAAAATCCACGTGTATGCAGAACACAAGCCAAAGATTTATTCACAGTTTTGTACTGCCCAAATGTACCCGGCCACCAATGGAAAAAAGTAATTAAAGCACATACAAGTAAAATTACTGGTAGTGACTATTTAATCCGAAGATGCAGGTTCTTCAGAGTGTAAAAACAATACATTCAATCACTTTCACGTGGCTGTTCATATCAACACAGTTCACCAACACTCCACCACGTAATCTCGTAGTTTCCTTCTGTCAGTGAAACGTTTTTCCCGACGCGGTAGCCCGTAATTAGTAACACACGGGGACCTATACACTTCAATACGTATCATTTGTTAATTATTTTCGGCCACGACTTACACCGAGCTACAACAAGACCCAGAGGCATGATACCAACACGACGTTCTCTTCCAGACTCCACACACTCTCTGATCTACTAATCGATTGTCAGTTTCGCCAGTCACCGATGCACATAGCATTCGATACTCCGCATAGAATAAATATAATAATTAAAATATGTTAATTACTGTAGGGGGCAAGCCTACTGTAATGTGACAAGAGCCCGTAAGGACAATAATAGTGAAATTAGCTTTAATTAATGGTTGTTCATTGTATAATGTCTTGTCTCACAGTAAAGACAACAGAAGATTTTTTTTTGTAACCGATTCAGTGAAACCCATCTTCAGGCAATTTGGCAAGCAAATAAGTGGTTATGATGACTGAACTCTGAAAAGAGGAATACTTAACTCGAAAATAATAATTCTGTTGGTAGGGACACTCTTCACAATTTTTGCACGATATATCAACTCGCTCCAAAATGTAGAAGGAATCCCGTATTGTCATTATTAGTTCGAAGAGAGAGTGATGGCTTGTTTTAATCCACGCTCTCTTTAAGCTTACCGAGCGTGGTGGGTGAGCGGTTAACGCTCTGGCCTCGCATTCGGGAGGACGCCGGTTCGAATCTCCGTCCAGGCTCCCCAAATCACTCCAGGCGAATGCCGGGATGCTTCCTTCAAAAAGGCCATGGCCGAATTCCTTCCCATTCCTTTTCCCCAATCCTATCCCGCCACTAATGACCTCGACGTCGACGAGGCGTAAAGCCATAAGTAAAAAAAAAAAAAAAAAATAAGCTTATGCATTGCTGCCTCATTCAAGAATTTACTTCGAGAAGTATTCGGTGCATTATGATCTACATTCAGAACTAAAAACACTCATATTTGAGAAGTTTTTAGCAATACGGAGGAGAAACATCAACCCCCACCACCCTCCACAAAAGCAAGGTTCACTTGCTGGTAGATAACGTACATAAAAATGTCGACGAAATGAAAAGCATCGTGCTGTTTGTTTAATGTCAATAAAATTTTTATCGTGCTTTAGTTGCAACAGAAAAAAAATCAGGATTCAGTTCGATACACAGTCAGTCGAAATACAAAAAAGTCTATTAATTTATTAAAACTAAATTAACACTTTTACAATGCAGCCGACTTTCACTAATGGCGAGATACAGTATTTGCAATCAAAGTTAACTACAGAACTACAGTGAAGAAACAGTCAATAACCATTTCCAGTACATAGTTTTCGACATGCATTTATCTTACTCCAATTATGTAAACGAGATAGTAAGAGATTTCTTTTAGAATGTTTTGGATATTAATAAAAAACAGTTATCCAACACAGATATGACTCACAAGCAGAAACAGCTACATCTCAATCGAGGAGGAAACAATCGAAATTTTACAGTGAAGGGGACAAACAAAGATCAAGTGAATAAATAACAAATATCTAGATCAAAGGTAAAGGCATTATATGATAATTTCAAAATCATTATGAATGCTCAGCAGCAAATACGCTCTAGCTTTTTTTTCAATGTCAGCAACTCTAATTAACAAAATTTGTGAAAAGGGCAACACTTTGCACAATTAACTTTTAGGAAGCACAATTACGCATTCCATCAGACGCAGGAAAGGAAACCTAATTGAAACCATTTTCCTTTTTAGACACTATCCATCTCCAAAAGAGCCACACATTTTTTTTAAAAAAGGATTCCACCGGATGACTGGATTGTAGGAAGTAACATAGAGCACATACGGATATCAAAAATATTGCTTCAGGCTCAATAAGATAATGAAAGGAGATATAACCTGATATCATAGACGTGTGTCATGAGATGGTCACAGAAGAATTTGCACTCGATAGCAAACATGTTAACCAACTTCTATCACTGGTGGGTAAAATAAATTGTTTAGATAAAACATTAAGCACAGATCCCAGGAGCATTGAGAAGTCGTTGATTAAAGATGTATAATTTGAATGGTCTTAGACTGTGACGACAAAAAGAAATCGAGCATGTTGTGTGAAAGGTTAACGCTCTGGCCTCGCATTCGGGAGGACGCAGATTCGAATACCCGAATCATTCCAGATGAATACCGGGATGTTTGCTTCAAAATAGCCATGGCGGAATTCCTTCCCATTCCTTGGCCCCAGTCCTTTCCCACCTCTAATGATCTCGACGCTTACGAGGTGTAAAACCGTAAGGAAAAAAAAAAATAGAATTATTGTGTCCCACGTAATAACTGTATCAAACTCGGAGGGGTGGGTTAGAAATGTCAGCTAACCCCTAAACCACCCGTAATAAAGAGATCACAGAAAACATTGTCAATTTCCGCCCCCGGCACTCCTTTCTGCAGTATCCGTTTTCGCCCACGTCCGACCGGGCGGTTTTCATCTCGCCCGGCTGAAATACAACCGTGCAACATGGGTTAAATCAATCGTCTCCCATGCTGCTTTGTGTGTGGAAAAAAAGTCTTATTCAACATGTTACCCGACTGCTACGTTAGAGTTTAAGTACGGAAACTGCCGAATCGTTCATTATGGGCATTTTTTTCACTAAACCAATTTCCCAAAAAATTACACATTAACAAACTGGTAACACAATAAACATTAGACGATATTAGATGGAGCTTACAAGGTTGGCGCGACTCCCGTACAACTGAAACAGAAAAAACGCTGCCATGTCACGCTCTGTAACATTTGCAATGAATATGTATATTTTTTTTTTTTTTGCTCGCCACAACTTTTTTACTGGTGAGAGGTACCAGGCATTTCAATAATTGTTGTGGCGTTTCAGTTATTGTTTACTGGTTAATTATTTCAATTAGTGAGTAGGAATACCTGAAATGACACGCTGTAAAATTCATTGTTATTGCCTTATAGCATCATGTTCTAACACTAAAGAGTGTGAGTGCTAACCAAATCTGTATGTGAGTAATTATCAATAATTCCACGTGGTCGTAACGACCTGGTGACAGGGATTCTATTAGCTGCGCATTCCGCCCCTGTCTTAGACGTCTTATCCTAACCCGGTAATCTCACCGGCACAGGGGACCTAAAGTTTAACGTGGAATCCGAACCACGGAAGCGTTCTGGCGTACTTCACATTACACAGCAAGCTGTGCCAGAGGTGAAGGTCGGGTAAGGACCTATGAAATTCCACGCCGAGATAGGGATTCGAACCGGGACCTTTCGGTCTCCAGTCAGACGCCTTAACCACTGTGCCACCAGAGCGCTCGAAGTGTGGATTATTATACAGGAGTAATCATCAAGTATGGAAAATTCCATATGCCAGCGAGTTCTTCAAATGAATCGCATTGACTTTCCAAATTGGACGTAGTTACTAGAAGTGCTCAGGTGAACGAAAATTATGGGTACGCGACTATGTTTCCCTAGGAGTTCAGGAGAGCGCCTCATTTTCATGAACCATATTAACAATGTATTATTTACAAACCATATTAGAAATTAGACAGAATATTTAGATTGATAAAAGGGCTCAACAGCAATTTATGGCAGCTATGCATTCACAAAACAATTGCCTGGCCATAAAAAAATTGACGAAAACAATTGCCATTTTCCTCCTTCCTTCAAAAAAAATATAGTAACTAAAAGTAAAAAACATGCATTGTAGCAATGTGAACTAAAAAGTAAAAAATAATGTTTAAAAATAAATATTTGTTCAGCAGCGATAGGATGATCTACAATTCAGTAGAACTTAATTTTTTGAATAAGCTTAAAATAAGAACAAATTCATTGATCACAAAATTAACTTCAATGTAAAAAAAATGCGTGGGGTGCTCTCTATTTACTTTTCATAATGACTGTACCTTTGCGAACAATTAGTGATAAAAAATTTAGACAACTGATATCTAGCACCCCACGCTTATTTTACATTAAAGTTAATTTTTTTATGAATGGCCTTATTGTTATTATAACCTTAGTCAAAAAATGAAGTTATTCTGAGTTGTGAGACATTCTATCGCTGTTGAACAAAATAATTATATTTAAACATTATTTTTAACTTTCTAGGTCACTCTGCTGAAAATGTGTGTTTTCTTAAATTTTTAAACTATAACTCTTTTGTTAGTTTGAAACTAAAATTGAAGATATAATTAACAAGGACACGCAATTATTAACATTTCATGTGTGATAATGAACATAAAATTATTTCATTGATGTTTGCTTAACCTAGGCATCTCCCTGTTAGCTTGGAGCAATCAAGATATTTTATTTGAAGACCATCCAGTGTCTTTACACTACTGATAGCTACATTTAGTGTATAGCGAGCTGATGCGAACGCCTGTGTGTTCGCGTGATTGCGGCTACTTGCTGCTATGGGCTTTAATACCAGGACATAGCTATGAAATTATTGTATTATCATCGATTCTTAATACGTGTGCAAAATTTAAAATAATTCGGAAGTTTTGAAGTGAGTTAAAATTGAATCAAAGTTTCCATTACATTCATACATACATATAGGTTAAGCTGATAAAAGCATGTTAATAACACACAATTCACATATGGCCTGCCAGTGCTGCATTACACTTAATTTCCTTCGATAATTTTTTGGAACATTACATTTTTCATTTTCCCAATAATAACCTGGGTGTGAAAATACAAACTAGATTGACATTTTCTTTCGAAACATAGCTCGACTTCATTAGCGGCATATGTCTTATAACTAGATCATGGATTTTAGGCAAAACCTATTTTGTTCCTGATTGAAATACATGAAAATAATGTTGCATATATGCCAGTTATTTGTTGTTTTATAGTGCCTAAAAAAGCCTAAATTGTTATTAGGACATATTTTTGCCTGTTTTATGCATTTTTCTTTAGAATATGAAAAACGTTTTGAAATCAGAAAAACACAAATAATTTTTAAGAAATTGTTTTCAACAATTAAAGTGAACGTCATTGTCGGTCGGTCTTCGTGTGTTCTCGTATACCCGAGGCATCGATCTCCAAATTAAAACGTTTTCCAATTTCTAAACGAATGGAAACATATAGGTGATTAAAATGTAACTGTTTGTTGAACAGTTCTCTCCACTATATTAATAATACTTTAATAATGTAATTGCCTTACATGTATGTTTATTAGGACTCATTTCCCAGCACAGTATCACAAAAGTGAACTTCGCTTCTGAGCACCTAACGACTGGTAGTCCTGTTATTGTGTCTATGTGCTGCCACTAGTTCGAAACTTTTAACTTGTCATTATTAAAAGAATAATATCAAATTAAAAGAATCTGAAAATTTAACATTTCGCACTAACTAGATTGATAAACAATATAAATTGCAAAAAGTTGATTTGAAATATATACGTGCTGCGATTTGTTGTTTAAAATAAGTGCCGGATAGTGTTTGCTCAATGATTACTGTTGTCAAATCGCAGAAACTGTCTTTCCTTTCTCCATATAACCTGTCTTGGTATGGTACGAACCGTTTGGGTGAACTTATACGTCTTGAATTTCTTAGACTGAATAAGCTTGTTTCCATTCACCACTATTAAGAAATATATCGGGAATATAAATATTTCTTCTGCTTGTTGCAAATGGTGCCTTGAAAGAACAAATACAAAGGATATTCTTACTATCACTATGTATTATATTTTAAAATATTATTTATTCCCGCTAAATTACGCTTCTTGGTGTTAAATTTTAAATTAATCATTTTTTTACTGATGATATTTTATAAACATGACCACAATTTGGATAGCCTATTATGACATTTTTAGAACCTATTTTGCATTGGAATACAGCCTATTTTGGGCACCTAAAAATCCGAGGTCAACTTGTAAGATCTTTTCAGTCAGTTCATCAGTAACTGCTGGAGTCTCGTTTCACTTCCTCTGCTCTGCACTCGGGAGAGCATGGGCTCGATTCCGGGTCTGATAATCCAAATTTCAGCTTTTCAGAGTCTCCTGAAATCACTCCAATTCGAATGCTTTCAAAAGGCCATGGCCAAATTCCTTCCATTTCAATATCCTCAACCACCTTACACCTCTAATGACGTAATGAGCTGTAAAGCCCTAACTAAAAATAATCTAAAATAGGTTCAGTTACCACTGAAAGACGAGGATATGCATATTTTATATTTTCTAAATTTATTCCAGCGAATAAGGTTTTTTTTTTCCTTTAAAATATTTCGCATTTTTCATCCTTAATGTTCTAATCTACGTAGCGGTTTATTTCAGTCGTCACTATCACTTTGATTTTGTTTCTTATTCATCAAATGTTATATTTTCTTTTTTATAAGACTGGAGATTTTCTCGGCGTTGTAAATGAATAAAATTTTCTCTGGTAACTAGCCGAGTTAGTCTGTCAATCAAACAAGACGCAATCTCTGCCGTCATTGTCAAATGACAGCTCCCATCAGCTTTGTGCACGCTGACGATCTGGTCCTGGCTACAAAGAACACACAAATTGAAACAGTGGAAATAAATCTGTCTACTGCCCTATAATGCCTATTAATTTATTATAGGGAAAATCTCTTTAAGGCCTAACCCTTCTGAAACTGAAGTGCGTGAATCTCATCTAAAAATAGGAAAGCTCAGCGTAAATTGCAAGTAAGGTGGTCAGATATCGAACTTAAGACGCAAAACACCACAATATACCTGCATTTGACGCTCAACAGAACCCTGGACAGAAACACTGCATGAACTATAAAATAAAATTCTACGCAAAAAAATTGCTTGATCACAGTGGGGCACCATGGCCCTTTGTTACTCCATTGGTGAATATTCATGCTCAATTTGTTATACACATTGCTGCCTCAAGCCTATCCCAGGGATTGTCCCGATAACTACCTCCGCCATTCACTGCCATTATTTCTTGGCAGTCTACTATGGAGTTCTTGTCTCTCGACATTTTCTCCTTATTCATTTGATGGTGCATTACGTCACTTTGGGTGTGTCGTATTGGTTGGCGTTATGTGATTAACTTTTTATTTTGTCTTTTTAGTGTTGCCTGAGCAGTGCTAACGGTCTTCTGTGCCGGCCGGTGGGAACTTCATATCGACCGAGCACGCTGACCAGTGGGTTGTTACTCGTCTCAGCTTTCCGATAAAACGCCGTAGCGAGTGCTCGGAAGCGGTCTTTAATGGGTGGTACGCCTGCCGCCGCGTGCAGCGCCGCAGTCGGGAAGCGCGATGGCAGGTGTAGGGCGCGCTTCAGCGCCCTGTTCTGGATGACTTGAAGCCGGTTGACGTGTTTGTCCGCCGCGTAGCCCCACACTGGGCAGGCGTACTCGAGAAGTGGCCTGACCAGTGTGAGGTAGATCTTCACGCCCAGTGCAGGAGGTAGCGCACTGGTTCTGTTCAGCAGTGGGTAGAGATCGTGCAGTCTTCCGCTGGCCCTCTTGCGTACTTCATTTATGTGTGGTTGCCAAGTGAGCTTGGAGTCGAGTGTAACTCCAAGGTACTTTAAAGTTGTCTTCCAAGGAATGTCTATTCCATGGAGTTTCAGTACTGGATCCGCGTGGTTCCTGTTCCTCGGTCCATATTTCCTTGTGATGACAATCGCCTGGGTCTTCGCGGCGTTTACTTCAATTCGCCATCTGCGCGCCCAGGCCTCCGTCTGTTGGAGTATCCCTTGTAACCTTCTGGTGGCGATGACTCTGCTTCGGCTGCTGGTGACATAAGCTGTGTCATCAGCGTAGGTAGCCGTCTGCACTCGGTCCGCCGTGGGAACGTCGGCCGTGTAGAGGGAGTAGAGTGTTGGACCCAGTACGGACCCCTGAGGGACTCCTGCCATGATGCGCCTGCGCGTTGAAGTTTTCCCGTCGACTCTAACATGAAAAGTTCTTCCAAGCAGGTACGAGCGGATCATCTTCACTAACGGCCCCGGGAAGCCTTGTTGGTACAGTTTAAGTAGGAGCCCTGTGTGCCACACCGAATCAAACGCTCTTGCGATGTCGAGCGACACGAGGGCACAGTATTCCTTGTGCAGGAAGGCTCGGGTCGCGGACTCCACGATGCGTAGCACCTGTTGTGACGTGGAGTGGCCACGCCGGAAGCCGAACTGATGCGCGGGTAGGATGTTATTCGCCTCGATGTAGGAGTTAATCCTTCTCAGGAGCAGCCGCTCGAAGATCTTACTGACGGACGGCAAGAGGCTGATCGGCCGATAGTGCTGTGGAAAGATGGGATCTTTCCCGCTCTTGTGTACCGCCACGACTTCGGCGTGTTTCCACCGACGTGGGTATCTCTTCGTTAGCAGGATTCTGTTGAATAGGTTCGCTAGGTACACCGAGGCCTCAGGCGGCAGGTTCCTCAAGCACCGATTTGGAATCCCATCGTGGCCGGGTGCTTTGTCCAGCTGCAGCTTCGCCAAGCAACTAGCCACCTCCGCTGGGGAGATCGGTTCTATCTGCTCTTCACCATCATCAGCGTCGAGATACACTCGTAGACGGCGTCGAGCAGCACGCAGTTCCCGGTCATTTACGTTTACATCAGATGGGCGGAAGTTCCTTTCGAAGCTGTCAGCCAGGGCATTGGCCTTGGCCGCTGGCTTGTAGACGAGCCCATTCACGCCGTGCAGAGGTGGGATGCGCTGTCTTCTTTTAGTGAATTTGCGGGTCTGCGCCCACATGGTTCCATCGTCAGGCTTGAGCGAGGATACGCGGGCATCCCACTCCCGGTTCCGGTGCTCAACCAGTGCCGCTTTCAGTTCCTTCTGTAGCCTGTTAAGGAGTCTCCTGGTCACCGGATTTCTGGTAATCTTCCACTCCTTGCTGACACGGTTCTTGTGCCGGATAGCCGCAATTAGGTGTGGTGGAAGCCGTTGTGTGGCGACCGGTCTTCGGTTGCGCAGAGGTGTGGATGCCGACGTGGCGTCCCTGACTATTTCTTCGAAGGCGCGCAGTGCCGTATCCACGTCTTCGACTCGCTGGTTGGCTAGAGCGGAAGAGACGAGTTGTCGGTAGCTTGTCCAGTCAGTGTTGCGGAAATCTGGGTGAATCTCTTCTGTTTCCTGCCACGGTCCAACATCCACTGCGACTATCACCGGCGAATGGTCAGACGACATCCGGTTAATAGTGGTCGCGTCGATGAATCCAGTGAGGCCTTTGGTCACCGCTATGTCTATGACATCAGGCCGATAACCGCTGGCTGGGAAGTGTGTAGGCTCTTCTGGGCCCCACACACACATGTTGTGTCTGAGGGCCAGACGTCTCAATAAGTTGCCAGCTGGGTTCTTGATTCGACTGTTCCAATCGGGGTGTTTCGCATTGAAATCACCACCGATCAGAACCTTGCCCCTGATTGTCGCCAGCGCGGTGAGGTCGGCTTCCACCATCTGCCTGGTGGGGGGCCGGTAGACTGCCACGACCGTAAGTTTACCGGTAACAGTGGTAACCTCCACTCCGACGGCTTCTATTTGCTGCATTGGCGGTAGAATCACTTGGCAGTGCGGTATTCTCCGTTTGATGAAGACTGCAACTCCTCCCCCGGCGGTGAGGCGGTCTCGTCTGTAGCAGCAGTAGTTAGCTGCTGAAACACGGAGTCCCGGCTTGAGGTGGGATTCGCTGATGAGGCAGACATCTATATCCTGCTCCCTCAGAAACTGCCGGAACTCAATCATCTGTGAATACATGCCATTGGCGTTCCATATGCAGAATTTGAGATTCCGTATGTGGGGTCCTCTATCCATTGTGGTTGTGGCATTTGCAAATGGGAGAGGCCGAAGCCGACGTCGCTGAGGCATGCATGCTGCTTGTCATGGTGTCGAATCTCTGGATCAGGGTGACCATCATATTCATTATGGTATTCATCATGGTGATGAGTTGCTCCATGGTGTCTGCAGGTGCTTGTGCGGCCCGCTGCATCCTTCGCTGGATGGGATTTGGTCTGGCTGCAGGTTGCCGTGGTTCTTGTATAGCAGTCTCTGTTGGTTCCTGCAACCCCCCTGGGCTGTCTGGAGGATTTCCATTTGGTAGGACGCCAGAAGTAGCTGCAGCAAACGTACGGTTGTCTCTGCGGTTGTTGGTTATCTTCTTGGCAGGTTGCCTCTTGCCCATTGCTGCTTGCCCAGGTGTAGCTGCCAGCTGCCGCCCCTGGTCTGCTGACTGTTCGTTCTTCTTTTCGAGGTTCTCTCTTGTGGTGTTCGTCCCACGAAGTCGATCGCGTGCCCTCTTATAAGCGCTGCAGCCTTTATAGCTGGCAACATGGTTGCCACCACAGTTGTGGCATTTGGCGGTGTCCTTGGTCTTCGCTGCAGTGCAGTTGTTGGAGTCGTGCGGGCCGGCGCATTTTACGCAGACCGACTTCATCCTGCAATGCCGGGCCACGTGCCCGAACAGCTGGCAGTTGTAGCATTGGGGAGGCCCGGCTGAGGAAGCGTAGCTTCTCTGTGGTAACCTTCAGGTGGCATATACTTTCCACCTGGAAGATTTCACGGTTCTCCACAGTATCTGGTACTACTGCCAGAAAGAGCGGCATTTCGACGTTCGTTCCTGGGCGTCTTAGTTGGGCAACAGCTTGAACGTCGTAGCCCAAGGCAATCAGCTCTTCTTTGAGATCGGCGACTGGAAAAGAACGTGGTATTCCCCTGAACACCACCTTAAGTCGCTTAACTTCGCCAGTAGGGAACGTAAAATACGGAGTCTGCATTTGGTCCAGTTGCTTCGTCACGGCGGAGTAGTCTTCCACGGTGGTAAACGTAAATTTAATTTTATCTCCGCCCGCTGTTTTGGCAGAGAATGGGTCTTTGGCAATCTTCTTCACCCATTCATGGAGCTTCTTATAACTCTCTTGGAATTCCACCACGATGGGCGGAATGTGTGGACTTCTGTTTCTGGGAGGCTCTTCTTCTTGTAGTGGTGCAAACTGATTTGAGGTTTCCATCCGCTCGGGCTCAGGCGACGGCAGCGGCTTGCTCGTGCGGCGAGCCAACACGAACCCCTCGCTGTCGGGCAGATCTTCTGCTGTGCTGCATCCAGGCGTTGCAGTCTGGCAGCTGTTCGCGGCTATTTCTTCTTCGGTGGTCTTCCTGTAATTTATCTTCACAGCACCTCCGGGCCGAGCCGAGGTACTTGGCTCAGGGAAGCTGAAAGCCCCCATGAGAGTCTTCTTTGCAGCTTTCTTGCCTTTGCTAGGCGCCGAGAGCTGTGACACCGGCACGCTGATTTTATAGTTGACACCTCTCACATCATTCTTGGAAATCTTCGTCTTGCCGGAAGAAGGCGGAGAGGTTCTCCTCTTTGTAGCGGATTGTCCCGCCCAGTGGCTGCGAACATACCAATCCACTGCACGACCATGCAAACATCACGGGTCACCTAAAACAGCAAAAGCACATTTGTAGGAGACTAGGTTACAAACATCTCTGGTCATGCACAAAGCTGGAATGCTTGGAAATCCTTGAATCGATTGCGGACAGGTGTAAACCTAATCTAGCAAAACGGAGTTATATTGAGTGTGAATGTGGTAAGGATCGTTTGCTCCAGCACCCTATGTAACGCAGAATGTTGTAAATTACTGGCCGAAATGGGTGTAATGTGTTTAGAGTTTAGAAGTTTTAACTGTGTATCTATGTTTCTGACTCGAGAATAATAATAATAGTGAAAAATTGACTTAACTTAAAACGGACGGAGGTGTTTATAAACAAACTCCCCCACCTGCCCCTGTTAGACTACGTGAGAACCAGTTGCCTGATTACTCAATCAGCTTAGTGTGAAGCATTTAACTCTAGGAGAAATATCTCTGTGAATCTTGTAACTTGTGTTCTAGTGTGAAGTGAAAGCCTGTAAAGGCGCGTTACTCGATGTTTGGACGGGGGTAAATCTATGAGTTCGTTATTTTGCGTCACCGACATGCTATGGCATGTTGCGCGTTGGACGCTTTCTGGATGGGTTCGCGTCACCAACATGCTGTAATAGCAGTATATCTGTAGCTATATGTATGACGTGTTGCGCTCGGACAACAGTGAAAGTATAGATTATACTTGTAACTAATATATAAAAATGAATGTTTGTTTGTTTCTTTTTTGCCAAAGATCTTCGTACAAACAAACCGTTTTTATCCAATTTTGATGGAACTGTGCATACGTTTTCTTTAAAACAAATAGAAAAATACTATTTACGTTTAATTTGCAAAAATCTATTTCCTCCCCTCATTTCTCCTCCACACCGTAATTTCTGTCAACGTTGGTGATAGAAATCAACAATTTTGATCCGATTTTGTTAGTACTTAGCACACTTATTCTTCAAAACAAGGCGGTCTGGTAGCTCAGCGGTTAAGGCGCTTAATTGCCAGGTCGAGGAATTTTTAGAAGATGTATTTCATTATAAGAGCCGTAGTTCTGATTCCAAGTTAAAGGAAAGGAATTGGCCATCCTGCCTTTAACACAATAGCTTGACACATCTCTTTCGGGAAGATTCGGCCAACCTTCGGGTTGTGGACTAAGTGAAAACTTGGGAGATTTTTGGATGGTTAAAATCTTATGAGTTCGCGTTAACAATATATCTGTAGCGCTCTCGTGGCTCAGTGGTTATGATGTCTGACCGGGCAACGAAAGGTCCTCTGTCTGGACGGGGATTTTCATAGACCCCTAACCTGACGTTAACCTCTGGTGCAGCTTGGTTGGGTTAAGGTGGCTTCGACAGAGCCAGAATACGCAGCCACTAGAAACCCTGTCACCAGTCATTACGACCACACGGAATTATTTTTATTTAGTATATCTGTAGTTACAACTATGACGTATTACACGTTTGATATTCATAGTTTTAAGGTGCCACTTCTGTCGGCAGTCCCCAGCGACTGCCAATTGCTATTTTTTGTTGTTGTTTTAAAGATCATGGTTAATGAGGCACCGCAGTCGCCTTGCTGCTACGAGGTAGACAGCAAACCGTATTACACCGATTAAGCCCTTCATATGTAGACCGTAGAATAGTTGATTAAGGTCGTTCAGTATAATGACACAAGTGAACTGCAAATAACCCTTATTTAAAGATTAACCATGGAAAAAATAAACAGATGGAACGTAGTCCGTAATAAGAATAAGATTCTGCTCAAATGAATGAATTGCCGGGGGTCGAATGGGAGTGAAATGCGTTGTTGCCATTATCTGCAACAATAACGTATTGGATTCATCAAGAGAATCCAACTAGCCTCTTTCACTCCAACTCCAACACGTAACCTACAAGAGGTGCCAATGTTAAGCCGAGTAATCCAGTGGAAGGTTGGGTAACCAATCCCAACGGGAAGCCGGGTCGGCGAGCCGATCAGTGTTGGAGGAAGCAAAGACAGTCAACAGCTTCAGCGGTGGAGGAGGACCACAAATCCCATCAGCGAAGGAGGTGGAAGAACTGTCTTTTAAACCATAAATCCACACATTTCTGATCTCGGAACGATCGGTGTTGTGGTCAGCGTCTGTACACCAGGTTAGGTGCGGCTGGGAAATGAACTCTACGGCTCACAACCGTAGTTTTAACCTTGGAGCGGTCCACAAACCGTTCCCTAAGACAGTCAAGTAATCTATATGCATGATGCAAACTTACGGAAGTAGTACTCCAGGTGGTAATCCACCAAGGCAGTATGCCGTGCAACTGGAGAGCCCAGAACAGCATGCAAGAAGGATTCGGAGCCTTCTACTGGAAACCCACCAAGCAACAAGCTTAGACCAAAACGAAAATACTTCTTTGGTATTCTTAATATCAATTTACTTCTGAAGATTGGAAAACTAAACGAACTAATCAAAATTCTTAATGACCAGAAAATCCTTGTACTTGCTCTTCAAGAATCAAGATATACGGAGATTAATATGTTAGATTCAGAAGACTATAGGATATATAAAGGAAAACCTGGGAAGAGAGTGATGAAGAATGTTCCCCACCTTGGTACTGCGTTCATTGTGAAAAAGAGCATAGTGGAATCAGTCCAAAACTTCCACTCACCCTCTGAGAGGCTCTCTCTCTTGACAATAAGAGGTGGAAATAAAAACTATACCTTAATCAATGCCCATGATCCAATCAATGACGATAACAGGAAAAATCCGGATAAAGTGGAAGAGTATTGGGAACTTCTAGAAAACGAAATCCATAAAATTCCAACAGATAACGTCAAAGTGTTACTCGGAGATTTCAAAGCACAAATTGGGAGAGAAAGAATTTAACGATATTGTAGGAGAGTTCCCGGCACTCAGAAGAACGAGTAGAAATGGAATTAGGCTTGTCCAACTGTGCAAGGCCTTTAATCTCAAACTGATGTCTACCTTCTTCTAAAAACTGAGCAGAAAAGGAACAACATGGCGCTCCCCAAACCCAAACCTTGGAGAATTCCAAACTGACCACGTAGCTATCTCCTCCAAGAGCAAAAAAGAGATCCAGAATGTAAAGGTGAGAAAGGGAGCCAACGTTGAAAGTGACCATTACCTTACAACTATAAAAGTGAGATTCTTCCCTCAAAACAGACGTAACAAGATAACAAACAGGATAACTAAATTTGATGTTAAAATGCTACGAAATAACTCAGAAATAAATAAAAAATTCAAAGAAGAGCTGGAAAACAACACTGCAACGAACTGGGATGATCTGAGAACAAAAATAACCGAAGCTGTCTGCGAAGTATGTTCTATGAAAAGAAATAAGAAGCATAGATGGTGGAATGAAGAATGTGAAGTGGCCATAAATGAGAGAGTGATAGCTTGGAAAAGATGGCACTCCCATAAAACTGATGAGAATTTCCAACTTTCGACACAATCCGGAAACAAACTTCTAAAACTATAAGAAACGTCAAGAGGAAACATGAAAAAAGTAGACTCGTACAAATTAATGAAGATTTCGCTAAATGTAATACAAGGAACTTTTATAAAAGGTTCAAACAGGAAATAACAAAGCATCAACCACCAAATCTTGGCTTTAAAGATGAAAATGGAAAAATTGGCCTAAATAACAAAGAAAACTGCAAAATTTGGGCCCGTTATTTTGAAAAAATTACTGAACTGTGAAGAACCTCAAGAAAGACTAGAATTCAGTCAGTCACAAGCAAGCAATAAACACTCAGAGCCACCAGATGAGAAAGAAATCCATGACATAATTCAAGGTCTGAAAAACAATAAAGCTGCAGGGGAAGATCTGAATGTGGCAGAGTTGTGGAAAGAGGCAGGTAGTGAGGCTAGGCAGGAATTGACAAACATACTGCAGGAAATCTGGCGAACAGAAAAAATTCCTGACGAATGGAAGAACGCACTGATACACCCATTGCACAAGAATGGTGACAAAACAGATGTGAACAATTACAGAGGAATTTCCCTGGTAGCTGTGACATATAAGATACTGTCAAAAGCTCTTCAAAACAGAATTGAATCAGTAATAGACAAACAAATTGGAGAATACCAAGGTGGGTTCAGAAAAGGACGATCCTGTGTAGAACAGATTCTAAATCTGAAAACTGTAATACGAGGCAGGGTTACAAAGAACAAAAACTATGTTATAGTTTATGTGGACTTCAAGAAAGTCTACGACTCAGTAGATAGAGGCTCATTACTGAACATTTTACAGGAATTTGGTGTTGACTCAAAATCGGTCAACATAATCAGGCAGACCCTCACTGGAACAAATTCAAAAGTGAAATTTATGGGAGAGATCTCAGAGGAATTTAAAATAAAAACTGGTGTCAGGCAGGGAGATGGGCTTTCCCCAATTCTTTTCAATTGCATTTTGGAGAAGGTAATAAGAGTATGGGAAGAGAAACTCAAGGAAAGGGAATTCACCATGATATAAGATTAGGTTCAAAACACAAAGGGGTTGGGATAAACTGTTTGGCCTTCGCTGATGACATAGCTGTTCTTTCTGAAAGTATAGAAACCGCACTTGAACAAATCAACCTTCTGGAAGATATAGCACGAAAAGTTGGACTTCAGATCTCTTTTGAGAAGACTAAATTCATGACCAATATTAAGGACTCAGCCACAGTACTAAACACAGAGTACGGAAAAATTAACAAGTTCAATAAATTTAAATATCTAGGTGAAGTAATTCAGATTAATGGGCTTGATAAGGAAGCAAATATATCAAGAGCAAGAAAACTAGAACTAGCATACCAATTGACTGAAGATACATACAATAAGAAGAATCTATCAAGAAAAACTAAAATCAAACACTACAACACAGTAATCAAACCAGAAGGACTGTATGCCTCAGAATGCTTGTTCTCTATGAAAACTGGTGAAATAGAAGAGATAGAGAAAATGGAAAGGAAAATCTTGAGAAAAATTCGGGGACCACTAAAACTGAAAATGGTGAGTTTAGACACCGGAGGAATAAAGACCTATACAAAGAAGAAGAAATTGAAAGGATGTCAGACACGATCAGAAAGAGGAGAGTCAGTTTCTTTGGTCACATAATGAGAATGGATAACAATAGACTTACAAAAAGAATTTTCAATCATGTTTACAAGAGTAAGAAGGGCAACCACTGGATCCAAGGAATAAAGAAAGATATGATTGAGATCGGAATAACATAAGATTTAATACAAGATAGAGCAACTTTTAGGGGATTGATACAAAATTTCAAGGGTTTCCAGGAGAAGGAGAAGAGGAAATGTAGTAACATATGGACAGAAGAAAGGAGGAAACAGCAAAGTGAGAGGATGAAGAACCATTGGAAGTAAAGAAAAGAAGCATCGAAATGAATGCACAGGATTACTTTTCGTGGTCCTTAGATGGCCGGTACTGAAGAGAAGAAGAATAATGAATTGCCATAGCCAGTAAGGCAGCGTCCATAAAATACGTGGATCAATTTTTGCGTCTTTTGAACCCCCCTTCCCTCCACTTAGCCCGACGTGGCTTCTGCCTTACCCTTCCCTCGTGTGTAGCACGTAGCTTTTTCCGTATTAATTCCAGAAGACATTTTGTGCTGTTTTCTCTTACAAGAACTATATTCGCTTTGTACACTTTTCAATAATTATAAATATTATGAATCAATGGTTAGGCACTCCTGCAAATGATCAATTATTGGGAAAACCTTAGTCGCATGTACCCCCAGGGACCTTTTTCTTCTAAAGTACCGAAAACACTTTCCTAATCCCATTCATCATTGTTTAATACCTGATAAAATATAACAAACTATACATGCCGCGTAAAAAAAAAAAACCTTGAAAGAGCTGCATTTATTTGCTATAGTTCTGTCTCATTTTTTTCTATATTACCAGGGAATGTTTCTTGGTCTTGATTAAAAGGGTTCCATAGCTCACTGAGTACGTTTCGCATGTTAAAAACTCTCTGGAAGAACAATTACTATAGGCTTCATCAGGTTTTATCGTACAGCGCCATTTACATCACACTTTGAACTTGAAATAACACTTCCGGGTGAAATATAATTAAAGATGCACTGAAATTTACTTCACAGAACAAAATTATAATTGTTCTTATCAAAGAGCGGTGTGGTAACACGAGGGTGATCGATATAACATCAGCTCTTTTTTTTTGGCGTGGAAGGTCCCATCGTCGCGTGTTGGTTAGTTCAAATGAGCCGGCCCCGTGTCTTCCAAATACTTAAGACTTGCGCATTGCATTGTCAGTATATAGGGAATCTAAAATATGGAGATAATTAAATGATGGAAATAAAAATCCACATTCTGTTGTATATTTTGTATCCTTCTTGAACTGTGACAAATAAAATGAACGAAAAGCTACTTCGCTTGGCTCGGAAATCCCCCCTCCCATGCCCCCTTTTTTTTCACCGAGCCACGTAGTTTATGGACGCTTCCTAAGAGTTAATCAGATATGGTAATCAATATATACTTCATTTCTTCCTTTCTTTGCAAAATTCAGTAGACTAATTTGGTTACGTTGTCCAAAGGTTAAAGTTGTTTGCCTCTCTAAGTCTGTAAGTGAATTTGGAAGGCACATTGTTGGCTATGGACTGCACTGTGATCGTTGTGGCACCAGAGCGGAGGCAATCTCATTAGTGGCCAGCTGTTACTGCCTCTGCGGATTTGATTGGCTTTACAAAAGCAGCCACTGGCGCCAGCACCACTTCACCGCTATGAAACGAGTTAGCAGAACCAATCTACAAATACGTATGAGCATGTAACGAAACTGCTGCAAATCTCTCCATCTAACCCAAGCACGCGTACACACACACAAAGTAATTGGCACTTACTGTTCTACATCTACATCTATACTCTGCAATTCACAATTACTGAGGGTGGCAGAGGGTGCACCAATCCTAATTTAGTCCATTCCAATCCCGAACAGAACGAGGAAAGAAAGAATACATAAATTTATCAGTACGGCATCTTATTTCTCGAATCTTATCCCTCCTGTCATTGTGACCTAAATAGGTTGGTGGAAGAGGTATTTCGTTGCACTGGTAAATTAAAGATTTTCGCATATTCTCCAACAAATTCAAAAGAAAACGACGTCGTCTGTCACGCAAACAATCCCAGCCCAACCCACGTATCAGCTCTGTGACACTTATATAAGGACTGTAACTAGCGGTCACGAATCGAGCGGCTCTCCTCTGTACTTTCTCTAACGTATCAATCAATCCTTTGCGATACGGATCCCAAATTGCACAACCGTATTCCAAATGTGCAAGTCCCATTTCATGTTGCTTTGTACTGTTACGCCTAGATACTTCAGGATCTCTCCTATCTCCTTTCTTGAAAACGGGAATCACCTGCGCTATTTTCCAGTCGGAAGGTACTTTCCATTCTTCTAAAGAATTACGAAATATATCTGACAGCAATGGTTCTATTTCTTCCGCGTATTCCGAAAATACTCTTACTGGTATACCATCAGGACCCGGTGCCTTCCCCCACTTCAGGAGCTTTAATTGCTTTATGATACCTACACTATCAATTTGAACTGGATCCATCTCGAATTCTACACGCCGTGCAAAACCGGGAATGTTTTCCATATTTTCGTCGGTAAAAGAATTTCTAATTTCGGTGTTAAATACGGTAGCCTTGTCGCGGCTGTCATCCACCTCCCGGCCGTCTTGTAGTAGAACTGACATATTGTTGTCACTACCACTAACTTTTTTTTATATACGACCAAAATTTCTTTGGGTATTCGTTTAGACTCTTGGAAAGTGAGTTGCTTCTAAAGTTATTAAAGGCCTCGCGCATCGTACTCTTAACATGTTCTCTTGTCTCAGCTAATTTTTCTAAATCACTCCTATACATCGTCCTTCTTGAGCGTGCATGTATCTTCCATTGCTTTTTAAGTAACCTTTTAACTTCACGTGTATACCACGGGGAATCCTTCCCATCCCTGATCGTCCTTTTCGGTATAAATAAGTCCATACCTTCCCTGACTATACGCATGAATCGAAGCCACATCTCTTCAACCGAGCCTCTTCCTTCTATAAAGGTAATGTAATTATCCCTCAAAAACGTTCTTAAACTCTCCTTTGGGGCCTTTTCGAGCCTGTTGACGTTAATTTAAATTGTTACTCTGTGGTCCATCTTTCATCGCTGAAAGTTGGTGACCCCATAAGTGGCTTCACATCCACGTGTAGTTGGCCTTCTACCAATATGATGATTTTTTCAGGGTTATCTCCCTAGTTCTCAATTTAATTTTCCACTTGTTTCATTTATACAGTGTCAAATATTTTAAGAGGTGATAGTATTCATCAAAATAAGACAAAAATGTCTAATAATCATTGGGCCACAGACACATTCTATTCTAGTTAATGGATGCTCAATGTGGCGCCCTGTCCTTCGGCGTAAGGAATCATACACTCTTTAAAAATGTCCTTATTGGTCCTGTACGTGCTAACAAATATTGGATACAGGACAAACCAGGATAGTTTTAAAGAGTTCCTAACATTGGGCAGCTGCTATTCTTGCTGAAAATACGGATTTAAGACCCAATGTTTATTAGACATTTTTTCTTTTCACCTCCTAAAATATTTGACCCTTTTTTTCAACACCCTGTATACTAGTTCCTGTCTCTCCCTCACATCCTCTGTGTGAGTGTATTGCAAAGTAGTCTGCTGGTCTTTACTCTTCAACACTTTCCTTTCTTCCATTTATGATTTCTTCAGCAAACCAGATTTTTTTCATTGTTTTTGTCTTCCTTAACGACTTGTGATGTTACTTGGAATAGGCTAATTATGCTTTAGACAAGTTAATATTTACAGAATAGGGAGTTGGTCCCATCGCCTAGCGACTTTCGACTCCCCCTATAATTTCGTTGAGAACTTACTCAATGCAAATTACTAGTAACTTTAAATACAAAAGCCTTCGTTCACATTTTTAAATTAGCTCTATTACTGAATCAGAAAAAACGTGAAAAATGTACAGTCAGACTTCTTCGGAAAATGTATTGAAGCACAAAACTAAGATAGTCACCGGTAGCTTTTGTTCCTAGCGAGGTCGCTCAGCTGCAATTAACTTTATAAACACAGCATAGAAACTTTTGCGTGCTGACAAATTCTCCAACGGTTTCTGAAGAGCTAAACAATGCAGTTATCAACAGAAGGCGCTTAAAAACAATTTAAATTTATTCAGAATCAATTCGCAAGACATGAAAACATTTTAAAATCAAGTTGCAGAACATTTACTTGTTTAGATCATAACATTGACACAAAATAAACATTTAAAATCATCAAAGTTGACCTTTAAATACAAAGAATGGCCTCAAATTATCAATTACAGTTCTTTAATTAGCGTGCCTGGCACTGTAACACACTTAGTATGTTTACATAGTTCATTTCATTTATTTACAGCAATTTTCCAGATATAAAATCGAAATACCCCACATTCCTGCAATAGTCTTGCATATTCACAACAAATTACTTTGTTACTCTTAAGAATGGCAATCCACGGGAAACAGGTTTCTGTTCCTTCACACACTTATTCAGTTTCTGTTTCAGGACGTCTCATTTTTTATTTTTTTAAAATAATGTGTGCCCTCACAAATAACTAAAACTTGTTGGAATAATTCGTCATCCTTCTGGCTTTGTAGTTAGATGCCACAAACCACAGTTTAAGTAGTCAATATTTTAGTTCCTCTCGCAAGAATAAAGGGCACTATTTCCGATACGGCAAGAAGTTTTTGTGTTTGCCCCATGGGTACGTTCGTGCTTTAAACAGCCGACATACCAAACAAGCAGAGAAGAATTTGCTGCGTATCTGATGAAAGTTATCAATATGCCACGAAATACCGGGATCATCTTCTCAGATATGCATCACGCTTGTATCACTGAATCTGAAAACAATTATTGTGAACTTTCGGTATTCACTTTGTGTGTGACAAATTACTACTATTTTAGGCAATTCAAGGAATACGCAAAAAAAAAAGAGACATTTGACTCATGTGCAGCCAACTTTATTAACAAACACATTTGAGTTTATTACTACGACGTACTTATGATGGATATCGATTACCGACATAGATGAACTTTGACAGTTCGTTAGCTTATCGCTCTGTAATGTGACAACGCGTCGCTGCAGATAAAGCCATAGGGTGGGATACAATGGCTGAATGGGAACTAAAATTTTATAATAACTTCCCATATTCGCCATTTTTTGTGGAACCCGATTGCATATCTGGAAACATCATATTTTTAAAACCTGGTGTGGTGGGGAAGGTAGGTGACAGTTACGTTAGAGGGAGCAGGTGGCTTGACAATAGAACAGTAGGTCCCCACATGGCCGCCAAATGCGTTAGCAGCCGAACCGTATAAAGCCATTGTGCCTTAACATCTGCTTGACCCCACAAAAGGCTGCGGATGTGGAGTCGATTGAGGCAAGTGTATAAATTCAATCGCTTGTTTCTATAGACGCATACGGACCAAATGCGGTTAAAATAGATCACAAGCATCTTCATCACATTTGGTTGAACCCGTACATGCAGTAGCTGCCGCACATTTGGCATAGAATAGTGCTATGTCGAGTGGATGAACACTCGCTCGCCTGAAGCAAGTTTTCATTCGCGGAATAGGAGTCTGCGGGAATAACATTTTTTTTTTTTTAACTGCTTTATGTCTCTCAACAGCGAGGTCTTTAGAGACAGGAAAGGATGGGGGCATGGAATGGGAAGGAATTCGGCCATGGCCTTTTTAAGGAAGCATCCCGGCATTTGACTGGAGTGATTTGGGAAGCCATGGAAAACCCAAATCTGGATGCCCGGGCGTGAATAACAATTGAAGCTGTGAGCATTAGTGTGAAGGGTTGAGAGTATTGATACTCGTATAATTTGCTGAATATTAAAACGTCTCGCTCAAGCGTTGAGACCCTTCAGATACAAAGGCTATAGACCCCAATCCGAATGGGGATCGATACAATGCCTGACTGACTGTAAATATTTTTTATTAACTACCGATTTTAACAATTCTTTCGGGCATATGATTAAATATCTGGAAAGAGTATATTTTTCCGAGTAAAGACGTCTTTTTTTTTTTTTTTTTTTTTTTTTTTTTTTTTTTTTTTTTTTTTTTTTTTTGTACGATGAATGGTTGAGCCGAAATCGTGTGTTATATTTTGCGTAAAATTAAATTCCTCTTTCACTCAGAGATAGGTCGCTGCAGACAAAGGGTTAGGGGCGAACACAAAACCTGGCTTACTGTAAATATATTTTATTAACTACCGATATTAACCATTTTTTCTGATATATGATTGCATATTTGGAAAGAATATATTTTTACGACTATGAGCATATATTTAATTATATTGTACGATGAATAGATCGTGTGTTATTTTTAGGTAAAAATTATATTCGTCTTTCATCATACGTGCGGTTGCAGACAATGTCCCAGGGTTGAAAACAATGCCTGGCTGACTGTAAATATTTTTTAGTAACTATCGATATTAACAATTTTTTCGAGCACATCACTGCATATCTGGAAAGAGTATATTTTTACGAGTATGTGCATATATTTAATTATTTCGTACGATGAATAGATCGTGTGTTATTTTTAGGTAAAAATTGAAGTCATCTTTCATCAGAGGCGCACCACCGCAGACAAAGGACTAGGGTTGAAAACAATGCCTGGCTGACTGTAAATATTTTTTAGTAAGTACCGATATTAACCATTTTTTCGGGCATATCACTGCATATCTGGAAAGAGTATATTTTCACGAGTATGGGGACCTATTTAATTTTTTGTAGGATGAATAGATCGTGTGTTATATTTTAGGTAAAAATTGGAATTTTCTTTCATCAGAAGTGCCGCGCAACGATTGTGGGAAAGCCGTATGGCGGAAGATTTATAATTTGAATTGTAGTATACAGGAGCTGTGTCGCAAAAACAACTGGGGCTTCGTCGACCTTCGACCAATGATAACTGCCAGCTGGGACGCATTTGACAGGTCGGGCGTCCACTACACACCGAGAATGGCGACCAAGGTGGCTGCTAAAATATGGAGCCGTCTTGATGTGAATTATTTTTTAGGAACACCATGAGACCCGAGAATCCCTCAGTTCAACGAAGAAGACGCGTCGATAAACTAGATCTTGCTTCTAGAAGTGACGGTCCGAATAAATCGAAATTTACAGCTCCAACTACTTCACCCGTTTCCTTTCTGAATGCAAATAGTAAAAATGAGAATTTAGACTCTTCAGATAGCGATATTAAGCCGCTAAGGATAATGATCCTTAATTGTCGGAGTATTAGAGGAAAAGTAGCCGATTTCCACGCTACAGTTGCGAATAACGATGTCAATATTATATTAGGAACCGAGAGCTGATTGACGCCAGAGGTAGAATCTAGCGAAGTAGTTGCTCCTCAATTCAATGTTTTTCGGAAAGACAGAACTACCTCAATGGGCGGAGGAGTTTTCGTGGCCGTTAATAAAACCGTCAATTGCTCCGTAGTAAATGAAACGAAAAATTTTTGCGAGTTAATATGGGTGAAGGTAAAAATTGGCAGAAGTTGAAAGTTCATAAAAGGATCATTTTACTGACCTCCGGATTCTGGAGTAGATAACGCGGAGTGTTTTAGACAGTCACTTAATAGTATTTCTCAAAAATTTCAGGGACATACATTGATCATGGGAGGCGATTTTAATATACCCTCAGTTAACTGGGACACATTTACGTTCAAGTCATGCGGAAGAGATAGGTTAATAACTGAAACGTTCCTAGAATCATTCGCGGAAAATTCTCCCGAACTGATGGGCGAAGAGCCAACGTGGAGCGTCAAAGATTCCTCATCCATTTTGGATCTTTTTCTTACAAACAATCCAGATATTGGAGATACAGTTTGTATAGAAGACGGTATAAGTGATCACAAGGCGGTTGTGGTAACTTTAAAATCTAGGCTGAATTTGAAGCATGATAAAGACAAACTCGTATATTGTTATATAAGGCAAACAATGCATTTATGGTTGATCATTTGGCGAAGAAATTTGAAACGTACACGCTAAATACATATGTTGAGGTTTGATTTAAAAAAATTAATATAGACCGGCTTAAATCAATTTGTTCCCACGAAGTTTATTAAGGTTAGTAAGAACTTCCCGTGATTCAATAGGGAAGTGAAACGTTTGCTCAGGAGGCAAAGGCGTTTACATGCTACGGTAAAGAAATCGGGGGACTCGTCTAATCGCGCTAAATTAGTCCAGTTGCGAGCGGAAGTGCGTAAGGCAATGTGTGATGCGTTTAAAGAATTCCAAGTCAGAAATTTATCCGAAGATCTGATTACTAACAAAAAAAAGTTCTGGTCATGTGTCAAATTAATAAGAGGCTCTCGTAAGGTCATGCCGTCGTTGAATAAGTAAAATGAGGATTTATCAGAAACTAGCGTAGAGAAAGCAGAAATTTTGAATAATGTATTTAAAAAAATTTTACGACAGAAAACTCGGAGGAGATTCCGATATTTAACAATCGTACCAACAAAATTATGAATGGTGTCGTTCTCTATGTCGAGGGAATAACTAAACTGCTTATGAATGTAAATCCCAATAAGGCTCCCGGACTAGACGGTATTCCTACAAGGTTCTACTCTAGGTACGCAAAGGAAATTGCGCCGTATTTGATGAAATTATATACCACCTCCTTGGATCAAGGAAAAATTCCAGCCGAATGGAAGACCGCCATCGTAAGTCCAGTATTTAAAAATGGGAATGTTAATGATCCTCAAAATTATAGGCTGATCTCGTTAACCTCAAAATTTTGCAGGATATTAGAACACATCATCTGTTCAAATTTCATGCGATTTTTGGATGAAGGTGAGCTTTTAAACCCAAATCAACATGGATTCAGAAAAGGCCGATTCTGCGAAACACAACTTGTTCTTTTAATTCACGACTTGAGCTGTATTATACCTGAGCAATCCCAGGTTGATTTAGTTCTATTAGATTTAAAAAAAAGCTTTCTACACTGTTCCTCACACTAGGTTACTTAGGAAACTTCGCGGTTACGGCGTTTCTAGACAAATATGCGACTGGGTTTTAGACTTTCTGGAGGGCAGAACACAGTGTGTAGTTCTCGACGGTGAGCGTTCATCACTTACTGAAGTGAGGTGCGGGGTTCCTCAGGTAAGCGTGATAGGGCCTCGGTTGTTTCTCATATACATTAATGTTTTGTGCGACATAATAAGGGGGATGAAATGATTAAGTGCCTATGATTCTATTATTTATCGTGAAATCACAACCCAGGACGACTGCGCTTTGTTAGAAGACCATATTATGAAAATAATTGCGTGGTGTAAAGATTTGCAGATGGAGTTAAACGCTAAAAATTGCCAAGTCATGCGTGTAAGTAAAAAGGTGACACCATTTAGCTTTGAATATATAATTAATGGCAATGTCCTTAGAACGGTAGGTTCCGCTAAATACCTAGGGGTAACAATTCGTAATAATTTGTCGTGGAATCAGGGCCGGCGCTAGGAATTTCGGGCCCGGGGTAAAATGGGCGACCTTTTTTTTTTTAGCTCTACAAACCGGGCGACAATGGGAGGATTCTAGACTTCGCGACATGAGGGGCCCTACAGTCGGTGATCGGGGTCCCCCATCGGCCGGTGGGCCCGGGTACTTTTGACCCGCTTACCCCCCGCTAACGCCGGCCCTGCTTGGAATGAGCATATCGAGAATGTAATTGGGAAAGCAAATCGTGTGCTTCGATTTCTAGGTCGTAATTTAAAACAATGCACTCCGGAAGTTAAATCGATTGTATACAAGTCACTAGTGCATCCTCACTAAGAATATTGTTGTTCTGTATGCGGTCCCCATCAAAAGGGGTTAATGGAAGCATTAGAGAAGGTTCAGAGAAGAGCCGCCCGATTCGTGACAGATATATATAGTTGGAGGGAAAGCGTAAGTGCGATTTTGAAGGAGTTTGTTTGGGAAGACCTGGAGCACCGAAGGCGTTGCTCTCAACAGAAACTAATTGAAAAATTCTCGAATGACGTATTTGGAAATGACAGTAAACAAATATTGCTACCAGCAACATTCATATCACGGAGTGATCGCGAAAATAAGACAAGAGAAATCAGGGCTAGAACCGATTCATTTCTGTACTCATTTTTTCCACGAGCGATTAGGGAATGGAATAAAAAGGATTTACCGGGCGAGTAAATATAAAATCTGACAGGAGTAGCTTTCAATAAAGCACTCCGGCCATCCTGATCTGGGTTTTCCATGGTTTCCTTAGATTGCTCCAGGCGAATGCTGGGATGGTTCCTCACAATAGCCCATGGGCGCCTCCTGCCATATCCCATATATCCCTTCCAAACCATTGCCTTCCCGGATAGCTGCAATGCAGCCTCCGCCACACACTTTTAATGAATTGCGGTGTAATAATAGTAACCGCGCCGCTGCAGACAAAGACCTAAGGTTGAAAACAATGGCTGACTGAGATGTAAAATTTTTAAGTAACTACCGATTTTCGTCATTTTTTTGGGGGGAATCCGATTGCATATCTGGAAACCGTATATTTTTGCGAGTAAGGAGATGTTTTTAATATTTTCGTACTATGAATGCTTGGGTGGAAATAGTGTGTTATATTTTAGGTAAAATATAATACGACTTTAAATCAGAGACAAGTGGCGATTGAGGATTGCTATCGTGCTTAAAAACATTAATTCATATCTAATGAAGGAATCATGATAGGAATTTGGTTTAAATCGTATTTTATTAGGCATTCAATATAAAGTATTAATTGCTATATTTTACAAGTATATTTAATTTTTTTATTTAATTTCCGTCCGTATATTGAGTCGCATGACTGCTAACAGGAAAGCCAGTCCGTCAAACAATGATTTTTTTTCTTTCGTGTTGCTGGAGTGGTGGAGAGTGAACAGGCAGCTGCCGCTTCATACATGGTTGGGTGGGTAAGGCTGGCGACGGTTATGTTAGAGGGAGCAGGTGGCCTAACAATAGAACAATAGTGGGGCAGCTGTTGCTTCACACCTGGTTGCCCAATTGGAGAGGGGAGGAGGCAGCTGAAACTGGAGTTAGGGGGAGCAGGTGGTCGATTAAGTGGCCTGACAAAAGAGCAATAGTAGGGGAGGAGAACAATAGAACAATTGAACAATAGCCCCCATAGGGCAGCTAGTGCTTCAAACCTGGCGGGGTAGGGAAGGCAGGTGAAATTGGGGTTAGGGAGAGCAGGTGGTCGCCCAAGTGGCCTGACAATAGAGCAATGGTAGGGGAGGAGAACAATAGAACAATAGGTCCCAGAGTGATGCATGACTGCACAAATTTGTTAGAATGTATATAATTAGAGACGCATGAGTGCACACAAACATTAGAAGGGAGAGGCGTGGGAGGTAATCAGTTACAATGTATCTAATTAGTGACGCATGACTGCACAAATTTGTTACAATGTACCTAATTAGTGACTCACGAGTGCACCCAAAGAGAGGTGACGGTTAGGTTTGGAGGGTGTCGTGGTCGGATGATTGACAGAATAATAGAAGGGGGCGTGGTCAAGAACGATAGGTGTCAAAATGATTGACAGATCTTTTGTTTGGGCGCACGCTGGCAAATCAACACCACTCCCGTCCGGCTAAAACTCCAGACGAATGTCGGGATGATTCCCTGAAAACGCCATGTTCGGATGATTCCCTGAAAACGCCATGTCCGGTTGATTCCCTGAAAACGCCATGGTCGATTTTCTTCCCGTCCTTTCCACCGCTAAGGTCCTTGACGCTTACGAGACGTAAAGCCATAAACAAAGAAACAGAACCGTCGAGGAGTTTCTTAGATTTTCACATTCTCCTCTAACCTTCAGAGGACTTCCACTACCTTTTTTGTAGTTTGTAATGAAAGTTCATAGATATATGTATACTAGCGACAGCCGAACATATCCATAGACATGTGGTTTAAATAAAATTAAAAATGGAGTACCTTCTATTAAAAAAAATACGATTTTTGGTTTTTGCGTATCATTGAAACGGTATTAAAATGCAGTCAATGTAGTTAATGAATATTTTATTTAGCTGCGTATTTCGCGATGCATGATCCTGATGATGATATAATTACGAATGCTTTTTTTCCGTTTATTTTTTGTATGGATCACCTACGTGTTTCTTAAGAAGTATTGTTCAGTATTGCTACGTGTTTTACAGCTGTTTTTCCGTTGCACACTCCATCCAAGAAAAATAACTAAAATTATATACTTTGTAAAAATAACACCTTATGTATGTGTGATTTTAAAGAAATTCTGTACGTTCGAGCGAGGATATCAATATAATGAACATATTCTGTGGCATGAGTGACCAGCATACAGCTTTCTGTTTGTGTCTTCTAGTTGGCTTACCTTTGTAAATGTCTTTTTACCTTTAGACTTTTTTAGTTCAAAAGATGGCAGGTTATGATGAGAACATCTATGTCTTGATGTTTTGACGGATGACGATCAATCTGAACCGATTAGCAGGTAGTTTATCTAGTTCAGATTCAAGGTTCCTGGAGAGATCTAAGTACACTCCTGGAAATTGAAATAAGAACACATTGACGCCGGTGTGTAAGACCCACCATACTTGCTCCGGACACTACGAGAGGGCTGTACAAGCAATGATCAAACGCACGGCACAGCGGACACACTAGGAACAGCAGTGTTGGCCGTCGAAGGGCGCTATCTGCGCAGCGGTTAGGCACCGCCGCAGTCAGTGTCAGCCAGTTTGCCGTGGCATACGGAGCTCCATCACAGTCTTTAACACTGGTAGCATGCCGCGACAGCGTGTACGTGAACCGTATGTGCAGTTGACGAACTTTGAGCGAGGGCATATAGTGGGCATGCAGGAGGCCGGGTGGACGTACCGCCGAATTGCTCAACATGTGGGGCGCGAGGTCTCCACAGTACATCGATGATGTCGCCAGTGGTCGGCGGAAGGTGCACGTGCCCGTCGAGCTGGGTCCGGACAGCAGCGACGCACGGACGGACGCCAACACCTTCGCATCCTACGCAGTGCCGTAGGGGACCGCACCGCCACTTCCCGGCAAATTAGGGACACTGTTGCTTCTGGGGTATCAGAGAGGACCACTCGCAACCGTCTCCATGAAGCTGGGCTATGGTCCCGCGCACCGTTAGGTCGTCTTCCGCTCAAGCCCCAACATCGTGCAGCCCGCCTCCAGTGGTGTCGCGACAGGCGTGTATGGAGGGACGAATGGAGACGTGTCGTCTTCAGTGATGAGAGTCGCTTCTGCCTTGGTGCGAATGATGGTCGTATGCGTGTTTGGCGCCGTCCAGGTGAGCGCCACAATCAGGACTGCATACGACCGAGGCACACAGGGCCAACACCCGGCATCATGGTGTGGGGAGCGATCTCCTACACTGGCCGTACACCTCTAGTGATCGTCGACGGGACACTGAACAGTGCACGGTACATTCAAACCGTCATCGAACCCATCGTTCTACCATTCCTAGACCGGCAAGGAAACATGCTGTTCCAACAGGACAATGCACGTCCACATGTATCCCGTGCCACCCAACGTGCTCTAGAAGGTGTAAGTCAACTACCCTGGCCAGCGAGATCTCCGGATCTGTCCCCCATTGAGCATGTTTGGGACTGGATGAAACGTCGTCTCACGCGGTCTGCACGTCCAGAACGAACGCTGGTCCAGCTGAGGCGCCAGGTGGAAATGGCTTGGCATGCCGTTCCACAGGACTACATCCAGCACCTCTACGATCGTCTCCATGGGAGAATTGCAGCCTGCATTGCTGCGAAAGGAGGATATACACGGTACTAGTGCCGACATTGTGCATGCTCTGTTGCCTGTGTCTATGTGCCTATGGTTCTGTCTGTGTGATCATGTGTTGTATCTGACCCCAGGAATGTGTATATAAAGTTTCCCATTCCTGGGACAATGAACTCACGTTCTTATTTCAATTTCCAGGAGTGTATATAGTATTCGTGATGGGCATTATTGTTAAAAAAAAAAAACATATTGACGGGTGGACTCGATCGGTCGATCACTACGCTCGTGACTTTTCCCCAAACCATAGCAGCTTAGTCCTTCAGTTGGTGAATCACTTTTTCCAACTTTGACATTAAAATCTCTTTTCATTAGAGTAATTTCTTTGCTTGGTACTTATATTCTAACCAAAATTCATCACAGACGCCAAGACAGAGGTCCTTTACATAATCTGCTTACTGTAAGCGATTTTATTATTGTTCTAAATTGCCCACCCACTCTTGAAATTTGGGTGCACGGCAGTGCACCCGACAAGTCGAGTCAACGGCGGCACTGCCTACCCTTTTCTCGAAGCGATTCGGGCCATTTTTAAACCTCAATTTCTTCGGTCGTATTTATGCTACATGTCTCAAATTTCTGTTATGCATAGATATCAGCAATCTTAGCAAACGTACTAAATTTTATTTCGATACTGGTCTTAGTTCGGTTGTTGTTAGGATGCAAACTACAGCGATTTTATCACTCACTTACTCACTGACTGACTGATGATCATCAAAACTCTAAGGCACTTCCCGTAGCCGTGGAAAGCTGAAATTTGCTACACAGTTAAAATTTTACTCACATACCAACAAACTCGTAAATTTCCATATATCTACCCCTAACGTGAAATCGCTTCATACCCTAATAACTTTATAAACTTCAGATTTCAATTGTAGAGTGATCTTACTAAGTTCAACTAATGTGTTAAATGTTACTTATTTGCCTTTCTTATTCTGGAAGTTATTGAAATTCAAAATTTTATTTTCACCACGACACCCCGATATCAAAATCCCACTGTACCTCCAGCCATCCCAGAAACAAATAATTTGGTACACAATTATGATTTAACCCCAATATCATGAGAAAAGTTTAATATTGGAGTTATCTCCCGTATTTATTTAATTAAAATCCCAAATAAGAAATATTCTGGCACATATTTGCGGCTTAATTGCTTTTCTCCCGATGAAGCTACATGGCTGAGAATTTTTTAATGCAAATAGATAAGCAATTTTAAGTGACATCATAAATTTTACTTTGGTCTTATGCTTAGTTTGGAAGTTACTAGTAATTTATTTATGGTGGTAGTTTATCCAGCGGCAATCTGCATTGCTCGGCTACAGGTCACATCAATTGTTTTCAGAGATTGGGGCATTGTTGGTAAACGTATATTTATGTCTCAAAATCTGAAATGTTCCTATTAACAGATTTTCAAGTGGAATCATTACATTTGAGCGGCGATTCAGGATAAGCGATAAACTTACAAAAAGAAATGATATCCCACAAAAACAATTCTTGTAAAAATAGGCCAAGTCTCGTGTTCGTGCAGTGTCAAAAAGTTATGAGATCTTCCTCTGAGCCAAGTCTACACTTTTCAGTGTATATTCACTTCACTTTATGAAACAGAATGGTTTTCTCGGTATCATAGAGCGTTTATTTAGGATAAAAAATCTGATGACTTGGCCATTATGCATGTCATAATTTGAACTTAAATTAAGGGCATAATATATATGCTTGTCAAATTCGAAAAAGAGCGATGGAAATCTTGGCATTTACGTATTTATAAGTTTGTGTACGTTAACTAAAACATGGCATGCATAATGGCCAAGTCATCAGATTTTTTATCCTAAATAAACGATCTATGATACCGAGAGAAACCATTCTGTTTCATAAAGTGAAGTGAATATACACTGAAAAGTGTAGACTTGGCTCAGAGGAAGATCTCATAACTTTTTGTCACTGCACGAACACGAGACTTGGCCTATTTTTACAAGAATTGTTTTTGTGGGATTTTCCTGTCAAAAATCCATTAAACGATGCTTCTAACATGATTGGCTGCATCCCGGTTTTAAATATAAATACATTTAGGAATGAGGAAATACACCATGCAATGCAAATTATTCTATTACAAGAAACACTATTCTAGCATATATAAGCATGCAGATGACCGAGCGTGGTGGGTGAGTGGTAAGGCTCGAGCCTGGCGTACGGAAGAATGACCGAGCGTGGTGGTGTAACGGTTAGCGTTCTGGCATCGCATTCGGGAGGACGGCGGTTCGAATCCCCGTCTGGGCATACAGATTTGGGTTTTCTATGGTTTCCCAAATCACTCCAGGCAAATGCCGGGATGCTGCCTTCAAAAGGTCATGGCCGAATTCCTTCACGGAAGAATGGGTGGTCGGGTGGTCAAATCCCCGTCCGGCCATCTAGATTTCGGTTTTTCCATGGTTTCAAAAAAAAAATTCCAGTCAAATGCCGGGATGGTTCCTTCAAAAGACTACGGCTGAAATCATTTCCATTCTTTGGCTCCTCTCGCGCCTCTAATGACCTTGAAGTCAACGAGGCGTAAAGCCCGAAGGAAAAAATGTGTTAAAATAATATGATATTGCTGATGTTTTAAAATTTGTTAATAGGTGGAGAGCAATGTTTCATGAATTTCTGGCAGATGAAATTAATCAACAGATTTGTAATTTATTAGGTATTAGTAAGTCTCCGCTGAACTAGATGCTAAATAGTAAGCGACAGCAAGAAGAGCGATACGTACAGACCGAACAAATGCGGAAGATAGTTCACAGACGCTTTTTTTTTTTTACATTTGGTTTTACGCCTCGTCGACGTCGAGGTCATTAGAGGCGGGAAAGGACTGGGGAAAAGGAACGGGAATTCGTCAATGGCCTTTTGTAAGAAGCATCCCAGCATTTACCTGGAGTTATTTTGGGAAACAATGGTAAACCCAAATCTGGGTGCCCGGACTAGGATTCGAACCGGCATCCTCCCGAATGCGAGGTCAGAGAGCTAACCGCTCACCCACCTCATTCGGTCACACAGAGGCTGATTTTGTCACAATGACATATATTTTGCGATTAGACGACAAACATTTTTCAAAGTGAAAAAAATAGCATCGTTTAAAATTGTAATTTTTGTGCAGTCTCTCACTTCAATTTATAATTGTAAGATCGGATGCCTTATTGCATTTCATATGTAAGTCGTATAGTTGAATAGAAGACGTTCAGACAGAGGACGCTAGAGTTTTATTGTGTATGCATCTAACAGAAAACTGTTTCGATTTTAGTAAAGCAATTTGACCACTGCCCGCCGCTAGACTGAATGCACGTCATGCTATAAGGAGACACATGGGGAGATAGGCGTGAGTAAAAGGGAAATCCGCTGGCATGAGTAACTTGACAAAGGAGAGTTTTTTATGGCTCGGAGATTGGGAACAGTGAGGATGATCGGTTGTTTGCATGCTGCTCTGGTGGGCATCTGTGGAAAGTGGTTGAAGAAAGGGAACTCACGAAAAAGCGACAAGGAGAGGAGGGAGAGGGGGTGGTACGTCCACGCCTTATCACATAACGGAGAACAATGCTGGTGTTGCTCAAGTGTTTCAAAGCGCAGGAGGGGGGCCCGTGTTTTCAAGTTGACCCAACGACATCGTCAGTCACGAGATCATCGAGAATGGACCGTGAATCAATGGATATGTGTGACCTGGTTCGCGTTACACTAGGTCGATGACCGTGTCTGTTATACGCCGTCTTCTAGGCGAATGGAGCCGGGTGAGGCGGTGTTATGCTATGGGCGAATTCATTTGGGCTTCGATGGGACCTGTGTAGTCATCGAAGGTACCGCGACAGCTGTGGACTATGTGAAAATTATTGGGGACCAACTTTTATTTATTTAACTGTACATTCAGATGGTTCGTTATCTAGAGTCTACAACGAACCGTTATTTCTTAATACTGTATTGAAATTTATAATAAACAAAATTTTTGTAAAATTAACACAAATCCTATATACTACGAAAATGGTACAAACAATTAACTATTATTACTACACACTGTAATTTATCAACCTGTTGGTAAAAAATATTACCCACTAATACTAAATAACTGAACATCTTGAGTTTTCAAAAGTTCGTTTAACGCTGGCATCCATTGAAGAAATAAGCTTCGGTAAATTCCAGAAGCCACACTTCCGGCATCAGCGTCCCACTTAGTTGTTTGTGTCTCGTCCGTTTAGAGTATCTTGTCTCATTCCTTAAATTTCTTGTTATGTTCCGGCAGGTTGCTGGCTATGCTGAAGCCGATACTGCTCCCTGGCTGCATCTGCCAGCTTGTCGAGTTGGGGACCAACTGCATCCCTTCATATCTTCCATGACGGCGATGGCTTCTTACAGTGGGATAACTGCCCAGAATCGTATTACAGTGTTTTTATTCTTGGCCACCCAGTTCGCCTGACCTCAATCCGTTAGAACACATCTGGAATACTACTTGGCGCCAGCTCCACGCCCACAAACCCCCGGCCCGTGACTTAAGCGAATTTCGTGACCTGTTGTTAGATACGTCCCGAAACCTACCGAATGCTTGAGTAATTCCTGGATGCCAAATGGCTGCTGTATTTGGTTCCAAATGTGGATTATCACACTATAATTTTTTGGCTCATCAGTGTATGTTAGAATAGTGTGCCGTTCGGAATGGAAACATTCTGCACAAAAATGTAACATTATAACATAGTCGCATAGCTAATAGGTTGGAAAGTCAATCAGATATCATCATATCTGGAGAGATATTGAATTTTCTCGGTTATCTGGTGTAGGATAAAATACTGTTTACGGATCAACAATGCTGCTATTCCAGTAATATCCAAAGCAGTAATTTTGAAAACATCTCACACATTTAAAAATATACTCATATACAAGTCCCTATAAAATATAAAAATTACACTTTACATCCTACCTATGTGCAGTGGAATTTTTCAGCTAAGCTAGTATGTAGTTACTTACAGACAAGCAGAATCGTAAAATCCGTCTAAAAGTGTTTGCAAAAATACAAGGAAAACGCATATATTTTACGAAAACTTTATGAAGTAGTTTAATTTTGGAGATTCAGCACTAGCCTGTTTGCTCAAGTTATGAATAGACAAAATCTGTATGAGAGTTTTGGAAAAATATCGGGGAAAATTGAATACAAGTGCAAAATGTTTTGTAATGTATTAATTTTCGATATTCAACATTAGAATGTTGTTCAAGCTATGTGTAGAAATAAAACTTTTGTGAAAGAGTATCTGGGAGAAAAAAAGGTAGGGGGGATAATAAATACAAGAGCATTTTTTTTGAAGTACACTAATTTTCAATATTCAACAATAGACATTCATTTCTGCAATTCCATCTCTACCTTACGAATGTAAAAATAAGTATAAAATTAAGGACTGCTAAATATGAGTTTTATTGTAGTAATGAGGTATGAGACGTACTTATTGCGTCCTCAAAGGGAATCGGATTTCACTACGCATTATACTAATAAAGTTTATATTATAACAGAGGAATGAAAATTAGATAAAATAATTGTAACACTAATAAGGGAAATGAAAAAGCGTTGTTCAGGAATTCCTGTTGCTAAAACTCTGCGACAGGCTAATAGAGATCCTAGTTTCTTGGCACAAATATAAATTAAATATTCCTTGGACAATTCTATCAATGGCTCCCCTTAAAATATCATTCGTTCGGGGCAGTAGACGTCTCGATACTTTTTGAAGTCACAGCATCTACTCTACAATAGGCGGGACGGTTTTTGTGTTTTATTGTGCACATTTTATTTGGCATTTTTTCTTTGAACTTGGATAATGCATCGAATTGAAAACAACACTTGGAAGTTTTACTACGAAAGGGGCCATTACTGCAGATCGTCGAGATACTTTGCACAAATCCCATGGCTCGCCATTGATCACGCTAGGTCGGGGAGTGTCGCCCGAGGCAATAAACAGCCTTTCTAGACTGTCCACCCACCCTCCTATACTTGTGGCCTCGTAAACAACCGTCTGGGTCGCCCTACGCTGAATCCTTGGACTAATTCCCAATCTGGGAAAAAGCTGACTGTTATTTTTGTTCTGATTTTCTAGATCTTCAGAAATGAGGGGCACAGATTATGGTAGTAATTTAACGTGAAATGAATAAAGGGCTCTTTAAGAATCGGATTCAGCGTCATATTCCTACCAAGTAAAAAGAATAAAATTTGTAAAACATTATTCACGAAACCTACGTTAGAAACAAGGAATTACAACAAAGGATGGGTCATCTTAATAACTAATTATGATTGATTATGAATTTGATGTAAAATATAAAATTGTTTTCCGTCACCTAACCACTTTCACGCCTTTTTGTCTCCTCAAATTTACGTCAGATGGCAAGAAAATCTAAAGTCTTCCTTTACAACCTATTTAGATTTATAACATCCTGATAGTACCCATTACAATGATGTTGACAAAACATAATGTTTCTACACATATAAGGAAGTGGTCTTCCTTCATCAGCAGTGGTTTTGGATAGTTACAATTTCTTTGCTAGTATTGAAGTATAATTATTTGTCATTTGTTTATACTTCGCTTTTAATATCTATAAGATATTCGTAGTTCATGTAGTATGATTATTTTAATCGCACATTATGCTATTGCAGAAAATGTTTTGTTATAGATAAAATTTCACTTTTTAAATTATTTCAGTATATATTGAACTATTCAGTTGCTGCATTAATGATCCTTGCCGTACCTTACCATATGAATTCTCCTTTGAGAAGCTAACGTATTAATGTGTTTACACAGGTTCTACATTAGCATATGTATTTCACTTTTTTTACCAATTGTGCATTCCAATTCAAAACAGTAATATGAAGTTTGGATATAAGAGATCGGATAGTAATAAAAGCAAACTGTCAGCTAAAGAAGAATCAGTAAATGTTGTAAAAACGTAATGGAGGAGAGAATAGGATAAATGTTTGGAGGTAAGTTTACATCAATAGGAGAAGCTTTCATCTTTAAGATTTTTTCGCAGTCAAAGGTTTTAATTCAGTTGTAACTCAGTTTAAATTCCATGTATAGGATAACTAAATTCTTACCGAGAAGTTTAAAATTTATATGTTCAGTAACATTTCTGTTTCAAAATTTTGTATGAATCATCTTATACAGTTTATAAAAATCAAAGAACTGAGCTATCTCTCTCCGAAATTGTGTAAAATACTTAAATGGTGGCAAATTCTATTCCACCAACCCGCACAAAAATTCGGATCCTTCGTAATCCACTGTTTGAAATCGTAACAGAACATAGTGAGTTGGCATATGGGAGGATCCAGTTCCGGCCTTCCACATTTATTTTCTCATGTTTTCCTGAAATCAGGAAAATGCTGGGCCGTTGCTTGTCGTTGACGAGTTTAAAACCGAGCGTGGTGGTGTAACGGCTAGCGTTCTGGCCTCGCATTCGGGAGGACGGCGGTTCGAATCCCCGTCCGGGCATCCAGATTTGGGTTTACCATGGTTTCCCAAATCACTCCAGGCAAATGCCGGGACGTTTCCTTCAAAAGGCCATGGCCAAATTCCTTCCCATTCCTTGCCCCCCATCCTTTCCCGTCTCTAAAGACCTCGCTTTAGAGAGACGTTAAGCAGATAAAAAAAACGAGTTTAAAAAACCTACGAAAATTGCAATGTAAACGTAAAAGATTCTTGTAGAATACAGGGATATCGGAACTTTTTACCACAAATTCTTAGGGCTTGTTTGGAGAACTGAGTAGGTAAAGATTTTATGAGGAATCTATGTCAAAAAACGTCCAATTTTCTTGCTATAAGTAAAACAATGCACAATCACTTGTTTAAATCTCCCGTTTCATGTTTTTGGAGGAAGAGCAGCATGAATAGGTTTCATCATTCATCAGTGTTGAGTTACGGTTTGCATTTTGGGTGCAACCAAAATGCCTAATGGGCACACATTGACAGTACTAATATATATAACTTCACAAATTGGTTTCGAAGGAACAAGTAGCAGTACCCTTATAACATCGAGATTACTGGTGATGGGCATCGAGATTGACAGGTGTTTAAAATGCTTAAGATTGCTTAAGTATTGGGTTCCTTCACTTTGTTTCGTAAGGAGTTATAGAAAACAGAAACACACTATAATTTCATGGTCAGCTCAGTTTTTCAGTTTGAAATCTACTGGAATAAATAGTAAAGCATTGCGACCTTGTAGTGGTTATACCTACAGTGTAACGTGGAATTCGAAACACGGAATGACCAGGCGTGGTGAGTGAGCCTTAATGCTGTGGCCTCGCATTCTAATAAACAAACCAGGCGTGGTGAGTGAGCCTTAATGCTGTGGCCTCGCATTCTAATGAACAAACCAGGCGTGGTGAGTGAGCCTTAATGCTGTGGCCTCGCATTCTAATGAACAAACCAGGCGTGGTGAGTGAGCCTTAATGCTGTGGCCTCGCATTCTAATGAACAAACCAGGCGTGGTGAGTGAGCCTTAATGCTGTGGCCTCGCATTCTAATGAACAAACCAGGCGTGGTGAGTGAGCCTTAATGCTGTGGCCTCGCATTCTAATGAACAAACCAGGCATGGTGAGTGAGCCTTAATGCTGTGGCCTCGCATTCTAATGAACAAACCAGGCATGGTGAGTGAGCCTTAATGCTGTGGCATCGCATTCTAATGAACAAACCAGGCGTGGTGAGTGAACCTTAATGCTGTGGCCTCGCATTCTAATGAACAAACCAGGCGTGGTGAGTGAGCCTTATTGCTGTGGCCTCGCATTCTAATGAACAAACCAGGCGTGATGAGTGAGCCTTAATGCTGTGGCCTCGCATTCTAATGAACAAACCAGGCATGGTGAGTGAGCCTTAATGCTGTGGCCTCGCATTCTAATGAACAAACCAGGCGTGGTGAGTGAGCCTTAATGCTGTGGCCTCGCATTCTAATGAACAAACCAGGCGTGGTGAGTGAGCCTTAATGCTGTGGCCTCGCATTCTAATGAACAAACCAGGCGTGATGAGTGAGCCTTAATGCTGTGGCCTCGCATTCTAATGAACAAACCAGGCATGGTGAGTGAGCCTTAATGCTGTGGCCTCGCATTCTAATGAACAAACCAGGCATGGTGAGTGAGCCTTAATGCTGTGGCCTCGCATTCTAATGAACAAACCAGGCGTGGTGAGTGAGCCTTAATGCTGTGGCCTCGCATTCTAATGAACAAACCAGGCATGGTGAGTGAGCCTTAATGCTGTGGCCTCGCATTCTAATGAACAAACCAGGCATGGTGAGTGAGCCTTAATGCTGTGGCCTCGCATTCTAATGAACAAACCAGGCATGGTGAGTGAGCCTTAATGCTGTGGCCTCGCATTCTAATGAACAAACCAGGCATGGTGAGTCAGCCTTAATGCTGTCGCCTCGCATTCTAATGAACAAACCAGGCGTGGTGAGTGAGCCTTAATGCTGTGGCCTCGCATTCTAATGAACAAACCAGGCATGGTGAGTGAGCCTTAATGCTGTGGCCTCGCATTCTAATGAACAAACCAGGCATGGTGAGTGAGCCTTAATGCTGTGGCCTCGCATTCTAATGAACAAACCAGGCGTGGTGAGTGAGCCTTAATGCTGTGGCCTCGCATTCTAATGAACAAACCAGGCATGGTGAGTGAGCCTTAATGCTGTGGCCTCGCATTCTAATGAACAAACCAGGCGTGGTGAGTGAGCCTTAATGCTGTGGCCTCGCATTCTAATGAACAAACCAGGCATGGTGAGTGAGCCTTAATGCTGTGGCCTCGCATTCTAATGAACAAACCAGGCATGGTGAGTGAGCCTTAATGCTGTGGCCTCGCATTCTAATGAACAAACCAGGCATGGTGAGTGAGCCTTAATGCTGTGGCCTCGCATTCTAATGAACAAACCAGGCATGGTGAGTGAGCCTTAATGCTGTGGCCTCGCATTCTAATGAACAAACCAGGCATGGTGAGTGAGCCTTAATGCTGTGGCCTCGCATTCTAATGAACAAACCAGGCGTGGTGAGTGAGCCTTAATGCTGTGGCCTCGCATTCTAATGAACAAACCAGGCGTGGTGAGTGAGCCTTAATGCTGTGGCCTCGCTATTCTGGAGAACCGCAGGTTCGAATCCCCGTCCGGCCATCCAGCTTTCGGGTTTCCATGGGATCCCAAAATCACTCCAGCTGAATGCCGAAATGTTTCTTGAAAAGGGCATGACAAAATTCCTTCGCGTTCTTTTTGTCCGGTAATCTCCCAGCTGTAATGAGTCGATGACGACGAGGCTTAAAGCCCTAACGAAAATAAAAATTTTAACACCTAAAGTATTTACTCGGGAATACCGGAATAGTAAGCTGACCTCGACCATCGTGAATGATGTAACTATCAGGAACTTCAATACTAGATTGCCACCTACTAGCGGTTGGTAAAAATAAGTTTTTTTGGGGGGAAAACTTGTTTCTGAAAATACTGAATGTAATTTATACAATCACAACAAACTCTGCGAAAAAGTCTTGTTATAAAATAAGTATAATTAGGTGCGTGCAGAAGCTTTTTAAGTTTTTGGTGGGGCACCACCCCTGAAATTCCTCGTATTGTAGTACAAGTGATGTTAGCGAAACTATAAGAAAAGGCAGATTCAGCTCGACTTCTCGTGTCCCCACTACAAGAGTAACTGTTCCATACACCACTTCAGCTGTCCTGTCCTCCATTTATACCACTTTCTCGTGGAAATGCCTCAGGTTGGAAGCAAACTCCCTTGTCAAATCACCAAGCGTTGGTGAGTGGTTAATGCTCCGGACTCGATTCGGGAGGACACCAATTCGAATCCCCGTCCGGGCATCCAGATTTGGGTTTTACATTTTTTATCTTGCTTGGGCTTTACGCCACGTCGGCAGCGTGGTCATTAGAGGCGGGATGGGATGGGGGACAAGGAACGGGAAGGAATTCGGCCATGGCCTTTTTGAAGGAAGCATCCCGGCATTCGCCTGGAGTGATCTGGGGAAACCATGGAAAACCCAAATCTGGATGCCCGGACGGGGATTCGAGCCGCCGTCCTCCCGAATGCGAGGCCAGAACGCTATCCGTTACACCACCACGCTCGGTGCGGTGGTTCATGATAGTGAACTCACGTAGATTCGGGGCAAATGCTCAAGTGTATACGCGGCTTTACACGGTTTCCCCAAATCACTCCGGGCGAATGCCGGGATGCTTCTTTCAAAAGGCCATGGCCGAATTCCTTCCAGTTCGTTGTCCTAGTCCCATCCCGCTTCTAATGACCTCGAAGTCGATGAGGAGTAAAGCCATAAGTATATAAAAAAAGAAAATCTCGTCAAATCTGAAAGTTTTTTAGTGTGAGTTTACAAACTCACTCGGGATTTTTGAAGTATTTCCGTCAACCATTCCCGTGATGAGGACTATTATACCCCAAGAATTTATTTGTTTAACGATCTCCACTTGAGCTTCACAATATTTACGGCGGTACTGACTCTGGCTGGTCAATTGGTTGAAGGACGGAGAGACCACAAGTAGGCAACAAAGTGGTGGGCGTCCACGTGGCAAAGTACAATGCTGGTACAGCGCATCTCCACATCAGATAGCCCCTACGTGTTCCCATGTTGACGATTGAAGTAGGCACGAGATCGTCGAGATTGGACCGTGGATCAATGGAAACGTGTCGCCTGGGTGGCTGAATCACGTTTGCTGTCAATCGGTGGCCACGTCCAGATATGCCACCTTCCAGGCGAACGTTTGCTGGAAGCACGCACAGCTGCATTATTATGGAATGGGGGACACTCTCCTGGGCTTGCATTGGACCTATGGCAGTGATCGAAGGCAACATGACATTTACGGACTGAAAATTATTTGGAACCACCTGCATCCCTTAATGTTTCATGTTTTCCACGAGGGCGATAGCATCTTCCAGCAGGATAACTGTCCGTGTCACAATGCCAGAATCGTGCGGTGGTTCATTTTTTTTTTTTTTTTTTTTTTTTTTTTTTGTAACAGTTTAACGTCCCTTTTTAACAACGTGGTCTTTAGAGACGGGAAAGGATGGGGGCAAGGAATGGGAAGGAATTCGGCCATGGCCTTTTGAAGGAAGCATCCCGGCATTCGCCTGGTGTGATTTGGGGAAACCATGGAAAACCCAAATCTGGATGCCCGGACGGGGATTCGAGCCGCCGTCCTCCCGAATGCGAGGCCAGAACGCTATCCGTTACACCACCACGCTCGGTGCGGTGGTTCATGATAGTGAACTCACGTAGATGTCTTGGACACCAAATCAGCCTGATCTCAACGCGTTAGACCACATCTGGAATGCTATCGGGGATACAGCTTCATGTCCATAAACAGCCGGCATGTAATTTTAGCGAATTGTGTGAACTGTACGTAGACATCTGGTGCCATGTAGCACAAGAAACCTACCAAGGACTTGTCGAATCCATACCACGTCGAATCACTGGTGTAACGTGCTTCACAGGTGCTTCAATACGATATTAAGCAGGTGCTCATAATGTTTTGGCTCGTCAGTGTATCCTCTTGGGATCTAATTTACCTGCATATGTTGAAATAAGATTTTTCCAGTGCGCAATGTACAGGTTGCCCCGGAGATGGGGAACATCAGAACTATTCAGAATTGCATAGGGACCTATGGCCGGAAACATAGGCGGCGCTGTTCATGCGAGCACGCGACGTGGTAGACTGGTTACCTAACCCTACGCTCTCCGGATATAAGCAGTCTGGGTTTCTTTCTTTGGGGTGTATGAAACACTTGTCGATTCTAAAATAGATCTCGTTATAAGAATCGTCTGCGTTGCAGCTGATATCCCTGAAAATACAGGTGTTTCCGACAGTGTCCACCAATCCATGGTACCGCAGTGTAGCACATACATTGAAAGTAATTGTGAAAAACAGCGAACATCTCTGCCTTGTGACCCTTCATTTTATACATGTACTACCTCTTTCTGACAACGTTTCCGTGTATGAGTTCCTACGAAATCTGAGTCGTTTGGAAGTTCCCCTTTTTTGTTTTGCTGTTGTCAGTCTTTAGACTGGTTTGATGCAATCCTCCATCCCTTCCTATCTTGTGCTAACCTCTTCATTTCTACATACCCCCTACAACCCACGTCCTCAATTATCTGCTTCATATATTCTAATCTCTGTCTTCCTCTACAGTTCTTAACTTCCACTGTTCCCTCCACTAACAAATTAACCAATCCAGCATGTCTCAAAATATGACCTACCAGCCTGTCTCTTCCTCCTGTAAGCTTCTTCCATAAACTTCTTTTCTCACCCATCATTTCCAAAACTCGTTCATTTCTTACTTTGTCTGTCCACCTAATTTTCAGCATTCTTCTGTAGCACCACATTTCAAATGCTTCAAGTTTCTTTCTTTCCGGTATTCCTAAAGTCCATGTTTCGCTGCCGTAAAGTGCTGTGCTCCACACATAGAGTTTTAAGAAGTTATTTCTGATTCCTAGATCAATATTTGAAACTAAAAGGTTTCTCTTTTTCATGAAGGCTCTTTTTGCTAGTGCTATTCTGCTTTTAACATCATTCCTGCTTCGGCCATCGGTTGTAATTTTGCTTCCCAAGTAACAGAACTCACTTCTCCTATTGCATCTGATCCTATTTTTATATTTAATCTGCTAGTATTGGTATCATTTCTGCTACATTTCATAATTCTCTCAAATTACGAAGTTCCCCACGTCCTCTTAAAATTTGTACATGTACTTATGGGACACCCTGTATTTAATTAATAATTGAACCCTACTACTTGCCGACGTTGGATAAAAAGCTGAGGAAAAAACTAGCTAAATGTTTTGTATGGAGTGTAGAACTATATGTGGCGGAAACATGGACGCTACGCTAAGAAGATGTAAAGAGGTTGGAAGCTTTCGAAATGTGGATATGGAGAAGGATGGAGAGAATGAGTTGGAAAGATAAAGTAAGGAATGATGAGGTGCTGGAATGAATAGGAGAGCAAAGGTCCCTTATAAAAACAATTATTATTACTATTTTTCTCGAATCATAAACATCAAATACACAGTTAAAAACATTGTACAAATTAACAGCTTTGAACACATTTCGCCCAGTACTTCACAACCTCAAGTGCATTCGGTGTTGCTCGAAATAGGTCATCTTCGTTGCAGGATGATGGGCATATAGGGCACTCGAGCATATGGTTCATCGTTTGGTCCTCACCACATTCGCACTTAATACTGGTAGGATCAATATAACCCCATTTCACTAGATTTTCCTTGGACCTGCCCACTCCTGTTCGCAATCGAATTAAGGACCGCCAGACGTTCCAGTCCTCTGCGTGATCTGGTGGCAAGCGCTATGCAACTGTCAGTAGTTCCGAGATTTTAAGGACCTTCATTTTCCACAACTGTACTTTTGTCTTTTCAGGTGACCTAACTAGTTCCCGCGATGTTCTCAGGAAGCTTTTCCTGGACTTGAGTTTCTGGGCTGGTGGTATATGGCCGTGCTATGGATGAGCGCTTTCCCGTTCTACCTTTTTCCTCTCCTTGTTCGCAGCCACTTCTCTCCGGATACTGGGTGGTGCAATCCCTGAAAGCTGGTAAAGCCTGTCAACTGGGGTAGGCTTTAGGAAGCCTGTCACTAGTCTACAGGTTTATTGAGAGCTACATCCAACTGTTTGGTGTGAGATGATTAATACCAAACTGAGCATGTATATTCTGCAACAGAGTAACAAAGGGCCATTGCTGATGTACGTATAGTTTGTGGTTGACTGCCCCACTGTGATCCAACTAGTTTGCGCAGTATGTTGTTTCTTGTAGAGATCTTCATTTTGCAATTCATGCAATGCATCTTATATGCGAGGGTTCTGTCGAGTGTCACTCCCAGATATTTTGGGGTGTTACATGTCTGCAATTCGATACCTGACCACATTACTTTCAGCTTACGCTGAGCTTTCCTATTTTCTAGGTGAAAGGCACACGCTACAGTTTTTGAAGGGTTAGGTCTTAAATGATTTTCTCTGTAATAGCTTGATAGGCCTTCAAGGGCAGCAGACAAATTTCTTTTTACAGCTCCAAGCTTTGTTTTCTGTGAGGCTAGGGCAAGGTGATCAGCGTACACAAAGCTCCTGGTAGCTGGCTGTAATGGCTGATCGTTTGTATAATTGTTGAATAGAATTGGGGCCAGTACATTACCTTGATGTAGGCCATTTTTTTGCGCCCTCCATAGGCTGCGCTGTCGCTGAAAGTCAACGAAAAACCTACTGTTCTGGAGAAGAGTAGCGATGAGCTTGGTTAATCTGGTGGCCTTTGTTAGATTGTAGACCTTATCAAGGAGTAGTTGGTGGTTAACAGTATCATATGCTGCTGACAAGTCCACAAAGACAGCGCCTGTGGCCTTACGGGTCTCAGATACATCCTCTATAAACCGAGTTAGGCTCTGCAGTTGCCCAGTACAACTTTTAACAGGACGAAAGCCAGCTTGCTGTGGTGTAAGTTTAGGATCAATCACAGGCTGGATACGATTCAGGATTAATCGTTCAAATATTTTGTAAAGGTGACACAAAAGCGCTATGGGTATAAAATCTTTGGGGTTGTTCCCTTCTTTTCCAGCTTTCAGCAGTGCAGTGACTCTCGTCCTCCTCCACACCTTCGAAATTTGATATGTGCTCATACATTCGTTAAATAGCTGTAGAACCAATTCTTTGGTTTTATATCCGAAGTTCTTAATTTGTTCTTCTCGTATGTCATTGAGGCCTGCCGATTTCCCTGTCTTACACTCGTGAATAACTTTTTCCAGCTCTGACAAACTGAAGGGCTCAGTGAGGTTGTGAAATGCTCTGTCTACTCTCGTCTCTTAATTAGCTCTTTGTAATGAGAATATTTTGATTTTTGAGTTTAACTTATTTAATTAATTAGTATGAAAATAATTCCAAAGGCGCCATTCCAAAAGAGGAAGATTAAACGAACAGAGTTCTGCCTTACCTTTGAATGATAGAATGAAGAATTTATTTAACATTATCGAATTTTTATTCTAGCATAAACAATTGAAACACATGATATTTAAGGATGGATTCTTGAGTTCTGTACCAGAAGGACTATCATTCGTTTATCAATAATTCATCAAGTTCCACGGCTAGCTCACTGAAGTCAAATATATGTTGGGAGACGCAATTAGCAATTTTCACTGCTATGAGGGTCGTACTGGGCTTTTAAATCACTTTGGGAGCGAAATGTCAACACTTTACAGTCAGAAGGGATGGTACATTACCATGTGAAGTCCTCACTGGTGCTGCAGCATCCACACATACAAATAAAAACAGCACTGCTCGGCACCTGCCACGTTCTGCCGGAATGTTCGCTCTCCTGGAAGCATCAGCATACCGGGAGGTAGACTCTTCCCTGAACGGACATTCTTCAAGGTCTTACTTTCTATTGTGTGTCACCCGCCAGCTGACAAGCCGGCACCAACCTGAAGGAGTCCTTTGTCACCGAATTCGATAGCTAGAGGCACATTCACTAAATGCAGATCTTTTCATTTTTAATAAAACATGTGGTGACTTTCTGAAATCACTACATAGCCTCCAATCCACATTAAAATTTTATTTTTGCAACAAAGAAATAAAATTTCACATCACACGCCTTCTTCCCTGAATCACTTAATATCCTGATGGTTCATCTATACGTCTGCCCTTTCTTTCCTGGCTAATTTGTTTTGTCCCTTCACAGAACTCTATTTTATGAAACTACCTTTTTTTAATTGTATCTATATTCTTACAAAGTATTTCATTTACAATTACTGGCAAAACTCTGTTTGAGTAAGTAACTATCATTGTAACAAAATTTTATTTATGCAACCTATTAACAAATGGAATGTTAACACATCAGTCTATCCAACGGATACAAGAAACGCATAGCTTATGACGAGAAATATACAAATGTTGAACCATCATTTGCCAACCTTGTGTACACTTATGTCTAGCAAATAGCATCAATTATAATTAACCATTGGGTACATAACACAGACTAAAACATATATACAACACTACGATTCAACTTAAAATCTATATATATAACATCACTAAAACTATAATCAGTGTCCATTTGGTCTGGTAACAACTTCGGCCGCATTATTATGACAATTTCACAATCCAAAGTTAGTGCTTTTGTCAGGGGCTGATTGGCCAAGGCTAGTGGGCGTGTGTGTGGATAGGTGTGCTGACGAACTAACCTTAGGGAATTCCAGTTCTGCTCGAAGCGTCTCTTCTGTTCTTCTGGCAGCACCACTAGAATCTTACCATTGGACTGTTTGGCCTAATGTTTGACACCACTGTGGTTTGACGGCCACAGACCGAAGGTTAGAAATTGATATAAAGTTCTTGCCACATGAAATAATGTGAGACTTGCAATGGAACAGTTTATTGGCTTCTAACACGGAGTAGTACAGATTATAGCGTGCCGCAAAGTGGATTCCAACTATCACCAACTTATCTAAGCCGCGAACTGTAAGAGTTAATTGTTAGGCAGACGGTCGCCCAGATGCGAGATGCATGGGAGGGTGGCAGGCTCCTAACAGGTGGCTATCAAAGTATGCTCGACTACTCTCGCCGACTGCCCGACAATAAAAAGACACTACTTGCTAGCTAGTACTTCCCAAGCCACCTTGGCTGACCTACAATTATGAAGGGGACTGCACTCTAAGGTGCTGACTGCAAGCGTGCAGATTCCTGGCTGGTCAATGCTCGACCGCGTTCAGCATTGTCAATGATCGCCGATTGCCAGTAGCTCGACGACTGAATATTCCTATAATTCCCCAAATAGTACTGGTCTTCAAAATGACCTCTTACACTTTGTCATCCTTACAAACAATGAAAATCTACATTTGATTCCTAACATCTAGCATAAATATGTTCACCAACATGTGAACCTTTAGTACCAAAAAAACCCTTAATTATCTAGAAGCATAAAGCCCTACAATTAAATAATGCGTTTAATTTACCTTCATTATCAATATATTTCTAATTATAAACATCTATTTCCTCAAAATACATACATTTGCTTTAAATATTTGCAGAGTTTACTTGCATTATATAGATCCCCAATTAAGAAAACAATTCAATTGAATTTCTTTATTTAGTCCTTTTTTTTTTTTGGAAGTGCTGTTCCATTTGATAGTGCGAGTAATTTGCTTAAAATATTATTGAGAAAAAAGTGGAGAAGATTTTGAGTTAAATCCGCGCACCGAGAAAATGTGGAAAGACTACTTAATATTTGCTTTACTTTACAACTCCCAGAGTTACACATTTAATTATTCTTTTATGATCACAACAGTCCTAGTTCTTAGCAGCTTGAGTTCTAGTGAAAAATTACCTAGGGAAACGAGTCCCTAAAAAAAATTAATAAAGAAGTCATGGTGTTTTATCACACCCAATCATGCTATCGGATTGCTTCGGACGCTTGTTTTAATTACTTTGTGGACTTACATATCATTGCCACTAATGAGAATTTTGCAGCCACTTGAGTCATATCCGTTGCCTTATTTACTCCATCTATTCTTTTCACCCGAGCAAACAAATGAAATTCACTAAGGTAACTTTCTTCCTTCAGTAATCTTCTAACCAGATTCAAGAAGTGTTGTTTACTCTTTCCCTACAAGTGTTGTTTAACTTCATCTTAGCACACCCCTTATTAATTGTGAATCATTCTCACCGATGAATGGTAATTAAGTTTAGAAATGTGTAGTACGTTTAATTACGGCATTCAATCAAGACTTTTCACTTGTCTGTACATCAACTCTCTTACCCAGATTATTATTATTATTTTTTAACCCAATATCAAACTCAACAATAGGAACATGTGCACTATCAACTGACATTTTTAGATTGAAATTATCATATCAAAGTATTTTGAACATTCTACTTCAAATATTGTAAAACAAATTGTTTTTTTTTTTAATCATGTGGATATGTGGATTTAAAATGCGATTCAAACTGCATAATTTTTGAGGATATAAGTATGTAATCTTAACTGTAATTTTTTTACAACTAGTGGTGCCCTTTGAAATGCTCATTGTTGGCACACTCGCACATCTTGAGATGTTTCGCACGCATTTGCCTGCGAAGGTTCGGCTGAAACCGGCGAAGAGTTTCGCTGTGGAGATTGTTCCCACACAATAGCATTTACACGCGGTTGCTGCCCCTGTGACTGGTTACGTCCTTGGTTACAGTCATTCCGCCGATTTTCATTGTAAAATTGTTTCCCCTTATCGTAGGGCTTGCGGTTGTGATCTCTATTTGAGTTCCTATTATTATTATCATGCGGTTGTCCACCATGATGGACAAAGTTTCCTGGTGGGCCATCTTCGATTGCATCTATATTTTGTAAAGTTCAAGGAAACTTTCCAAAGTAGTTGCAACAACTGGATTAATAAGACCCCTTGTCTGCTTAGAGAAATGCGTGGAAACAGCTGCAATGAACTGCTGGTCCTTAAGAGGCTGATCTAGGAGTCGCGAGAGTACTGCCAGTCTTCTTACATACATCACTCTTGAACCGTGCTCGCGTGGATCGTACTTCCCTTGGCAGATTCGGAGCAGGCATCGTGACTGTTCTTGCACAGACCAATACGTCCGTAGAAATGCATCTCTAAACTCTGCATAGGTTGTTCTCGCTTCGCAAGTAATGGCCAACCAAGACCTTTCTTGGAAGTCAAGTGCCTGGTTTACCAAGGTCATCCAAAAATATTCTGGAATCGCCTTTATACGGAAGTATTCCTCTAGATTAGTCAGAAACTCACGAGGATTGATTCCTCTCTTCATTCCAAACCGCGGTAATGGAATGTCAACATGAATTGGTCCTATCACCTCTGTTCCAACAACCTGTCTTTTCTTTTCCACCGCACGCAGCTCCTCCCGCAATTTTACTTCTTCTTGCTTCAAAATGGACGCGTTCTCTTTTAAGGTTGTTACCGAGGTACTTATGGAAGTAACCTCTCTTGTCAGTTGCAAATGCTGACTGTTCGCGTCATCTTGCACTCTCACGATTGACGTGGTCAGCGCATCGATGTTTCGAGTGGCCTCGTTTCGCAACCCCTCTACGCTATCTACTAAACTGGTCACCCGACGAGTGACAGCTTCCTGCGACCTTGTAAGACCTCACAAGTCACAGTTACCGTCCCCACCTGTGACTGAACCACTTTCAAGTCACTTTCAACTCGCAAAGATAGATTTTGCATGTCCACAGTAAGAGACGATTTGACAGCATCTATCTTTTCATCAAGCTTGGAGCACATCGCTTCCTGTCGGGCATTTACAATTGACATTTGCTCCGTGACTTCATTCAGTTTGTCATTCACTGCGGTCAACTCAGTACGGATTTGGTGTTTAATTTCCATCTTAAACTCGTCACACTGTGTTTTTAGAAATCGCTGACACTCCGCGGCATTCTTTTCTGATATTTGACGTTGTTCCACAGCATTTTGTTCCAAAGTATTCAGTTTCTGTAAAATCATTGTCAACAATGACGCGTTTAGTTCCGGTGGTGTGATTCTTTAGCTTCCGATATCTGTGTGTGGTTATTTTCTAATGAAACATCCGGCTGTTGTATTGTGCCCCTACATGTGAGTCTGTGTGTGTTCTGCTTCTCGTGATTCTAAATCTCCGATTAGCTCAGTAGATGCACGGTGGAATTCATTGTCAAAACTTTCTTCGTGTGTTCCCATAGTGTCTAAAATGTTCACAGAAATATCACTCGCGATTTTCCCAGAAGAAGTTTCATACGAATCTATTATGTTTTACGTCGCTCTCATCAAAAACCAACAATTTATCCACAACGAAAATTTATTCAACAACAAAACTAAAAGTTATTTCCGGCATTAACAGCCCTCAAAAATTTAAAATGAATTTCAACGCGATATTAATAACGTGCCCCAAAACATGAATCAATTACCGCACTATCAACTGCAACACACATCATCATCTTATAGAACTGATAAGAACAGTTGTATATAACAACCCAAAGCGAAAACAAAAACCATCATAAATTGAAAGAAACACAAATCACCAGCACAAGAACATCAGCAATCATCACGAGAGCGAATGAACAACAAAAAAAAAAAAAAAACACAATCCTTACAAAAGCGAACAAACAAAATATTATCATCACATATAACTGGTCAAAACAGTTTGATCATTCCCAAAAACAAACGAAAAAACAATGAAGAACGACAGCGAACAAAAATTGTTACCATGCTGCCAACTCAAAACATAAAAAAACATACTAAAATTTAATAAGTAATTTGGGCTACGCTATGCATTTCTTGTTTCCCGATTGATCATTTTAAATGGCTAAAGCTGATATGCATTATTATTAATTTTTGAAAAATCTTTCACTGCCAATAATGATTTAGTATCAGAACCTTAATCATTCTGATATAGACAAGCCCCGAGTTGGG
>CM061921.1:374829705-374987476 GCA_031002005.1 Vandiemenella viatica
GTGTGGTGGAGAGCGGCAACGCTCTGGCCTGGCATTCGGGAGGACGCGAGATCGAATAACCGTTCGGCAACCAGATTTTGGTTCCCCATGGTTTCCCCAAATCACTCTAGGTAAATGCCAGGATCATTCCTTCAAAACGACATGGCCGAATCCTTCCAGTTCCTTGCCCCAAGTCCTTTCCCTCTCTTAATGACCTCTACATTTACATCCATACTCTGCAATTCACAAACGTTGCGGCTGGCAGAGGCTGCTAAGCATCAAACTTAATTCCGCGCATTCCAATCCCGAATAGCACGAGGAAGGAAAGAATACATAAAAGCATCGGTATGACATCTTATTTCTCGAATCTTATCCCTCCGGTCATTGCGACCCAATAGTTTGGCGGAAGAAGTATCTCACTACACCCGTAGGCCATAGAATTTAGCATATTCTCCAATAAATTCAAACGCAAATGACGTCGTCTGTCCCCAAAACGATCCCAGCCGAATCTACGTATCAATTCTGTGACGCTTTTATAAGGGCTGTAGCAACCAGTCACGTTCGACGACTCTCCTCTGTACCCTCTCCACTGAGTCTGTCAGGCCCTTGCGATACGGATCCCAAACTCCACAACAGTAATCCAGATGCGGAGGCACTAGTGTTTTATAAGCTATTTCCTTTGTATGAGCATTAAAATTCCTCAGAATACGACCTATGTATCGTAATTTAGAATTAGCTTTGCCTACGATGGAAGTTATGTGCAAGTCCCATTTCATGTTGCTTTGTATTACCCCCAGATACTTCAGGGAATCAACCGTGTGAACAAGTGAATTGTTTACTTTATACTCGTGAACAAACTGATTATTTTTGTTACTTATTCGCATTGCCTTGCACTTTTTGCAATTAAGTGTATCCTGCCATTTACGGCACCATTCGGAAATAGCATCCAAATCGCGCTAAATTTCTAAGCATTCGTCTCGACGTCAACGAGGCGTAAAGCCATAAAAGAAAAATAATGAAACATTTTAGAATTGTGTTGTTGTTTTTATAAATGACCTGTATAATAACCTACGTAAAACCTTGTTTTGAAACTGCTGTGCTATACAACGTAAAAATGTACACTTCAACACAGCAGACGAGTAGCCAGCATCGCAGTTTCAGTTCAGGGGGAGAGGTGTTCCCTTCAAACGCTGAGCTGACCGAACGTTTCACAGAATTTTCCGGTTATGGCAACAATGAAATGAAGCAGCAAATCAACAAAAAATGTTCATCCCACGAAAAATTTGATTCGACGTGTCTCCGAATTTCATTTTTGGCGCAAACGTAACACATTCTTATTTAATACTATTGAAGAAAGTGTTTTTTCTAGTGCAGTGATGTGGAAAATTGCTTCTTAACATTCAGAGATCCTTTGAGATTTTTAAGCCGTAACTATGTTAGATGTGACACTTTCAATGTTAATCGTACGTTATTATTGTAGCTGCAATTAAAAAGAGCTGAGTACTTGCTTCCTAGCGGCCAAATACGGACAATCTGTGAGGTAAAAAGTAATTAGTATAAACTTCTGTGCAAGTGGACTCGAAAAAATTAGGCTTTCTTAGAAACATATATTTTTTCAAAGATGTCAGAAATTAATCCACGACACCAAAAGTTTATGGCTTGTAAAGAAACTCATTATTTAAGAATGAATGTAAATCTCAACTGAATCACTTTATATTGTAACAGTATTTCTGAATACTGTTTTTTGTTATTTGAATATTGACATATGCCAGAAGTAATATCAAGCATGAAGTTACAGTTGCTCACTTTATCACAAAGATAATTAAGTGTACGCACAACGATCAAACTTTAGCGGGATTAAAACCCAGTGTTGGAAGAATTTTTCTCACCAGTATACTGGTAAAAAACCACCGTCCTGTGAGTAAATTTCTTCCATATAATGAAATAGAAGTCGATACGATCTGTGAAATCATATGGATTAAACTCAACGTTGCTGGGTCAAAACCCATCATAGGCGCTTTCTACCGTCCACCCGAATCCGACATATCTATCTCCGAGGAGTTAAGAAATAATGTAAACAGTATAGCTAGCCGTTTTCAGGATCATGCTATGATTCTAGGAGGCGACTTCAATCTGCCTTATATTGACTGGCGTAATTACGTTCACATCACAGGTAGCAGGGATAAGACAGCTTCTGAAGTAATTCTCGATTTGTTCTCAGATAATCATCTCGAGCAGCTAGTTAATGAACCTACGCGGTGTCATAATGGTAGCTAAAATATTTTAGATCTGCTGGTTACCAACAGGCCAGAATTATTCACCGACATATCAACGACCACAGGTATAAGCGATCACAAAGCGGTAATTGCAACTATCAGACTAATGACCGAGCGAAAAAGGAGAAAAGGCCGGATTGTATACAGATTCGTTAAGGCCTCTAAGGAGTGTTTTAGAACCTACCTGAGGAATAATTACCATAACTTCAAGTCAACAATGGACACCGTTGAAGAGATGTGGCATCGATGTATACGAATAGTCATGGAAGGTATGGATATACATATACCGAAGCGGACAATAAATAGGGAGGATGATCCACCGTGGTACACATGCGAAATCAAAAGATTACTCAAAAAACAAAGGAGGACACACGCACGCTACAGAAGGAAGAGGTCTCGCAGCGATTTAGAAACCTTGGCTGAGTTAAGAGGACGTGTGAAGAATGTGATGCGTGTGGCCTCAACGATTTTCATTCAAACACTCTCTATAAGAGTGTCGCAGAAAAACCATAGAAATTTTGGTCGTATGTTCGAAAAGTCAGTTTTACCAACAGCAATATTCCAGCACTAGTTCGTGAAGGGTCCGAGGTTAATGAAATCCGCGATGAAGCTAACGTACTAAATACTGTATTGAAAAAGTCATTTACAAATGAAAATAAGGTTAGTGTTCCCGTTTTCCCACGCTGTGGCGAGTCGGTGATGGAATCATTACGAATAGATACTGTAAGTATCATAAAGCAATTAGAGCTCGTGAAGTGGGGGAAAGCACCGGGCCCGGATGGAATTCCAGTAAGAGTATTTTCAGAGTATGCGACGGAAATCGGGCCGTTTCTGTCTGATATATTCAGTAAATCCGTAGAAGAGCGAAAAGTACCTTCAGACTGGAAAATAGCGCAAGTAACTCCGATTTTCAAGAAAGGTGATCGAAGCGATCCTGGAAACTACCGTCCCATATCTATAACACCTGTTTGTAGTAGAGTTATGGAGCATATTATATGCTCGAACATTATGAATTTTCTAGATGAAAGTAATTTCCTTACAACAAATCAGCACGGATTTCAGAAGAAAAGATTATGTGAAACACAGCTGGCCCTACTTACACACGACGTAATGAAAGTTATCGATGCAGGATCACAAGTAGATGCAATTATTTTAGATTTTCAGAAAGCCTTTGGCTCTGCGCCACACAACAGCCTTTTAGCGAAGCTTCGAGCGTACGGTATATCGGATCAGCTTTGTGAATGGATCAAGGATTTTCTAACTGGTCGGTCGCAGTATGTCGTCGTTGAAGGAGAAAGTTCTTCTAATCTAGATGTTACATCGGGGTACTTCAAGGAAGTGTAATAGGACCACTTCTGTTCTTAATTTTTATAAACGATCTCGGAGACAAAGTGAAAAGCCTTTTTAGATTGTTTGCTGATGATGCGGTTATTTATAGGGAAGTAAGGAATTTGGCCGATTGCTTAGAAATTCAGCGTGATCTGGATACTATTTTGGCATGGTGCGCTGAGTGGCAACTTACGCTAAATTGTAAAAAGTGCAAGACAATGAGCATAACTAACAAAAAGAATCCAATTGTTCAGAAATACGAGTTAACAATTCAGTTATTGGTATGGTTGATTCTATGAAATATTTGGGAGTAACAGTACAAAGGAACATGAAATGGGACTTACACATTAATTCGTTAGTAGGTAGAGCTAATTCTAGGCTGCGATTCATAGGTCGAATCTTGAAAAATTGCAATGAACAAACAAAGGAGACAGCGTACAAATCTCTTGTGCGTCCGCATTTGGACTATTGTTGTGCCATTTGGGATCCGTTTCGTAAGGGGTTGATCGAAAGTATAAAGAAAGTACAGAGAAGAGCCACTCGATTCGTGACCGCTTGCTACAGTCCTTATGAAAGCGTCACAGAACTGATTAGTAGACTAGGCTGGGAGTCTCTGGTTTATAGACGACGCACGTTTCGTTTAAACTTATTGGTAAACATGTGTACTCCCTCTTTCGCTCACGAGTGTAGTGAAATACTTCGTCCACCAACCTATCTGAGCCGGAATGACAGGAAAGATAAGATTAGAGAAATAAGGTGCCGCAATGATTCTTATATGAATTCTTTTTTCCTTTGTACCAGTAGGGATTGGAATTCACAACAAAGAGATTAGGTTTGGTGCTGAGCACCCTCTGCCACCCACAATTTTGTGAATTGCAGAGTATATATATAGATGTAGATGTAATATAAAATAATTTTCACCAAATTATGCTCCAAGTGCGTCAGCATTGTTCACCTTGTGTGTACTTTATTCTGTGCCTCCTTTTAGTTTGAACTGTATTTCTAGCACTTTCTGTTGAGAAACTGAACAAGAAAATGGTAGCAAACAAAAGGAAGAAAGGGGTTGCTGAATATTTCTCTCCTCATAATCACCAATAGGCTGGCATTCAACACACTTTGCACATGAATCCGCAGTGGAGTAAACTATTACAATCCAAAAAATCTGGACCCTCAATTGAACTTAAAAGAAACCTATCACCAAGACAACAGGGTCTATGTTTCGATATCATAAAGACACATCATTGTTTCATCTTCTGAGATACGCTTTAGAACAATGCTAAATTTTGAGCAAGTTTATTCATCAATTCAGTAGAAATTTCTTTATTGTCCTAGTTGAAAATGCAACGGGAATGAAACAAATTCAAACTATATCCGTATTTTTTTCTGCATTAGCCGAAAGAAACGTCAGAATCTCCAACATCTCTACAATAGTGACTCGGCTATTATTTTTTTACTACGTTTTCATTGGTGGCTAGAGAACTAGGTCAAACCACCATGCTGTTACCCTCAACTTAATCAAGGCCCACTTAGAAACATTTCTGTCACGTATAAATAATTATTTTTCTCAGTGCAAACTTTTCAGTTTATTGCTTTCTGTTCATTTTTCATGTCAAATTTAACTCACATTGTTCGCTCTGTCGTTTCTACAATTATCATTAAACCACAATTTATCTCATTAATTTTCCTTGGAGAGAAACTGTTCATACAATATCCCTGAAACATGCCATTTATACCAACATTAGAAAAAGAAACGGTTAACAACAAATTGGAAATTTAATTGATCTTATCATAGTATGTCTTACACGTAGGACAATTAAGGGACACCTGTAAAATACTGGCAATGCAAAAACATTTCTCTTGCCCAGATATTTCATTAATATTAAAAAGGGCTGTGCTTACTTTCCTGGCTCAGTGAATTATCACACGGATTCATGTATTCTTGATAAATGGAAACGGAAATCTAACCAAGCTTACGATCTAATACTTTATTCTGTAAACTGTCTTCACACCAGGTTTGTCGAACGTAGTACTGAAATATAAAGCATTGCACTTTAGTAAATTGTCTTTTCAGATGGGGCCACGTTTAGTATTCAGTTTAAAGCTTACATATTTCATCAGTATCGAATTTAAGACTTATACGAGCTTATGGCTCGGGGAATATTAATTGCATATACTTTTTGCCGGGATATGCAAGCATACTAAGACTACTATGGTTATCAAAGCATGTATCTAAAGGCAGTGGTTAATATTAGTATCAGGATTTAGCAGTGGTTGAAACAGTCACCGTGTCTGCTGGGTGGGAAGACACTCCAGGTGAATATGGGGACGGTTTTTCTAAAAGACCGTCATCATTCATTGAGTAAAATATCTCCTTGTCTTTCTTTTTCCTTAGGACTTTATGCCTTGTCGACATCGGGTTCTTTAGAGGCGGGAAAGGATTGGGGACAAAGTACATGGCCTTTTGAAGGAACCATCCTAGAATTCTCCTGGAGTGATTTCGGGTAACCATGGAAAACTGAAATTTTGATGGTGTGACAGCGATTCTAACACACGTCCTTCCGAATGAGAGGCCAGATTGTCACCGTTCATCAACCACCCAACGACCCAAATAGAAAAAAAGAAAAATCTAAACAGTATTACAGGATATCAATAGCTTGAAAATGTTACTTATTTAATTCTAGTAAAGAGGCGAACTTTGAAGTAGGTATCTATATAGTTTACGCAACATGCAGCTGTAATTAAACATTTTGCCCAGTGATACGCGCTATTATATGACTCAAGGTAGTTTATCTAACCTATGGATACTATTAAGTACAAATGTTCTTAGTATAAATAAAGACTATATAATACGATGTGAGCTTCTCGCACTGTGTATATAAACTTTGTCATATAATTTGAATTACATGTGTTGTGGCAATAATTTGCTTTCGGATGTATCAGTGTTGCTTCGAGTATCTGAAAATTTCTCCTATGAACCTAACGGTGTCTCAAAGCAACGACAGAGCTATACGAATACTTGCAGGTAACTGCACACCACCCGTTATCTGAAAGACGAGGATGAAACAGTATTGTGGGAAATCTATTTACTGCGCGAAGGGTAGAAACTTGAGGAGATCTATCCATCAGCTAGAGCTTTAGGACCTCTTGTAAGCTTTTCGACCGTATCGTACATTTCCTTCTCCACTTCCCCTACGGAAACAGCTTGGTTAGTTCACTGAACAACACTACAATAGATAAGTCGCTTTACTTTATTTCATAGCCAAACAATTTATAATGGCAACCTGAGGATGTAACTTCATCCGTAGCATTCAAGAAAAATCACTAGAAATTTGTTGAATACCTCTTACAATGTTATGTTATATAATAATTGCGATGGAGCAATTCCCCTAGTCATCTAATTAGCACTTTTTATATTATTTTTTAAACATTTTCTTTTATAATAATATTGCAGTTTACTCTCCATTTACTTTTCCAATTTGTAAATTTTAACCTTAAATTCCTTAAGCGTTTTTGATAAATTATTCATCATTTCACTTGGCAATCTGTTCCAACAAAAATCTTCTTTTTTAATTTTTAAATGTATATTTTTTAAAATTTTCTTTTATAATTGGAATTTTAAATTTCTCCCCCATTTAATATTCTGATTTGCAAATTTTAATTCTAAATTCCTTAAGCGTTTTTGGAAAATTTTTCATCGCTACACTTGGTAATTTGTTCCAATCCCAGACACCAACAAAAGAAAATGTTCCCACTCCCTTATGCATGAAATCGAGTGCCAACTTATGATCATGGTCATCCTTGCACTATTCCTAATTCTTTGACCAATATCCCTCCATACCCCATCACTAACATTCTCAGCACTCTCTTTACCCTCCTCCTTTACTCCAATGACTCCGCATCCAGCTCCTTTATAATATCAGTTACTGGCTGGGTCCTGCGATAATTTGCACAAACAAATGTAGCTGCCTTCCTTGCACCTCCTTCAAATCCTGCACCTGGTAACCAAAATGTGGGTCCAAAACTACAACAACCAATGGCCTGACGAAAGTTTTGTAACCCAATTCCCTAACTTCACTGGGACATCCTCTCATCGCCCTCTCCAGTAAATGAAGATTTTGTTACCTTTCCTTACCACCTGCCCAATGTACTCTGTCCAGTTGTGTTTGTCATCAAACGTTTATTTACACTTCAAGCCTTCAACAAGCAATTCTGACCCCATCCTATCATCATAATTAACCTATAGTTTTTTTTTTATCTGTGTACCTAATAAGCTGCCTTTTCTTGGCATTTATCTTCATTCCATGCTGACCTACCCATTTAGATATTCTATCCAGGTCACCCTGCAGCTGCTCACAGTTTTCACCTGTTATGATTCTATTGTATACCATCTGCAAGAAACCTAATTTCTGACCCTAACCCATCAACACAGCCATTCGTTAGAATAATTAACAGCAACTGTCCCAATAAACTACCCTCTGGCACTCCCATATTTACTTCCATCTCTTTTGATAATGTATTTCCTACTTCTACACTTTGCTTTCTGGCTTTTAAGAATTCCTCTACCATCAGCTGATAAACGCTGCGACTGATTATTCACGAATAACACAGATGAATATTTTAAGCAAACAGTCTTCTTTATAAACCATAAGGATAGAACAAACGAATAATTAATGAACGCAGTAACCTAACGAATTGAACGTTTTGCGGATTCCTAAGAATACAATGAAACCGATTCATCATCGCACACGACATTCATTAACGTGAGCTTAATGATACAAATAACATACGCCAAAACAACTTGAAACTCATAACGGGCCGTAACAAGACGAAGACTTATGACCATGTCCAAATACAGAAGATATAAACGACAAATAAAACGATAAACACGAAACATAAAACACGATACAGTATAAAAATATATGAATCGTACATTAAGGAATCCATGAATGAGTAAAATACACTGATACTTCATTGTGCAGCAGAATAACGTCAGCAAAAATCATAAAAATGAGGTAAAACGAAATTAAACAAAACACAAAAAATCTAATATTGTAATTAACGACACTATAGAAAGATATATTTACAAGGTTTCAAGATGTACGCCGCAGAGGCTTCTTCATAAGTTTTTCGGAATATTTGCTTCCTGCTTTTTGTCAACGATCCTTTTTTTTTTACTTATGGCTTTACGCCTCGTCGACGTCGAGGTCATTAGAGGCGGGATGGGACTGGGGACAAGGAACGGGAGCGAATTCGGCCATGATATTTTTAAAGGAAGCATCCCGGCATTCGCCTGGAGTGTTTTTTGGGAAACCGTGGACAACCATAACCTGGATGCTTGGACGGAGATTCGAATCAAGGATCCTCTGAGCGCAGTAATGACCTCGCTATCAACGAGACGTAAAGCCAAAAACGAGAGCCCGGAATAAGCATAACTGTCGTAAATAGCTGGTGACGATGCACTAATGGCAGTAATAACCTACACTGTATTGTCATTATGGACAATGACGTTGTCATATTAACTATGGCTAGGATCGTTAAACTGCAGTCACAGTGGAGATAGTGGCTGTAAATCATTCACGTTTACTAGCCATCCTGTCAGAACAGATACATTCTTATCACGTCTTACCTTCAGCGCATACAGTACCATGAAATAATTGTCATTTGCTTTAATTTTAAGTTATAGTAATGTGCGAAACTGAAAATCCCATTGCGAATAGCTTAGCCAGAGGTTAACCTAACCTAATTTTAAAATAGAGTAATATAATGCAAGGAATGAATATCTATACTTGATACAGCGTGAATTACGAAAAAAATACTCAACAAAAGTGTCTTTTTTCCCCAATATATAATAATTGCATACCATTGTAAGTACAACAGTTGATGAGTATAAACTCAGCACTCTAGCCACTACTTTGCTGTTAACGACTGTCCTGATCCGGGTTTTCCATGGTTTTGCCAGATCACTCCAGGCGAATGATGTGATTGTTACTTAATATACTTCATAGGCGCCTTCTTCCCCATTTTGTGCGACCAATTGTCGAAATATGACATTTAATAATATATATGATACGAATTTATAAGTCCTGTCACGGATACAGCCATGTCGAAACACGATATTTATGCGCTTGAATTAATAGATGTAATTTGAACTTGCAGTCACGGAAGTCATGTCAAATTTTATATTCACATCAGCATTTAATATAAATCATATAATAACGTAGAAGTCTTGTTTAAACTCACACTTATTTTATTCTAACTGTTCATAAAAATAAATCACCACTTGACCACCTGTCGAAGATTAACCTGTCCTCTTGGAGAACGCAAATAGCTTTTAAACACAACCGGGAAACCTCAAACAATTCCACAAAGTCTTGAATATGCTTCTAATCGGTATTTGAATTAATTTAAAATATTACAAATCTTCCGCATGAGTTCAACTTTCTTGCTGTTAACAATACCAAATCCACATTACTATTTTTTTTACTATCCTTGCTCCTCTTTTTCCAAAGATTACCTTAGCCTACCTCTTCTCAGATAAATCTTATTGTGTGCTTTTCTCCTTGCTTTTATTTTTTCCAGGTGTACTTGTATCAAAATGAAATTAGTTTTCCTTTCCTTCAACCTAAAGATATTTTATTATAAAGATAGCAACTATTCAAACTAGCCGTATTGATGTCAATAATTTGACTATCCCTTCCAGATGTTTTTTTCAAATAAACAAGTCTAGGAGTGTAATTTGATAAGACATCTTAATTGAATTACAAGTTTACTTCGATGGATGATCATTGGTGCATAATTACATTTTTTTTAATTGTATATTTTTACAAAACTGTATAACTAAATTATCTCACAATGCCACGTAACAGAAAATCACATATTCAGTTTTACTGCCTAGCAATTAAAAGAGAAAAAATGTAACTTAATTCAGGTTTATTGTTTCCTTCAAATACACAGACGGAAAAAAAAATCCCAACACCAAGAAAAAATTATTGTAGAGTAATGAAATTTGGACAATGCATTTGTCAAGTTAACATGTTTAATTGATTAAATTTTCAAGATCACAGGTTAATTTAAGCTCAAGAAAATGCATTTCAAATGTGAAATACTGTTAAATTAATAGCCGGTGTAACCTCCAGAATTTTGAATGCAAGCCTGCAAACGTGAATGCATTGTGTCATACAGGTTTCGAATGTCACTTTGTGGTATGGAGTTCCATGCTTGTTGTACTTGTGCTGTCAATACTGGGACGGTCAGTGCTGGCTGTGGATGATGCTGGAGTTGTCGTCCAATGATATCCCATACGTGTTCAATTGGAGACAGATCTGGTGATCTCGCAGGCCAAGGTAACATGTCGACACTCTGTAGAGCACGTTGCGAGACAACAGCGGTATGAGGGCGAGCGTTATCCTGTTGAAAAACTCCCCCTTGAATGCTGTTCATGAATGGCAGCACTACAGGTTGAATTACCAGACTGACGTACAAATTTGCAGTCAGTGTGTTTGGTATAACCACAAGAGTGCTCCTGCTGTCATAGGAAATTGCTCCCCAGACCATGACTCCAGGTGTAGGTCCAGTGTGTCTAGGCCGCAGACAGTTTGGTTGCAGGCGTTCCCCTGGCCTCCTTCTGACCAACACAGGAGATCTGTTGTGTTTTCTGATGAAAGCAGGTTCTGCCTTGGTGCCAGTGATGGCCGAGTGTTGGTCAGAAGGAGGCCAGGGGAACGCCTGCAACCAAACTGTCTGCGGCCTAGACACACTGGACCTACACCTGGAGTCATGGTCTGGGGAGCAATTTCCTATGACAGCAGGAGCACTCTTGTGGTTATACCAAACACACTGACTGCAAATTTGTACGTCAGTCTGGTAATTCAACCTGTAGTGCTGCCATTCATGAACAGCATTCAAGGGGGAGTTTTTCAACAGGATAACGCTCGCCCTCATACCGCTGTTGTCTCGCAACGTGCTCTACAGAGTGTCGACATGTTACCTTGGCCTGCGAGATCACCAGATCTGTCTCCAATTGAACACGTATGGGATATCATTGGACGACAACTCCAGCATCATCCACAGCCAGCACTGACCGTCCCAGTATTGACAGCACAAGTACAACAAGCATGGAACTCCATACCACAAAGTGACATTCGAAACCTGTATGACACAATGCATTCACGTTTGCAGGCTTGCATTCAAAATTCTGGAGGTTACACCGGCTATTAATTTAACAGTATTTCACATTTGAAATGCATTTTCTTGAGCTTAAATTAACCTGTGATCTTGAAAATTTAATCAATTAAACATGTTAACTTGACAAATGCATTGTCCAAATTTCATTACTCTACAATAATTTTTTCTTGGTGTTGGGATTTTTTTTTTCCGTCTGTGTAATAAGAAAACCAACCAGTCTCCAAAGCAGATGATGTACTGTTAATAAGACTTAGCAAGCCAGCAGATCTTCGAAATAACTAGAAAACCAACCAATCCACAAAGTAGATAATGCTATATTAATGAGACGTAGCAAGGGGAAACTGGTTGTTCAGGTGGTCGACCCCTTAAGCACTAATAAACACTCTAACTGAAAAGGTTTTAGAGTTATAACATCTTCCACTTTTATTTATAATATGCTCCTTGCGTTTTAGGTCATTGTTTCCTTTCCTGTATAGATTTAATCCTTTCCGCCGCTTTCTCTCACGTTCTTTCATATTTTCAACTCCATTTCTTTCCTGGTCATGTGATAAAGCTTCATGTCTTCTTACCTCCTGACATCTTTTGATTATGGTTGTGAGTAGTTTTCTTTTCCTTCAATTGCTTGTTTATTTTCTCTTTTCGCAGCATCTTCCCTATTTTCTTCTCCATCTCTTTCACTATAACTTACTTTCCAATAACCATTGTCTTTATTGCCATCTTTATTTCCCTTGGAAAAATTGTTATCATCTCCTTTATTATTTTTACTCCTTTGTGGGCATTCTCAACTTTTGCATGCCATTCACATTTTCTTGTATATCAATCTCATTTTCTTATATATCATTTTCATCTTCTTGCATGTCATCTTCATCCTCTACTCGTCCATTACAGTTTGAATCCGCCATATTGTTTGGTCCCTGGATCAGACAAATTTGTTACATTGTCCTCAACAATCTTTGTATTCATTTTAACTTTCTCGACATCTCTTCTTTGCTTAGTTATTTGTTTAGACGGTATTCTTTTCCCGTCTCTCATAGACACCCCTTCCATTTCAACCCTCTCCGTGGCTGACTAGTTTCATTCTTCAATCCATGTTGTATTCCCTCCAATTTGTAATTTAACGCTATGGGATCAAGGTTCTCTGCTTGTTCCTCAACCGATGGTCAATGTGTTCAATCAGGGCAGCGATTTTCTCACTAATAATTCATTGGATGACTCTAAATTTGTCATCAATATCTGTTTGAAGGGCATTAAATTTAACATCAAAATATGTTCGAAGTGTATTATAACCTGTTTTAAGAATACTGATATCTGTTTTCAGTTCACTTATACCACTTTTTATCTCTACCAAAACATCCTTCAAAGATATAATTAATTGCCTCTTGGATTACCCTTTCAACATACTAGCCTCTTCAGATGACATAAGTAACTTTATTTCAAAAGAAATTCCAACCGTTCGCCTGAAACGTTATCTCTAGAGATAATAAATAAGATCGTCAACAACAATCGGTAAGTGGAAACGAAGCTCTACTTATCGAAACAAATTGGGCAAAAGTTCCTAGACCAACTACAACCTTTCAGACTCAAAGAAATCCAAGAATAAGTCTTTTATTCCTTCAACGTCATAAAATCGCTGTTTTAGCCAAAAGGAACTTTAAACAGCCTCACACAAAATTGATATAAATTGCTGATCATTTATTACCACTATTTTATGTGATTTACACAGGGCCCTACCTTAAAATTCTAATGCCCTACCTTAAAAGATACCATCAACTAAGCTAATATGCTATTTACCTATACTGTTTGTTCATAGTATGAAATGATGGGAAAAATTAATTTACTACTAACATAGTGATATGTAAACAATTCCGAATTAACTACAGTTCGTCACTATCATATATACCAATTCTTTATTCCGCTCACAGATGCCATTTGAAGTATATATTGTCTATGATGTTCGTTAGTGTTCTGTAGGTACAATGTTTCAGGCAGTTAGTGACAATTTTTTATTTATTGCTGTGAACTGAAAACCAACTGATTTTGCGATGGGTATACGGGCTTTCTTTAGCAAAAAACTGAGGAGTTTAAGAGGAAATTGACCAAGGAGGACCTCATTCCTCAAAACATTTGGAAGCACAAAATACAATTACGACTTCTAGTGCTATGGAAACAGGTTTGGTGAAACATGTTGGTAATGTTAGCTGTAGTATTCCCTCTGATGTTGCAGAAATCGGAGAACCGATAAAGCAAGTTAATTTAGGTACATCTAAAAGAAAATAACAGAACCTTTGTAGTGGTCTGGTTCAAGTGATATAAATGGTTGCAGGATTTAGTCGAGAATGATGCTGCTATTTGCTACTCTTGCCAGCAATTAATACCTCTTGGAAGCAAACAGACTTTATACACTTCCGCAGGATTCAGAAACTGGAAAAATGTCACTGATTAAAAATCCATATCTCGTACACAAGCCATGGCGAGGTGGCAGGACAAATTCAAATAATATCTACAACTATCAGTGATGAAACGTTAATACGTCGAAACGCATTTAAAAAAAAATAGGTCTTATATGAAGTTATTATTGAAGTAAAAGAATTTATAGTTGTTAATGAATTGGCTTTGTGTGGAAATTATATTTTGGTAGGAAGAAAAGAACAAGTATTATTTCATAATTTGTTTGAATACACATGCATGAAACATTCGAATTTGAAGGAGGCTATCAGTCATATAAAACAAACTGCAACATATAGTTCAGCCGAAATTCAAAATCAAATAATTCAAGCAATGGTTCAAGCAGCGCGACGTTCCATTGTTAAAGATATTGAGGACTCTGGCGTGAAGTAGTTTACTCAAATGGAAGATGGGACAAGAGATAAAAATAACCGAGAATATATTGCAATAGCAATATGTTACATTATGGATAGATTCGTAAATGACTCGTTGCTGGCAGTAAACAACTATTGAAAACCTCGATGCAGCCACTTTCACCGAATTAAGGTTAAATACGCTTACGGAAATAACTTTGACCTCTCTGGTATGCTATGATGTCGCAAGTGTAATGTTTGGGAAAGTTTCAGGAGTTGCAACCGGAACAGAAAATAAATGTGGCCAAAAAATTCCTCACGTCCACTGCTGCAACCATCTCTTGCATTTTATAGACATCACGACAATCTCGGAAAAGACTTTCATTCGTCATTTTTTTTTTATTAATGTATCATGTTACATGAATTCTTTCACCATAGGAAAAGCAGCTGCCTCATATGGTGGAAAAAGGATTAGGCTGGCTCCTCGAACAGCATTGGTCAGGACACTTGGCGGTTACAAAAGATGTAAACAATAATTATTCATCGATTTTGATGACATAAGATGAAATTATAAAAAGGCAGATTTAATGGTGATGATATCGCTAAGAGTATTGGCATTAAAAGTCATACTCAACTTGAAATTCCGAATGGCCATGGTTGTGGGCAAAAAAATCTTATTCATGCTTCAGCCTGCAGACGCAGCTTTACGAAGCCCAAAGCGCAGGATTGAAAGACGCCATAACAATCGTAAAGTGCGTCCAAAATGAAAAAAACTGACTAAGATCAGATGAAATATATCAAATTTTGGAAGGAGCTAATTCTATGACAAGTCACAGTTCTGAAAATAGAACCCAGATCCAGAAGAGGCTCCAGAGCAAAATAAAATCGAATGGATCATTACTTGATGATGGCTTCTCCGACAAAATATAGAAGACCAGGACTGCTCAGTCATTTAAATTTGATTATTTTGAAACGTTAGACATACTAATTGCTGAGTTACTAAGAAGGGGACAGGCTGCGTGAGCACATCCGCAATTATAGATCCAACAACATCGATAAATCCGCATGCAGTCGAAACTAATTGTGCCATAAACTTCGAAAACACTATCCTTATAGTGCGCGAAGATAAATGGTGACCAAGGAGGGCCAGGGAGGCGTTGGAAATTGCCAAACGCCCAAAAGACAATGGGCTTAAATTACTTGACACCTCCCACCAGAACGTGCCGCGCCCCACCAGGCCAACGAAACACATGACGGTTCGCATATTCTGATTGGCGGGGTAGCCTGAACGCCCTAGACGGGTCACGGGCCTTGACTATATAACAACACTACACACTGACTGAAGAGGAGGAACACGTAGCCGCTCAACCTGGATTCCTTCACTTTCTTCAAGTTGTCGCCGCCTACCGGGTTACTCTTACTACTGGACTTCGCTTCTTGGTTTATCTCTTTGCTACTTCCCCTGCTAATTTTTGTATATCACCTGATTGCCCCTGGCATTCGACTATCAGCTTCGGAACTCACCTACCTGCCTTCGGACTATGCCTGCCTGCCTGCTTTTGGATTACGTCTGCCTGCCTACTTTCGGACTACGCATGCTGTTGGACTACATCATCTACCTGCCTCCTTCGGACTACGCCTGTCTGCCTGCTTCGGAGTACGCCGGCCATCCGACTGCGCCTGTCCTACCTGCCACCCGTCTATACCTGCTAACTGACTAACAACGCCTGCTCTCGCCGCTGCTCACAAATGGACTTCCATCGATCTGCCTGCCTAGGGGCCACACTCAGCAACAAAACAGTAATGGTAAATCCGTAAACATTTCCGGCACAAACCCTACCATCCTTCCACCTACTGTCACTACCAGCAGCCACCTTTCCACCATAGACACATCTTCAACTACAACCGCAACTACCATGACTCCTACCACGACATCAATCATCAGCCCCTCGACATCTGAAGCAATTCACCCTCATATTCCACAGATAGTGTAAAAACCCTCACGGGGTACTAGCTATCTGCAGACAGACAGGAACAATGCCAAACCTTATGACCAGTCAGAATGCGGCACCTCGCAGTCTGCACAAACCTCCTCAACAAAAACTACATTTACCACATGTGAAGTCCTAGAAACCACACCATCACCTCCTACTACTTCTCAGACAATTCACGTATATGTACTGGAAGTAATGTTCCCTGAATACACCAATAGTAAAACCTTAACCAAATTCATAAAGCGCCACATACCAAACATATCAATCCAACAACTCATTCCACAAAAAACGGAATCATTATCAAAAGCAACAATACAGACCTCTTCAAGCTAATTAAAAACAAAATTGGCCTAACTTCATTTGGTAACAATTCTACCTTAACCCCTCCCCCCCCAAACAACCAACCCCACCTAAGAGACCCCCAACACTCACAGCCGTCATCCACGCTGGTAGGTCCATCTATCACCGAAGAAGTAGTAGTCACAGAGCTAAACTCAAACGAAGGCATACATGTACCTCTGAATCAGAAATAACTTTAGCTCCACTTACATGATCAGAATCCTAACAAGATCCATCAACAATAGACCACGCAATGTGGCCGCGATCCTCCACCAAAAACACAGAGTGGAACCTTCAAAAACTCCCTCTCCCCAATCTACTAGATGTGCCCGCTGCTTACAACGACCACCACACGCAGAACTGTAAAAACCCTTCTATTTGTCCCCACTACAAAGAGAATCACTTCCTAAAAACCTGCCTAACCTGCAGAAAACACCAACCTGCAACACATGCGGTGAACACCACCCTACCTACTCCACCAAATGCAAATTAAAACGAGCCCCCATCAAACCTGAACTCACCGAACCCCTCCGACACATTGACCCTCCAATACCACCCACCAACTTAATACGCCACCCACAAACCATAGAAGATATCCTGCGCTTGATTATCATTACTTTGAAATATCTAAACCCCTTCCCGCGAGATCACATACTCGCACAAATATCTATCACAGCCCGAGCAGTTTTTGGAATTCACAAAAATGCCACCTATTCCCACAACAACGCCCACTTCCAATTCCTCGCGCTAGAAACCCTCGTATAAGCCCCACAACCCCACACCGAAAAACCCAAATATGCCTCTTTTTCATATTTCAACAACATCCATTCACTCTTACCAACAAACCGCTTCTCCTACATACCCTCACCATACATAATACCCAATGCATCAAGTTAAACGAAATCTTCCTCCAACCACATCACCAAATTCGTGTGTCCCCTTATCAACTCACCAGATCCGACAACCCTTCACAAGTAGCACCTGGAGGCGTGGTCATTGGCTATAAAAACCAACCCCACCCAAATACACCCACCCCTCAATCATCCATCTGAACATGTCACCGTCACCCTCCTCACCATATACATCCAATCCCAGCGTTCCACTCCCAATCAATTTCATATTCTACATAGATAATCACTACAACTCATATCATCATGGCAGACATCGATTTCCATAGTCACGCCCAACAAGAACTCCATCAAACCCTAGCAACCATGAGAGGTGACATTATCATCCCATCACCCACGCGCCCTGAATTAAACACAATCCCTGATACAGTTATAGCCTCCCCAAATATCCTAATCCCACACCACACATCATGTTCTCGATCCCATTGGCAGCGACCGCCTCCCGATCATGCTCTCCATCCAATTCAATGTCCCTAAGACCTCACGCCCACCCAATCCTACACCCCAAAGATACATTCAGAACTTCCGCAATACCAACTTGAATAACTAAAGAAAATTCATCGATGACCTAATAGACGCAGATAAACCAAATAACACCGACGCTGACAGCCTACTTAAAGCCACCTAATACCTCCAACACACCACCATAGACGCTATTGACACTCACACCCCCTGACTCATTATCACCCCTCACAAACCGTTACTACCAAGACGAACACACCAACTCCATCTCTCACGTCGCCTCTTCCGCACTTATCAACGCACCCACGATCCATCCTCAACCGTCAGCTCCAACGAACAGTCTGTAACTATATAACCGCCCACAAACGACGCACTTGGAGGGTCACCTACAACCAGCTAAATAAAAAGTATATACAGAACTCCTCATAATACTGGTCCACCTTCCGACACATAACCCACCACCACATACTCCCTCCTCCACAATAACCTTCCTGTACCCAATAACACCCAAACACCAAATCTCTTCGCAGACCAACTCCAAACCATCCATACAACACCAAATGACCCCCGATTTGACTATGCTGACTCCGCCATAATCGAACAGCATGCCGACCCCTCATTACTACCGCTCAAACCAGATTTCAACTATATCCAAACCGTCAGCCGCACTGGGCTTAACACTCCCATCACTACTAACGATATCCTATCTGTCCTTCACACCAAGAAAAATAAAACTCTTTGCCCTGACTCCATCACAAACAGACACATCAAAGAAGCAACCAGCTCCTTCCATCTACTCCTAGCCCACCTGTATACAAATACCCTATACTTCGGCATTTACCATCCTAAATGGAAATCCTCAAAAATCCTCATGTTTCACAAACCAATAAGCCAAAATCAGATCCCAACTCATACCAGCCCATCAGCCTCACCTCCGTCTTTAACAAAATATTTGAAAGCATACTATCAAAAAGAATCCACCAACACATGTCTTAACACTCACTCCTATCCCCAGGCCAGTGAGGCTTCCACCCAAAACTATTCATCCAAGATCAAATCCTCAAACTATTATACTTCCTGACCACCCACATCAACACCCACCGATCCGCAATTCTCTTCCTGTGAGACATAGAAAAAGCTTTCGATCAAGTATGACATGCTTGACTCATTTTTAAACTGCAAACCTTCGCCTTACCCATCACCTACATTTGTTCAATAGCCTCCTTCCTCACACACCGTACCTCGTTTAGTAGCCAAAAATAACTTCTTCTCCACATCTTTTCCCATACCGCAGGTGTCCCCACAATGATATCTACTCTCGCCGCTCCTATTCATCTTATACATTTCTAACATACCTATACCCGCACTACCTATATACATCCTCAAATACGCCGATGACATCGCGTACCTAGCCATGTATAAATCACTACAACAATTGCAAAAATCCATAGACAGAACTTAACAAATTTTTACAATGGTGCAACCGCTGGAGGTGAATCATAAATCCTAACAAAATCCAAGTCATCATTTTCGGAAAGACTAGTAGGAGATACCGCCTTGCCAACTTCAAAATTACCATCCAGCAACAACCCACTGTTATATACCTAAGCATCACCCTCGACCAACATCTAACCTGGACACCCCACCTTAAAACGATCACCTCCAAAGCAAATATCCGACTCAACCTTCTTAAAATCAGGACTCTGCAGCAACGTTATCATCAACACCTACGAAGCCTTTCTCCACCCCATCCTCACATATGGTCACCTCTCTTGGTTATCCACTCCCGACCGCTTCTACAATAGACCTTAAATTATAGAACGACACGAACTCCGAATCATCTACCATATCCAACTACCATCTCACGCCTACCTATTTTACACCTGAATAAAATTTCCCCACGCCCTGATCCGCTTAGAATCCCTCCGCATAAAACACGCAGTAAATAGTCTTATAACTCCAAACCTAATCACCGAACCCCATCACCTCCCCACTTTCTACAAACAAGTACCACCCACACTCCACCTCCTTAACATTCTTATCCTAACCCAACACATAGACCGATCACCACCAATACCCAACCAAGAGAAGTGATCCAAGTTTATACCCTACCCGTTAACCGATTATCTGAACACCATCATCTGTAAACCTGCTTGAAATATTGTAAAAAAACTAAAACTAATAGCGTTCTGATTATGTAAAAAACTGAAAAAAATACTATTGTTATATGATATTGTAACATTTATATTTATGTTTTCATCAATTGTAAACTATGTATCTCTAGGCTGAAGAGCACAATTTGTGTGCTGCTACCCCGACTTCCCCCACCAGGGGAAGGAAAGAAACGATAATAAATATATATATGATTGAATACGCAGTTCTGCACTGGAAGAAGACCACAGAAGGATGGTCGAAATATCGACTACACGAAACATGACGCGGTGTCATTCGGGGAGCCAAGAATCAACTGAGTACTGGCCGCGGAAGCCTACGATTACACTGAATAAACGATTTTCCTTCTCTTATCTATCTAACACCCCTCCCAACTATTAAGTAATACCTTACTCACTCACAATCACAAATACGACAAAAATCAATTCACCAGATTAGATCAAGTAAGACTTTAACTTCCACCCTACCTGTACCCATCGCTGCCCTACCTTAAATTCAACTCTAGCTACGGCCCAGGATTTACATCAAACAAGCAGAGAAAAAGTAGCATAAAGCTCACTAATCATATACCAATGATAAGCAATGGTTACTTTACGGAGAATTATTCAACCACAAACTTTTCCGAAATAAATTTCCTTATTTCAAAAGTTACTAGAACAAAAACTATCTTAAAAATGAAATTCTACCTTTTTCCCCCCTCTCTTTTAAATTAACAAATTAGCTGCTGCTCTATATTCTATTATTCCCTGGCTTTTTATTCCGTCTCGTTCAGCGGCTATCAGCTGTCAGAATTGAGAGCAGTGATGTTATACTAGGGAAGCAGCAGCTCAAGTGTCGTAGCAGTATCTTTAGGGTAAACCCGGGATAGATGGCCATGATTTTTTCAAAAGCCAGTTTCACAGCCTAATACACAAGAACAACCAGAAACTTTCCATAAATTGCCTTTTCAATTCATAAAAAGCAAAAGTTGACTTCGTTTATAAAGCTATACCAGATTTCATACGAGCTAAAAATTATTAAAAAATATGTAACACTTGGCCATCTCACCCGAGTATCAGGGTTAGATGGCCATACATGTAAGGGAGAGATGGCCATTGGTCAAAATACTTTAAAATCAAAGAGATAATTATTTTAAAACCTTTTAACACTTTAAACATGTTTTATAGACTTTCTTGATGAAAAAATATTTTATAAAAATATTAACTGTTAAATTATAACTTAACCAAAACCTCATTTGCTCTTTGCTTCGAACCGACAGACGGCGTTCCCTGGTGTTGCAGCTTTTCCCCAACAGTCTTGTAGTAGCTCGCCAAATTGTAATCTTCCGATCTGGGTGCCATTTTTCAACGACATTGTAAAAATTATGCTTTAAAAATTTGAAGACAGATCGGTCCAACGGTGGCAGATAATGGGTAGTATGGCTGGGGAGGCACATAAAAATGATATTATTAATCTCAGCAAACTTCAACATCTGTTCCGAGCTAGAGTGCGAACTTCCTTGGAATATTAAACTCCTTGGAAGCTTTTATCACAGAATAAGCATCATTGTTTTCTTAATTAATAGCATTTTTAAGTTCTTCTTTCCATGATCCTCTGACAGAGCTGGCTTTTCGAATGTATTTATTTGGCATCTCTAAAAAATAACGATACCGTCAAAATTTAATACATAACACGTTTATGGGATCGCCATCTATCCCGATACTGATGTGGCCGTCTCTCCCGATCGGCCGGGATAGACGAACATAGCGCGTCATCAAACATGGTGGACGCAAACTCAATCATAACCTATGTACCTTAATGCATTTAGACCAAAACAACTCTAAAACTAAAGTTTCCGTAGTTACTCACTTCCTAAGTTATGTTTAAATCAAAAGGTTGTGACATACTGTATAATTTCAAGGTATATTGAAAACTAAAATCATGAAAATTACTTACTTCCAGTTGAAATAAAGAGTCATGCGCAACAGCAACACACACTTACATTATTAACTAACTACCTACTGACCGGCAGCGCTGTACGTCGGAGAGTCAAAAAATTACAGTCGCTGGCCATCTCTCCCGTATGGACATCTATCCCGGATTTACCCTATTTACACTGTTGACATTTGCTTCCAGTCAATTCAATCAACATACTATTTTCATAAACTGATTTTCTTGCAGGTTTCTTTCGTATGAGTTCATAGATTTTGAAAGCATCTTTAGGTCTTACTCCTTTTTTCATATTCGCACGATCTTTGTCACGGTTATGCTATGTCAAAACACAAAAATATATTATTATATATGATATGGATATATGTGGTGTAACGGATGCAGCCATGTCGGAACACGCTATTTGTGCGTATGAGTTAATAGATGGAATTTGAACGTGCAGTCACGGAAGTCATGTCAAATATTTTATTCACGTCAGCATTTAATATAAATCACATAATAACGTAGAAGTCTCGTTTAAACTCACACTTCTTTTATTCGAACTGTTCATAAAAATAAATCACCACTTGACCACCTGTCGAAGATTAACCTGTCCTCTTCGAGAACGCAAATAGCTTTTAAACACAGCTGGGAGACCTCAAACAATCGGTGTTTGAATTAATTTCCAATATTACAAATCTTCCGCATGAGTTCAACTTTCTTGCTGTCAACACTAACAAGTCGACATTACAAATTTTTTTTTATTATCGTTGTTCCTCTTTTTTTTTCCAAAGATTACCTCAGCCTACCGCTTCTCAGATAAATCTTATTGTGTGCTTTCCTCCTTGCTTTTATTTTTCCAGACGTACTTTTATTAAATGAAATTAGTTTTCCTATTCTTTGACTTAAACGAGCTAAAGATATTTTATATTAAAGGTAGTACTATTCAAACTAGCCGAAAGGATGCTTGTAATTTCATACAATCTCCGGCAACCTGCATGGCCAGTGCGGCGACGCATCCCTAATTTGTTGAATACCTTTTCTGGGATCAGGTGCTGAAGTTCCGCTATCCTTGGTTTGCCAGCGCTACGTGGAATTGTACAGATTAGCACGCGCAGAGGGCGCGTGGTGCGTGTCGTATCACATTATAAAACGGTAAATATCACCTGCACCACTACTTGTCTTCATAGATTCTTTCATTTTAATACTTAACTTCCTATATGTTGATATTAAGTAAGATATCCCTTTTCTTCTTTCATTCTTTATTCGGGACATTACCATGCTTTAATTTATTTTTAATTTTACTTCACACATCATTTATATTTTTATTCTCTGCGGAATTAGTGTTTTATATAGCTTGTTCGTTTTCGTATGCACTCAGAAACTCGAAAATGACTTCATTTGACCACTCCGTACTAATTACGCGCAACACGAAATGAAGTGACAGATCGACCGCAGAAAGAACTGTACAGCAGGAAAGGAGAGGGTGCACACCTCTGCTGCAGTGCTCAGCTGGCAACCCCGCGCCACTACGCGCGCCTTTGAAGTTACCGCCACAGGCCAGCACGGGCCGCTACGAACGGCTCTATTCCCACGACCTGTTGGTGTGAGCTGGCCCGTCGCGGCACACAGAATCATGGGCAGTGAAAGAGAGTGGCTTAAGTAATTTCGGGGCCCCCTGCGAGGTTTGATTTCGGGGTCCCCTACATCTTTTCTAGATGTACTTTTGCCTACACTTTTGATAACTTTCCTGACTTTATATACACACACACACACACATATATATACAGGTTTGAAGGGCTAGTTTAAGGCGGCTACGACCGGGGCGAAATACGCAGCCAATAGAAACCCTGTCATCAGGTCATTACCACTACACGGAATTATGATTATTATTAGGATTGGTGCAACTAACTCTCCACCACCCACTTAATAATAATAGTAATAGTTGGAGCGCACGCTGTGGTAGTCATCTCCCTACACACCCGTCTTTCTCCTTTCTTCTTCCAACCTATTTTCGCCCTCTACTAATTTTTACTTTAAATTCTTTCAGTGTTTTTGGTAAAATTTTCACCATATCTCTTGTTAATTTATTCCAATCTCTTGCACCCTTTCCTAAGAAAGAAAATTTTCCCATACCCTTATGCCTGAAATCAGCTTGTAGTCATAGCCATCTTTACCCTTCCAAGCGCCTCTCTTAATTTTCCTACCAGTATCTTTCCATGCTTCATCACCAATATAGGCCTTGTAAACTCTCTCTTTTTTTTTTGTTTGCTTTACGTCTCTCAACAGCTAGGTCTTTAGAGACGGAAAGGATGGGGGCAAGGAATGGGAAGGAATTCGGCCATGGCCTTTTTAAGGAAACATCCCGGCATTTGCCTGGAGTGATTTGGGAAACCATGGAAAACCCAAATCTGGATGCCCTCATCACTCTTTCCAACAGGTGAAGGATTTTGAACCCTTTCCCTACCACCTGTACAATATGTCCTGCCCAGTTAAGTCTGCTATCAAATGTTACGCCGAGGTATTCACATTTCGATTCTTCAATAAGTAGCTCCTTCCCCACTTTATAATCACAATCAACCTTTAACTTCTTATCTGTGTACCTAATATATATATATATATATATATATATATATATATATATTTTAACTGCTTTACGTCTCTCAACAGCGAGGTCTTTAGAGACGGGAAGGAATGGGAAGGAATTCGGCCATGGCATTTTTAAGGAAGCATCCCAGCATTTGCCTGGAGTGATTTGGGAAACCATGGAAAACCCAAATCTGGATGCCCGGACGGGGATTCGAACCGCCGTCCTCCCGAATGCGAGGCCAGAACGCTATCCGTTACACCACCACGCTCGGTGTGTACCTAATAAGCTGGCTCTTCTTTGCATTTATCTTCACCCCATGTTGACTCACCCAGCTAGTTATCCTACCCAGATCACCCTGCAGCTATTTACAGTGTTCTATTGTTTTGATCCTTTTATATCACATTATGGCATCTGCAAACAATCTAATCTCTGACAGTAAACCATTAACACAATCATTCATTAGAATAACGAATAACAATGGTCCCAATACACTACCCTAAGGATCTCCCAAGTTCACTCCTACTTCTTTTGATACTGCATTTCCTACCCTAACGTTTTGCTTTCTAACTTTTAGAATTTCTTCTACCCTTTTATCAACTCCAATAGTTTTTACCTTATACAGGGTGGGGCATTTAATATGTTTTCAGGAAATATTTCGGAAAGAAAGCATTTTAACAAACAATAACCTATATAAAAAATAATCGTACAGTAGGGGGCTACAATTATGTGATATTGGTTTTTTCACAGGTGGCGCTGTTGTAGTTACAACAAGGTCAACTTACTTCTTTTAAATGGGAACCCCTATTTTTTTTTGAAGATTCCGATTCCTCATGAAAAAATAAAAATAGTTTGCTTGACTCACTTTTCTGTTAGCCTCACAGATGGCGCTGTAATCACGAATATTGGCGTTTTTTGTGTATAATTTTAATTATTGTTTAAATAATTACATGTAATTTTCATTCTGTAAACATGGAAGGTAATTTTAAAGGATAATGATGAAATTGATTTTTTAAATGCTTTTTCTTACTTATTTGCAGCCACGTCTACAGCAGGTGCTCAAAAAGGTGACCATTTACTTCCAGACATTTTCTGACCCTTTGCAGAAATGATGCCTGAACAGCTCGAAGTGTGTCAGAAAATGTCTGGAAGTAAATGGTCACCTTTTTGAGCACCTGCTGTAGACATGGCTGCAAATAAGTAAGAAAAAGCATTTAAAAAATCAATTTCGTCATTATCCTTTAAAATTACCTTCCATGTTTACAGAATGAAAATTACATGTAATTATTTAAACAATAATTAAAATTATACACAAAAAACGCGATTATTCATTTTTCGCGATTACAGCGCCATCTGTGAGGCTAACAGAAAAGTGAGTTAAGCAAACTATTTTTATTTTTTCATGAGAAATCGGAATCTTCAAAAAAAAAAAAAAAAAAAAAAAAAAAATAGGGGTTCCCATTTAAAAGAATTAAGTTGACCTTGTTGTAACGACAACAGCGCCACCTGTGAAAAAACCAATATCACATAATTGTAGCCCCCTACTGTACGATTATTTTTTATATAGGTTATTGTTTGTTAAAATGTTTTCTTTCCGAAATATTTCCAGAAAACATATTAAATGCCCCACCCTGTATAGCGCCATTTTATTGCTCACTCTGTCAAAGGCCTTTGAAAGATGTAGTGCTACACTAGTGAATTGCGGAGTAATAATAATTTATAACGGTTAGACCATACCCTAGCGTTAACCATACTTTTATTACGCTCTTACAAAATATTAATTTCAATCTCAATGTGTTGAACTTACCTAAGTTTCATTATACGTGTTGTTTGTCGGCAGAACTAAAAGCGTACTCTCCGTTGTGCGTCACGACGTACTTTTAACTCGTGATTGTTATGACGGCTGTCAAAAGAGGAACACTTTACTTTAAATTAATAACTCCGATGGTAAGGAATGGATAACCCGCCGAACACACGAATTAACGGAGAATAAATTGCGTGTCTTACTTGTGTCCTTTCGGATTTTACAATTCGGTAAGTGGAAGCCGTGGTGAATGTTTGCATAGTTCTTTAAACTTTTAGGACTCATTTTTATTTAAGTTGATGATAAAGCTTCCTTAGCAGTGCCGCAGTAACATTGTCAGACGTTTGAACTACCTGTTAGAGAGAAATTGTGCAGAAAAGTAATTAAAGCTATTTTTCTATTTATACCTTAGGTATGTTTATACACACTTAGTTCAAATTTAAGTAATTTCTGTTTCGTCGCAGCTCATATTAGTGGCAGAGTGTCGGAGAACAATATTGAAAGTGCGTGATTGAGAATAGTTCTTCTTCCCGACTCACAAATTAGTCCCTTTTAAAGTTTGTATTGACCACCTAATGGAAGGACGATCAGACTTCGTTAATTAATCTCGGCCGCCACCATTGGCTGGCTAGGGTAAAAATCAATACGTATATAACAAAAAGTTTCTTCAAAAAAATCCACGTGTATGCAGAACACAAGCCAAAGATTTATTCACAGTTTTGTACTGCACAAATGTACCCGGCTACCAATGGAAAAAAGTAATTAAAGCACATACAAGTAAAATTACTGGTAGTGACTATTTAATCCGAAGATGCAGGTTCTTCAGAGTGTAAAAACAATACATTCAATCACTTTCACGTGGCTGTTCATATCAACACAGTTCACCAACACTCCACCACGTAATCTCGTAGTTTCCTTCTGTCAGTGAAACGTTTTTCCCGACGCGGTAGCCCGTAATTAGTAACACACGGGGACCTATACACTTCAATACGTATCATTTGTTAATTATTTTCGGCCACGACTTACACCGAGCTACAACAAGACCCAGAGGCATGATACCAACACGACGTTCTCTTCCAGACTCCACACACTCTCTGATCTACTAATCGATTGTCAGTTTCGCCAGTCACCGATGCACATAGCATTCGATACTCCGCATAGAATAAATATAATAATTAAAATATGTTAATTACTGTAGGGGGGCAAGCCTACTGTAATGTGACAAGAGCTCCGTAAGGACAATAATAGTGAAATTAGCTTTAATTAATGGTTGTTCATTGTATAATGTCTTGTCTCACAGTAAAGACAACAGAAGATTTTTTTTTATGTAACCGATTCAGTGAAACCCATCTTCAGGCAATTTGGCAAGCAAATAAGTGGTTATGATGACTGAACTCTGAAAAGAGGAATACTTAACTCGAAAATAATAATTCTGTTGGTAGGGACACTCTTCACAATTTTTGCACGATATATCAACTCGCTCCAAAATGTAGAAGGAATCCCGTATTGTCATTATAAGTTCGAAGAGAGAGTGATGGCTTGTTTTAATCCACGCTCTCTTTAAGCTTACCGAGCGTGGTGGGTGAGCGGTTAACGCTCTGGCCTCGCATTCGGGAGGACACCGGTTCGAATCTCCGTCCAGGCTCCCCAAATCACTCCAGGCGAATGCCGGGATGCTTCCTTCAAAAAGGCCATGGCCGAATTCCTTCCCATTCCTTTTCCCCAATCCTATCCCGCCACTAATGACCTCGACGTCGACGAGGCGTAAAGCCATAAGTAAAAAAAAAAAAATAAGCTTATGCATTGCTGCCTCATTCAAGAATTTACTTCGAGAAGTATTCGGTGCATTATGATCTACATTCAGAACTAAAAACACTCATATTTGAGAAGTTTTTAGCAATACGGAGGAGAAACATCAACCCCCACCACCCTCCACAAAAGCAAGGTTCACTTGCTGGTAGATAACGTACATAAAAATGTCGACGAAATGAAAAGCATCGTGCTGTTTGTTTAATGTCAATAAAAAATTTTATCGTGCTTTAGTTGCAACAGAAAAAAAATCAGGATTCAGTTCGATACACAGTCAGTCGAAATACAAAAAAGTCTATTAATTTATTAAAACTAAATTAACACTTTTACAATGCAGCCGACTTTCACTAATGGCGAGATACAGTATTTGCAATCAAAGTTAACTATAGAACTACAGTGAAGAAACAGTCAATAACCATTTCCAGTACATAGTTTTCGACATGCATTTATCTTACTCCAGTTATGTAAACGAGATAGTAAGAGATTTCTTTTAGAATGTTTTGGATATTAATAAAAACAGTTATCCAACACAGATATGACTCACAAGCAGAAACAGCTACATCTCAATCGAGGAGGAAACAATCGAAATTTTACAGTGAAGGGGACATTCCAGTTGCAAACAAAGATCAAGTGAATAAATAACAAATATCTAGATCAAAGGTAAAGGCATTATATGATAATTTCAAAATCATTATGAATGCTCAGCAGCAAATACGCTCTAGCTTTTTTTCAATGTCAGCAACTCTAATTAACAAAATTTGTGAAAAGGGCAACACTTTGCACAATTAACTTTTAGGAGGCACAATTACGCATTCCATCAGACGCAGGAAAGGAAACCTAATTGAAACCATTTTCCTTTTTAGACACTATCCATCTCCAAAAGAGCCACACAATTTTTTTTTAAAAGGATTCCACCGGATGACTGGATTGTAGGAAGTAACATAGAGCACATACGGATATCAAAAATATTGCTTCAGGCTCAATAAGATAATGAAAGGAGATATAACCTGATATCATAGACGTGTGTCATGAGATGGTCACAGAAGAATTTGCACTCGATAGCAAACATGTTAACCAACTTCTATCACTGGTGGGTAAAATAAATTGTGTAGATAAAACATTAAGCACAGATCCCAGGAGAATTGAGAAGTCGTTGATTAAAGATGTATAATTTGAATGGTCTTAGACTGTGACGACAAAAAGAAATCGAGCATGTTGGGTGAAAGGTTAACGCTCTGGCCTCGCATTCGGGAGGACGCAGATTCGAATACCCGAATCATTCCAGATGAATACCGGGATGTTTGCTTCAAAATAGCCATGGCGGAATTCCTTCCCATTCCTTGGCCTCAGTCCTTTCCCACCTCTAATGATCTCGACGCTTACGAGGTGTAAAACCGTAAGGAAAAAAAAAAATAGAATTATTGTGTCCCACGTAATAACTGTATCAAACTCGGAGGGGTGGGTTAGAAATGTCAGCTAACCCCTAAACCACCCGTAATAAAGAGATCACGCGGTTCAGTCACAGAAAACATTGTCAATTTATTTCCGCCCCCGGCACTCCTTTCTGCAGTATCCGTTTTCGCCCACGTCCGACCGGGCGGTTTTCATCTCGCCCGGCTGAAATACAACCGTGCAACATGGGTTAAATCAATCGTCTCCCATGCTACTTTGTGTGTGGAAAAAAAGTCTTATTCAACATGTTACCCGACTGCTACGTTAGAGTTTAAGTACGGAAACTGCTGAATCGTTCATTATGGGCATTTTTTTCACTAAACCAATTTCCCAAAAAATTACATATTAACAAACTGGTAACACAATAAACATTAGACGATATTAGATGGAGCTTACAAGGTTGGCGCGACTCCCGCACAACTGAAACAGAAAAAACGCTGCCATGTCACGCTCTGTAACATTTGCAATGTATATGTATATTTTTTTTTTTTTTTTTTTGCTCGCCACAACTTTTTTACTGGTGAGAGGTACCAGGCATTTCAATAATTGTTGTGGCGTTTCAGTTATTGTTTACTGGTTAATTATTTCAATTAGTGAGTAGGAATACCTGAAATGACACGCTGTAAAATTCATTGTTATTGCCTTATAGCATCATGTTCTAACACTAAAGAGTGTGAGTGCTAACCAAATCTGTATGTGAGTAATTATCAATAATTCCACGTGGTCGTAACGACCTGGTGACAGGGATTCTATTAGCTGCGCATTCCGCCCCTGTCTTAGACGTCTTATCCTAACCCGGTAATCTCACCGGCACAGGGGACCTAAAGTTTAACGTGGAATCCGAACCACGGAAGCGTTCTGGCGTACTTCACATTACACAGCAAGCTGTGCCAGAGGTGAAGGTCGGGTAAGGACCTATGAAATTCCACGCCGAGATAGGGATTCGAACCGGGACCTTTCGGTCTCCAGTCAGACGCCTTAACCACTGTGCCACCAGAGCGCTCGAAGTGTGGATTATTATACAGGAGTAATCATCAAGTATGGAAAATTCCATTTGCCAGCGAGTTCTTCAAATGAATCGCATTGACTTTCCAAATTGGACGTAGTTACTAGAAGTGCTCAGGTGAACGAAAATTATGGATACGCGACTATGTTTCCCTAGGAGTTCAGGAGAGCGCCTCATTTTCATGAACCATATTAACAATGTATTATTTACAAACCATATTAGAAATTAGACAGAATATTTAGATTGATAAAAGGGCTCAACAGCAATTTATGGCAGCTATGCATTCACAAAACAATTGCCTGGCCATAAAAAAATTGACGAAAAAAATTGCCATTTTCCTCCTTCCTTCAAAAAAAATATAGTTTAACTAAAAGTAAAAAACATGCATTGTAGCAATGTGAACTAAAAAGTAAAAAATAATGTTTAAAAATAAATATTTTGCCCAACAGCGATAGGATGATCTACAATTCAGTAGAACTTAATTTTTTGAATAAGCTTAAAATAAGAACAAATTCATTGATCACAAAATTAACTTCAATGTAAAAAAAAATGCGTGGGGTGCTCTCTATTTACTTTTCATAATGACTGTACCTTTGCGAACAATTAGTGATAAAAAATTTAGACAACTGATATCTAGCACCCCACGCTTATTTTACATTAAAGTTAATTTTTTTATGAATGGCCTTATTGTTATTATAACCTTAGTCAAAAAATGAAGTTATTCTGAGTTGTGAGACATTCTATCGCTGTTGAACAAATAATTATATTTAAACATTATTTTTAACTTTCTAGGTCACTCTGCTGCAAATGTGTGTTTTCTTAAATTTTTAAACTATAACTCTTTTGTTAGTTTGAAACTAAAATTGAAGATATAATTAACAAGGACACGCAATTATTAACATTTCATGTGTGATAATGAACATAAAATTATTTCATTGATGTTTGCTTAACCTAGGCATCTCCCTGTTAGCTTGGAGCAATCAAGATATTTTATTTGAAGACCATCCAGTGTCTTTACACTACTGATAGCTACATTTAGTGTAAAGCGTGCTGATGCGAACGCCTGTGATTGCGGCTACTTGCTGCGATGGGCTTTAATACCAGGACATAGCTATGAAATTATTGTATTATCATCGATTCTTAATACGTGTGCAAAATTTAAAATAATTCGGAAGTTTTGAAGTGAGTTAAAATTGAATCAAAGTTTCCATTACATTCATACATACATATAGGTTAAGCTGATAAAAGCATGTTAATAACACACAATTCACATATGGCCTGCCAGTGCTGCATTACACTTAATTTCCTTCGATAATTTTTTGGAACATTACATTTTTCATTTTCCCAATAATAACCTGGGTGTGAAAATACAAACTAGATTGACATTTTCTTTCGAAACATAGCTCGACTTCATTAGCGGCATATGTCTTATAACTAGATCATGGATTTTAGGCAAAACCTATTTTGTTCCTGATTGAAATACATGAAAATAATGTTGCATATATGCCAGTTATTTGTTGTTTTATAGTGCCTAAAAAAGCCTAAATTGTCATTAGGACATATTTTTGCCTGTTTTATGCATTTTTCTTTAGAATATGAAAAACGTTTTGAAATCAGAAAAACACAAATAATTTTTAAGAACTTGTTTTCAACAATTAAAGTGAACGTCATTGTCGGTCGGTCTTCGTGTGTTCTCGTATACCCGAGGCATCGATCTCCAAATTAAAACGTTTTCCAATTTCTAAACGAATGGAAACATATAGGTGATTACAATGTAACTGTTTGTTGAACAGTTCTCTCCACTATATTAATAATACTTTAATAATGTAATTGCCTTACATGTATGTTTATTAGGACTCATTTCCCAGCACAGTATCACAAAAGTGAACTTCGCTTCTGAGCACCTAACGACTGGTAGTCCTGTTATTGTGTCTATGTGCTGCCACTAGTTCGAAACTTTTAACTTGTCATTATTAAAAGAATAATATCAAATTAAAAGAATCTGAAAATTTAACATTTCGCACTAACTAGATTGATAAACAATATAAATTGCAAAAAGTTGATTTCAAATATATACGTGCTGCGATTTGTTGTTTAAAATAAGTGCCGGATAGTGTTTGCTCAATGATTACTGTTGTCAAATCGCAGAAACTGTCTTTCCTTTCTCCATATAACCTGTCTTGGTATGGTACGAACCGTTTGGGTGAACTTATACGTCTTGAATTTCTTAGACTGAATAAGCTTGTTTCCATTCACCACTATTAAGAAATATATCGGGAATATAAATATTTCTTCTGCTTATTGCAAATGGTGCCTTGAAAGAACAAATACAAAGGATATTCTTACTATCACTATGTATTATATTTTAAAATATTATTTATTCACGCTAAATTACGCTTCTTGGTGTTAAATTTTAAATTAATCATTTTTTTACTGATGATATTTTATAAACATGACCACAATTTTGATAGCCTATTTTGACATTTTTAGAACCTATTTTGCATTGGAATACAGCCTATTTTGGGCACCTAAAAATCCGAGGTCAACTTATAAGATCTTTTCAGTCAGTTCATCAGTAACTGCTGGAGTCTCGTTTCACTTCCTCTGCTCTGCACTCGGGAGAGCATGGGCTCGATTCCGGGTCTGATAATCCAAATTTCAGCTTTTCAGAGTCTCCTGAAATCACTCCAATTCGAATGCTTTCAAAAGGCCATGGCCAAATTCCTTCCATTTCAATATCCTCAACCACCTTACACCTCTAATGACGTAATGAGCTGTAAAGCCCTAACTAAAAATAATCTAAAATAGGTTCAGTTACCACTGAAAGACGAGGATATGCATATTTTATATTTTCTAAATTTATTCCAGCGAATAAGGTTTTTTTTTTTTCTTTAAAATATTTCGCATTTTTCATCCTTAATGTTCTAATCTACGTAGCGGTTTATTTCAGTCGTCACTATCACTTTGATTTTGTTTCTTATTCATCAAATGTTATATTTTCTTTTTTATAAGACTGGAGATTTTCTCGGCGTTGTAAATGAATAAAATTTTCTCTGGTAACTAGCCGAGTTAGTCTGTCAATCAAACAAGACGCAATCTCTGCCGTCATTGTCAAGTGACAGCTCCCATCAGCTTTGTGCACGCTGACGATCTGGCCCTGGCTACAAAGAACACACAAATTGAAACAGTGGAAATAAATCTGTCTACTGCCCTATAATGCCTATTAATTTATTATAGGGAAAATCTCTTTAAGGCCTAACCCTTCTGAAACTGAAGTGCGTGAATCTCATCTAAAAATAGGAAAGCTCAGCGTAAATTGCAAGTAAGGTGGTCAGATATCGAACTTAAGACGCAAAACACCACAATATACCTGCATTTGACGCTCAACAGAACCCTGGACAGAAACACTGCATGAACTATAAAATAAAATTCTACGCAAAAAAATTGCTTGATCACAGTGGGGCACCATGGCCCTTTGTTACTCCATTGGTGAATATTCATGCTCAATTTGTTATACACATTGCTGCCTCAAGCCTATCCCAGGGATTGTCCCGCCCAGTGGCTGCGAACATACCAATCCACTGCACGACCATGCAAACATCACGGGTCACCTAAAACAGCAAAAGCACATTTGTAGGAGACTAGGTTACAAACATCTCTGGTCATGCACAAAGCTGGAATGCTTGGAAATCCTTGAATCGATTGCGGACAGGTGTAAACCTAATCTAGCAAAACGGAGTTATATTGAGTGTGAATGTGGTAAGGATCGTTTGCTCCAGCACCCTATGTAACGCAGAATGTTGTAAATTACTGGCCGAAATGGGTGTAATGTGTTTAGAGTTTAGAAGTTTTAACTGTGTATCTATGTTTCTGACTCGAGAATAATAATAATAGTGGAAAATTGACTTAACTTAAAACGGACGGAGGTGTTTATAAACAAACTCCCCCACCTGCCCCTGTTAGACTACGTGAGAACCAGTTGCCTGATTACTCAATCAGCTTAGTGTGAAGCATTTAACTCTAGGAGAAATATCTCTGTGAATCTTGTAACTTGTGTTCTAGTGTGAAGTGAAAGCCTGTAAAGGCGCGTTACTCGATGTTTGGACGGGGGTAAATCTATGAGTTCGTTATTTCGCGTCACCGACATGCTATGGCATGTTGCGCGTTGGACGCTTTCTGGATGGGTTCGCGTCACCAACATGCTGTAATAGCAGTATATCTGTCTATATGTATGACGTGTTGCGCTCGGACAACAGTGAAAGTATAGATTATATTTGTAACTAATATATAAAAATGAATGTTTGTTTGTTTCTTTTTTGCCAAAGATCTTCGTACAAACAAACCGTTTTTATCCAATTTTGATGGAACTGTGCATACGTATTCTTTAAAACAAATAGAAAAATACTATTTACGTTTAATTTGCAAAAATCTATTTCCTCCCCTCCTTTCTCCTCCACACCGTAATTTCTGTCAACGTTGGTGATAGAAATCAACAATTTTGATCCGATTTTGTTAGTACTTAGCACACTTATTCTTCAAAACAAGGCGGTCTGGTAGCTCAGCGGTTAAGGCGCTTACTTGCCAGGTCGAGGAATTTTTAGAAGATGTATCTCATTATAAGAGCCGTAGTTCTGATTCCACGTTAAAGGAAAGGAATTGGCCATCCTGCCTTTAACACAATAGCTTGACACATCTCTTTCGGGAAGATTCGGCCAACCTTCGGGTTGTGGACTAAGTGAAAACTTGGGAGATTTTTGGATGGTTAAAATCTTATGAGTTCCCGTTAACAATATATCTGTAGCGCTCTCGTGGCTCAGTGGTTATGATGTCTGACCGGGCAACGAAAGGTCCTCTGCTCGAATCCCTGTCTGGACGGGGATTTTCATAGACCCCTAACCTGACGTTCACCTCTGGTGCAGCTTGGTTGGGTTAAGGTGGCTTCGACAGAGCCAGAATACGCAGCCACTAGAAACCCTGTCACCAGTCATTACGACCACACGGAATTATTTTTATTTAGTATATCTGTAGTTGCAACTATGACGTATTACACGTTTGATATTCATAGTTTTAAGGTGCCACTTCTGTCGGCAGTCCCCAGCGACTGCCAATTGCTATTTTTTGTTGTTGTTTTAAAGATCATGGTTAATGAGGCACCGCAGTCGCCTTGCTGCTACGAGGTAGACAGCAAACCGTATTACACCGATTAAGCCCTTCATACGTAGACCGTAGAATAGTTGATTAAGGTCGTTCAGTATAATGACACAAGTGAACTGCAAATAACCCTTCTTTAAAGATTAACCATGGAACAAATAAACAGATGGAACGTAGTCCGTAATAAGAATAAGATTCTGCTCAAATGAATGAATTGCCGGGGGTCGAATGGGAGTGAAATGCGTTGTTGCCATTATCTGCAACAATAACGTATTGGATTCATCAAGAGAATCCAACTAGCCTCTTTCACTCCAACTCCAACACGTAACCTACAAGAGGTGCCAATGTTAAGCCGAGTAACCCAGTGGAAGGTTGGGTAACCAATCCCAGCGGGAAGCCGGGTCGGCGAGCCGATCAGTGTTGGAGGAAGCAAAGACAGTCAACAGCTTCAGCGGTGGAGGAGGACCACAAATCCCATCAGCGAAGGAGGTGGAAGAACTGTCTTTTAAACCATAAATACACACATGTCTGATCTCGGAACGATCGGTGTTGTGGTCAGCGTCTGTACACCAGGTTAGGTGCGGCTGGGAAATGAACTCTACGGCTCACAACCGTAGTTTTAACCTTGGAGCGGTCCACAAACCGTTCCCTAAGACAGTCAAGTAATCTATATGCATGATGCAAACTTACGGAAGTAGTACTCCAGGTGGTAATCCACCAAGGCAGTATGCCGTGCAACTGGAGAGCCCAGAACAGCATGCAAGAAGGAGTTGGAGCCTTCTACTGGAAACCCACCAAGCAACAAGCTTAGACCAAAATACTTCTTTGGTACTCTTAATATCAATTTACTTCTGAAGATTGGAAAACTAAACGAACTAATCAAAATTCTTAATGACCAGAAAATCCTCGTACTTGCTCTTCAAGAAACAAGATATACGGAGATTAATATGTTAGATTCAGAAGACTATAGGATATATAAAGGAAAACCTGGGAAGAGAGTGATGTAGAATGTTCCCCACCTTGCTACTGCGTTCATTGTGAAAAAGAGCATAGTGGAATCAGTCCAAAACTTCCACTCACCCTCTGAGAGGCTCTCTCTCTTGACAATAAGAGGTGGAAATAAAAACTATACCTTAATCAATGCCCATGATCCAATCAATGACGATAACAGGAAAAATCCGGATAAAGTGGAAGAGTATTGGGAACTTTTAGAAAACGAAATCCATAAAATTCCAACAGATAACGTCAAAGTGTTACTCGGAGATTTCAAAGCACAAATTGGGAGAGAAAGAATTTAACGATATTGTAGGAGAGTTCCCGGCACTCAGAAGAACGAGTAGAAATGAAATTAGGCTTGTCCAACTGTGCAAGGCCTTTAATCTCAAACTGATGTCTACCTTCTTCTAAAAACTGAGCAGAAAAGGAACAACATGGCGCTCCCCAAACCCAAACCTTGGAGAATTCCAAACTGACCACGTAGCTATCTCCTCCAAGAGCAAAAAAGAGATCCAGAATGTAAAGGTGAGAAAGGGAGCCAACGTTGAAAGTGACCATTACCTTACAACTATAAAAGTGAGATTCTTCCCTCAAAACAGACGTAACAAGATAACAAACAGGATAACTAAATTTGATGTTAAAATGCTACGAAATAACTCAGAAATAAATAAAAAAATCAAAGAAAAGTTGGAAAACAACACTGCAACGAACTGGGATGATCTGAGAACAAAAATAACCGAAGCTGCTCTGCGAAGTATGTTCTATGAAAAGAAATAAGAAGCATAGATGGTGGAATGAAGAATGTGAAGTGGCCATAAATGAGAGAGTGATAGCTTGGAAAAGATGGCACTCCCATAAAACTGATGAGAATTTCCAACTTTCGACACAATCCGGAAACAAACTTCTAAAACTATAAGAAACGTCAAGAGGAAACATGCCGGGATGCTTCCTTCAAAAGGCCATGGCCGAATTCCTTCCCATTCCTTGCCCCCATCCTTTCCCGTCTCTAAAGACCACGTTGTTAAAAAGGGACGTTAAACTGTTAAAAAAAAAAAAAAGAGGAAACATGAAAAAAGTAGACTCGTACAAATTAATGAAGATTTCGCTAAATGTAATACAAGGAACTTTTATAAAAGGTTCAAACAGGAAATAACAAAGTATCAACCACCAAATCTTGGCTTTAAAGATGAAAATGGAAAAATTGGCCTAAATAACAAAGAAAACTGCAAAATTTGGGCCCGTTATTTTGAAAAAATTACTGAACTGTGAAGAACCTCAAGAAAGACTAGAATTCAGTCAGTCACAAGCAAGCAATAAACACTCAGAGCCACCAGATGAGAAAGAAATCCATGACATAATTCAAGGTCTGAAAAACAATAAAGCTGCAGGGGAAGATCTGAATGTGGCAGAGTTGTGGAAAGAGGCAGGTAGTCAGGCTAGGCAGGAATTGACAAACATACTGCAGGAAATCTGGCGAACAGAAAAAATTCCTGACGAATGGAAGAACGCACTGATACACCCATTGCACAAGAATGGTGACAAAATAGATGTGAACAATTACAGAGGAATTTCCCTGGTAGCTGTGACATATAAGATACTGTCAAAAGCTCTTCAAAACAGAATTGAATCAGTAATAGACAAACAAATTGGAGAATACCAAGGTGGGTTCAGAAAAGGACGATCCTGTGTAGAACAGATTCTAAATCTGAAAACTGTAATACGAGGCAGGGTTACAAAGAACAAAAACTATGTTATAGTTTATGTGGACTTCAAGAAAGTCTACGACTCAGTAGATAGAGGCTCATTACTGAACATTTTACAGGAATTTGGTGTTGACTCAAAATCGGTCAACATAATCAGGCAGACCCTCACTGGAACAAATTCAAAAGTGAAATTTATGGGAGAGATCTCAGAGGAATTTAAAATAAAAACTGGTGTCAGGCAGGGAGATGGGCTTTCCCCAATTCTTTTCAATTGCGTTTTGGAGAAGGTAATAAGAGTATCGGAAGAGAAACTCAAGGAAAGGGAATTCACCATGATATAAGATTAGGTTCAAAACACAAAGGGGTTGGGATAAACTGTTTGGCCTTCGCTGATGACATAGCTGTTCTTTCTGAAAGTATAGAAACCGCACTTGAACAAATCAACCTTCTGGAAGATATAGCACGAAAAGTTGGACTTCAGATCTCTTTTGAGAAGACTAAATTCATGACCAATATTAAGGACTCAGCCACAGTACTAAACACAGAGTACGGAAAAATTAACAAGTTCAATAAATTTAAATATCTAGGTGACGTAATTCAGATTAATGGGCTTGATAAGGAAGCAAATATATCAAGAGCAAGAAAACTAGAACTAGCATACCAATTGACTGAAGATACATACAATAAGAAGAATCTATCAAGAAAAACTAAAATCAAACACTACAACACAGTAATCAAACCAGAAGGACTGTATGCCTCAGAATGCTTGTTCTCTATGAAAACTGGTGAAATAGAAGAGATAGAGAAAAGGGAAAGGAAAATCTTGAGAAAAATTCGGGGACCACTAAAACTGAAAATGGTGAGTTTAGACACCGGAGGAATAAAGACCTATACAAAGAAGAAGAAATTGAAAGGATGTCAGACACGATCAGAAAGAGGAGAGTCAGTTTCTTTGGTCACATAATGAGAATGGATAACAACAGACTTACAAAAAGAATTTTCAATCATGTTTACAAGAGTAAGAAGGGCAACCACTGGATCCAAGGAATAAAGAAAGATATGATTGAGATCGGAATAACATAAGATTTAATACAAGATAGAGCAACTTTTAGGGGATTGATACAAAATTTCAAGGGTTTCCAGGAGAAGGAGAAGAGGAAATGTAGTAACATATGGACAGAAGAAAGGAGGAAACAGCAAAGTGAGAGGATGAAGAACTATTGGAAGTAAAGAAAAGAAGCATCGAAATGAATGCACAGGATTACTTTTCGTGGTCCTTAGATGGCCGGTACTGAAGAGAAGAAGAATAATGAATTGCCATAGCCAGTAAGGCAGCGTCCATAAAATACGTGGATCCATTTTTGCGTCTTTTGAACCCCCCTTCCCTCCACTTAGCCCGACGTGGCTTCTGCCTTACCCTTCCCTCGTGTGTAGCACGTAGCTTTTTCCGTATTAATTCCAGAAGACATTTTGTGCTGTTTTCTCTTACAAGAACTATATTCGCTTTGTACACTTTTCTATAATTATAAATATTATGAATCAATGGTTAGGCACTCCTGCAAATGATCAATTATTGGGAAAACCTTAGTCGCATGTACCCCCAGGGACCTTTTTCTTCTAAAGTACCGAAAACACTTTCCTAATCCCATTCATCATTGTTTAATACCTGATAAAATATAACAAACTATACATGCCGCGTAAAAAAAAAAAAACCTTAAAAGAGCTGCATTTATTTGCTATAGTTCTGTCTCATTTTTTTTTCTATATTACCAGGGAATATTTCTTGGTCTTGATTAAAAGGGTTCCATAGCTCACTGAGTACGTTTCGCATGTTAAAAACTCTCTGGAAGAACAATTACTATAGGCTTCATCAGGTTTTATCGTACAGCGCCATTTACATCACACTTTGAACTTGAAATAACACTTCCGGGTGAAATATAATTAAAGATGCACTGAAATTTACTTCACAGAACAAAATTATAATTGTTCTTATCAAAGAGCGGTGTGGTAACACGAGGGTGATCGATATAACATCAGCTCTTTTTTTTGGCGTGGAAGGTCCCATCGTCGCGTGTTGGTTAGTTCAAATGAGCCGGCCCCGTGTCTTCCAAATACTTAAGACATGCGCATTGCATTGTCAGTATATAGAGAATCTAAAATATGGAGATAATTAAATGATGGAAATAAAAATCCACATTCTGTTGTATATTTTGTATCCTTCTTGAACTGTGACAAATAAAATGAACGAAAAGCTACTTCGCTTGGCTCGGAAATCCCCCCTCCCATGCCCCCTTTTTTTTCACCGAGCCACGTAGTTTATGGACGCTTCCTAAGAGTTAATCAATATATACTTCATTTCTTCCTTTCTTTGCAAAATTCAGTAGACTAATTTGGTTACGTTGTCCAAAGGTTAAAGTTGTTTGCCTCTCTAAGTCTGTAAGTGAATTAGGAAGGCACATTGTTGGCTATGGACTGCACTGTGATCGTTGTGGCACCAGAGCGGAGGCAATCTCATTAGTGGCCAGCTGTTACTGCCTCTGCGGATTTGATTGGCTTTACAAAAGCAGCCACTGGCGCCAGCACCACTTCACCGCTATGAAACGAGTTAGCAGAACCAATCTACAAATACGTATGAGCATGTAACGAAACTGCTGCAAATCTCTCCATCTAACCCAAGCACGCGTACACACACACAAAGTAATTGGCACTTACTGTTCTACATCTACATCTATACTCTGCAATTCACAATTACTGTGGGTGGCAGAGGGTGCACCAATCCTAATTTAGTCCATTCCAATCCCGAACAGAACGAGGAAAGAAAGAATACATAAATTTATCAGTACGGCATCTTATTTCTCGAATCTTATCCCTCCTGTCATTGTGACCTAAATAGGTTGGTGGAAGAGGTATTTCGTTTCAATGGTAAATTAAAGATTTTCGCATATTCTCCAACAAATTCAAAAGAAAACGACGTCGTCTGTCACGCAAACAATCCCAGCCCAACCCACGTATCAGCTCTGTGACACTTATATAAGGACTGTAACTAGCGGTCACGAATCGAGCGGCTCTCCTCTGTACTTTCTCTAACGTATCAATCAATCCTTTGCGATACGGATCCCAAATTGCACAACCGTATTCCAAATGTGCAAGTCCCATTTCATGTTGCTTTCTACTGTTACGCCTAGATACTTCAGGATCTCTCCTATCTCCTTTCTTGAAAACGGGAATCACCTGCGCTATTTTCCAGTCGGAAGGTACTTTCCATTCTTCTAAAGAATTACGAAATATATCTGACAGCAATGGTTCTATTTCTTCCGCGTATTCCGAAAATACTCTTACTGGTATACCATCAGGACCCGGTGCCTTCCCCCACTTCAGGAGCTTTAATTGCTTTATGATACCTACACTATCAATTTGAACTGGATCCATCTCGAATTCTACACGCCGTGCAAAACCGGGAATGTTTTCCATATTTTCGTCGGTAAAAGAATTTTTAATTTCGGTGTTAAATACGGTAGCCTTGTCGCGGCTGTCATCCACCTCCCGGCCGTCTTGTAGTAGAACTGACATATTGTTGTCACTACCACTAACTTTTTTTTATATACGACCAAAATTTCTTTGGGTATTCGTTTAGACTCTTGGAAAGTGAGTTGCTTCTAAAGTTATTAAAGGCCTCGCGCATCGTACTCTTAACATGTTCTCTTGTCTCAGCTAATTTTTCTAAATCACTCCTATACATCGTCCTTCTTGAGCGTGCATGTATCTTCCATTGCTTTTTAAGTAACCTTTTAACTTCACGTGTATACCACGGGGAATCCTTCCCATCCCTGATCGTCCTTTTCGGTATAAATAAGTCCATACCTTCCCTGACTATACGCATGAATCAAAGCCACATCTCTTCAACCGAGCCTCTTCCTTCTATAAAGGTAATGTAATTATCCCTCAAAAACGTTCTTAAACTCTCCTTTGGGGCCTTTTCGAGCCTGTTGACGTTAATTTAAATTGTTACTCTGTGGTCCATCTTTCATCGCTGAAAGTTGGTGACCCCATAAGTGGCTTCACATCCACGTGTAGTTGGCCTTCTACCAATATGATGATTTTTTCAGGGTTATCTCCCTAGTTCTCAATTTAATTTTCCACTTGTTTCATTTATACAGTGTCAAATATTTTAAGAGGTGATAGTATTCATCAAAATAAGACAAAAATGTCTAATAATCATTGGGCCACAGACACATTCTATTCTAGTTAATGGATGCTCAATGTGGCGCCCTGTCCTTCGGCGTAAGGAATCATACACTCTTTAAAAATGTCCTTATTGGTCCTGTACGTGCTAACAAATATTGGATACAGGACAAACCAGGATAGTTTTAAAGAGTTCCTAACATTGGGCAGCTGCTATTCTTGCTGAAAATACGGATTTAAGACCCAATGTTTATTAGACATTTTTCCTTTTCACCTCCTAAAATATTTGACCCTTTTTTTCAACACCCTGTATACTAGTTCCTGTCTCTCCCTTACATCCTCTGTGTGAGTGTATTGCAAAGTAGTCTGCTGGTCTTTACTCTTCAACACTTTCCTTTCTTCCATTTATGATTTCTTCAGCAAACCAGATTTTTTTCATTGTTTTTGTCTTCCTTAACGACTTGTGATGTTACTTGGAATAGGCTAATTATGCTTTAGACAAGTTAATATTTAAAGAATAGGGAGTTGGTCCCATCGCCTAGCGACTTTCGACTCCCCCTATAATTTCGTTGAGAACTTACTCAATGCAAATTACTAGTAACTTTAAATACAAAAGCCTTCGTTCACATTTTAAATTAGCTCTATTACTGAATCAGAAAAAACGTGAAAAATGTACAGTCAGACTTCTTCGGAAAATGTATTGAAGCACAAAACTAAGATAGTCACCGGTAGCTTTTGTTCCTAGCGAGGTCGCTCAGCTGCAATTAACTTTATAAACACAGCATAGAAACTTTTGCGTGCTGACAAATTCTCCAACGGTTTCTGAAGAGCTAAACAATGCAGTTATCAACCGAAGGCGCTTAAAAACAATTTAAATTTATTCAGAATCAATTCGCAAGACATGAAAACATTTTAAAATCAAGTTGCAGAACATTTACTTGTTTAGATCATAACATTGACACAAAATAAACATTTAAAATCATAAAAGTTGACCTTTAAATACAAAGAATGGCCTCAAATTATCAATTAAAGTTCTTTAATTAGCGTGCCTGGCACTGTAACACACTTAGTATGTTTACATAGTTCATTTAATTTATTTACAGCAATTTTCCAGATATAAAATCGAAATACCCCACATTCCTGCAATAGTCTTGCATATTCACAACAAATTACTTTGTTACTCTTAAGAATTGCAATCCACGGGAAACAGGTTTCTGTTCCTTCACACACTTATTCAGTTTCTGTTTCAGCACGTCTCATTTTTTATTTTTTTAAATAATGTGTGCCCTCACAAATAACTAAAACTTGTTGGAATAATTCGTCATCCTTCTGGCTTTGTAGTTAGATGCCACAAACCACAGTTTAAGTAGTCAATATTTTAGTTCCTCTCGCAAGAATAAAGGGCACTATTTCCGATACGGCAAGAAGTTTTTGTGTTTGCCCCGTGGGTACGTTCGTGCTTTAAACAGCCGACATACCAAACAAGCAGAGAAGAATTTGCTGCGTATCTGATGAAAGTTATCAATATGCCACGAAATACCGGGATCATCTTCTCAGATATGCATCACGCTTGTATCACTGAATCTGAAAACAATTATTGTGAACTTGTGGCATGCTTTCGGTATTCACTTTGTGTGTGACAAATTACTACTATTTTAGGCAATTCAAGGAATACGCAAAAAAAAAGAGACATTTGACTCATGTGCAGCCAACTTTATTAACAAACACATTTGAGTTTATTACTACGACGTACTTATGATGGATATCGATTACCGACATAGATGAACTTTGACAGTTCGTTAGCTTATCGCTCTGTAATGTGACAACGCGTCGCTGCAGATAAAGCCATAGGGTGGGATACAATGGCTGAATGGGAACTAAAATTTTATAATAACTTCCCATATTCGCCATTTTTTGTGGAACCCGATTGCATATCTGGAAACATCATATTTTTAAAACCTGGTGTGGTGGGGAAGGTAGGTGACAGTTACGTTAGAGGGAGCAGGTGGCTTGACAATAGAACAGTAGGTCCCCACATGGCCGCCAAATGCGTTAGCAGCCGAACCGTGTAAAGCCATTGTGCCTTAACATCTGCTTGACCCCACAAAACGCTGCCGATGTGGAGTCGATTGAGGCAAGTGTATAAATTCAATCGCTTGTTTCTATAGACGCATACGGACCAAATGCGGTTAAAATAGGTCACAAGCATCTTCATCACATTTGGTTGAACCCGTACATGCAGTAGCTGCCACACATTTGGCATAGAATAGTGCTATGTCGAGTGGATGAACACTCGCTCGCCTGAAGCAAGTTTTCATTCGCGGAATAGGAGTCTGCGGGAATAACATTTTTTTTTTTTAACTGCTTTATGTCTCTCAACAGCGAGGTCTTTAGAGACAGGAAAGGATGGGGGCATGGAATGGGAAGGAATTCGGCCATGGCCTTTTTAAGGAAGCATCCCGGCATTTGCCTGGAGTGATTTGGGAAACCATGGAAAACCCAAATCTGGATGCCCGGGCGTGAATAACAATTGAAGCTGTGAGCATTAGTGTGAAGGGTTGAGAGTATTGATACTCGTATAATGTGCTACGCCGACTGAATATTAAAACGTCTCGCTCAAGCGTTGAGACCCTTCAGATACAAAGGCTATAGACCCCAACCGAATGGGGATCGATACAATGCCTGACTGTAAATATTTTTTATTAACTACCGATTTTAACAATTCTTTCGGGCATATGATTAAATATCTGGAAAGAGTATATTTTTCCGAGTAAAGACGTCTTTTTTTTTTTTTTTTTTTTTACGATGAATGGTTGAGCCGAAATCGTGTGTTATATTTTGCGTAAAATTAAATTCGTCTTTCACTCAGAGATGGGTCGCTGCAGACAAAGGGTTAGGGGCGAACACAAAACCTGGCTTACTGTAAATACACAGACGGAAAAAAAAATCCCAACACCAAGAAAGACTTGTGTTAGATAAACGAAATTTGGTAGGCGTGTTTATACATCTGAAAGATGACATCGATTCAAATTTCGCGCTTCGCGCATAAGTGTGGCGCTAGTAGCGCTACTCAGAGCTTGCAAATCAGGTTTGCTTTAAATACGCGCTGTAAAGTTTGTGAACGTTATTTACCGCTGAGATTTGACATAGTGAGTTGATGTTAGCCAAGAATGCCTTTAAGAAGACGAAGAAGCCATTATCAACAGCTCACCGAGTTTGAACGAGGTCGTGTAATAGGGCTACGAGAAGGTGGATTTTCTTTTCGCGATATTGCAGAAAGACTTGGCCGGAATGTATCCACTGTGCATGATTGTTGGGTGCAGTGGTCAAGGGATGGTACTGCCTCAAGAAGACCGGGTTCCGGGAGGCCACGTGGCACTACTGAGAGGGAAGACCGCCGTATTCGGTGTACAGCTGTGGCGCATCGTACTGCGTCTGCGGCAGAAATTCGAGCTGCAGTTGGTACCACAGTGACACAACGAACTGTTAGAAATCGGTTACTTCAAGGACAGCTCCGAGCCAGGCGCCCTGTAGCGTGCATTCCACTGACTACAAGCCATCGCCGTTTGCGACTCCAGTGGTGTCAAGCCAGAGCTCATTGGAGGACGGAGTGGAGATCTGTTGTGTTTTCTGATGAAAGCAGGTTCTGCCTTGGTGCCAGTGATGGCCGAGTGTTGGTCAGAAGGAGGCCAGGGGAACGCCTGCAACCAAACTGTCTGCGGCCTAGACACACTGGACCTACACCTGGAGTCATGGTCTGGGGAGCAATTTCCTATGACAGCAGGAGCACTCTTGTGGTTATACCAAACACACTGACTGCAAATTTGTACGTCAGTCTGGTAATTCAACCTGTAGTGCTGCCATTCATGAACAGCATTCAAGGGGGAGTTTTTCAACAGGATAACGCTCGCCCTCATACCGCTGTTGTCTCGCAACGTGCTCTACAGAGTGTCGACATGTTACCTTGGCCTGCGAGATCACCAGATCTGTCTCCAATTGAACACGTATGGGATATCATTGGACGACAACTCCAGCATCATCCACAGCCAGCACTGACCGTCCCAGTATTGACAGCACAAGTACAACAAGCATGGAACTCCATACCACAAAGTGACATTCGAAACCTGTATGACACAATGCATTCACGTTTGCAGGCTTGCATTCAAAATTCTGGAGGTTACACCGGCTATTAATTTAACAGTATTTCACATTTGAAATGCATTTTCTTGAGCTTAAATTAACCTGTGATCTTGAAAATTTAATCAATTAAACATGTTAACTTGACAAATGCATTGTCCAAATTTCATTACTCTACAATAATTTTTTCTTGGTGTTGGGATTTTTTTTTCCGTCTGTGTATATTTTATTAACTACCGATATTAACCATTTTTTCTGATATATGATTGCATATTTGGAAAGAATATATTTTTACGACTATGAGCATATATTTAATTATATTGTACGATGAATAGATCGTGTGTTATTTTTAGGTAAAAATTATATTCGTCTTTCACTCACACGTGCGGTTGCAGACAATGTCCCAGGGTTGAAAACAATGCCTGGCTGACTGTAAATATTTTTTAGTAACTATCGATATTAACAATTTTTTCGAGCACATCACTGCATATCTGGAAAGAGTATATTTTTTACGAGTATGTGCATATATTTAATTATTTCGTACGATGAATAGATCGTGTGTTATTTTTAGGTAAAAATTGAAGTCATCTTTCATCAGAGGCGCACCACCGCAGACAAAGGACTAGGGTTGAAAACAATGCCTGGCTGACTGTAAATATTTTTTAGTAAGTACCGATATTAACCATTTTTTCGGGCATATCACTGCATATCTGGAAAGAGTAAATTTTCACGAGTATGGGGACCTATTTAATTTTTTGTAGGATGAATAGATCGTGTGTTATATTTTAGGTAAAAATTGGAATTTTCTTTCATCAGAAGTGCCGCGCAACGATTGTGGGAAAGCCGTATGGCGGAAGATTTATAATTTGAATTGTAGTATACAGGAGCTGTGTCGCAAAAACAACTGGGGCTTCGTCGACCTTCGACCAATGATAACTGCCAGCTGGGACGCATTTGACAGGTCGGGCGTCCACTACACACCGAGAATGGCGACCAAGGTGGCTGCTAAAATATGGAGCAGTCTTGATGTGAATTATTTTTTTAGGAACACCATGAGACCCGAGAATCCCTCAGTTCAACGAAGAAGACGCGTCGATAAACTAGATCTTGCTTCTAGAAGTGACGGCCCGAATAAATCGAAATTTACAGCTCCAACTACTTCACCCGTTTCCTTTCTGAATGCAAATAGTAAAAATGAGAATTTAGACTCTTCAGATAGCGATATTAAGCCGCTAAGGATAATGATCCTTAATTGTCGGAGTATTAGAGGAAAAGTAGCCGATTTCCACGCTACAGTTGCGAATAACGATGTCAATATTATATTAGGAACCGAGAGCTGATTGACGCCGGAGGTAGAATCTAGCGAAGTAGTTGCTCCTCAATTCAATGTTTTTCGGAAAGACAGAACTACCTCAATGGGCGGAGGAGTTTTCGTGGCCGATAATAAAACCGTCAATTGCTCCGTAGTAAATGAAACGAAAAATTTTTGCGAGTTAATATGGGTGAAGGTAAAAATTGGCAGAAGTTGAAAGTTCATAAAAGGATCATTTTACTGACCTCCGGATTCTGGAGTAGATAACGCGGAGTGTTTTAGACAGTCACTTAATAGTATTTCTCAAAAATTTCAGGGACATACATTGATCATGGGAGGCGATTTTAATATACCCTCAGTTAACTGGGACACATTTACGTTCAAGTCATGCGGAAGAGATAGGTTAATAACTGAAACGTTCCTAGAATCATTCGCGGAAAATTCTCCCGAACTGATGGGCGAAGAGCCAACGTGGAGCGTCAAAGATTCCTCATCCATTTTGAATCTTTTTCTTACAAACAATCCAGATATTGGAGATACAGTTTGTATAGAAGACGGTATAAGTGATCACAAGGCGGTTGTGGTAACTTTAAAATCTAGGCTGAATTTGAAGCATGATAAAGACAAACTCGTATATTGTTATATAAGGCAAACAATGCATTTATGGTTGATCATTTGGCGAAGAAATTTGAAACGTACACGCTAAATACATATGTTGAGGTTTGATTTAAAAAAATTAATATAGACCGGCTTAAATCAATTTGTTCCCACGAAGTTTATTAAGGTTAGTAAGAACTTCCCGTGATTCAATAGGGAAGTGAAACGTTTGCTCAGGAGGCAAAGGCGTTTACATGCTACGGTAAAGAAATCGGGGGACTCGTCTAATCGCGCTAAATTAGTCCAGTTGCGAGCGGAAGTGTGTAAGGCAATGCGTGATGCGTTTAAAGAATTCCAAGTCAGAAATTTATCCGAAGATCTGATTACTAACAAAAAAAAGTTTTGGTCATGTGTCAAATTAATAAGAGGCTCTCGTAAGGTCATGCCGTCGTTGAATAAGGAAAATGAGGATTTATCAGAAACTAGCGTAGAGAAAGCAGAAATTTTGAATAATGTATTTAAAAAAATTTTACCACAGAAAACTCGGAGGAGATTCCGATATTTAACAATCGTACCAACAAAATTATGAATGGTGTCGTTCTCTATGTCGAGGGAATAACTAAACTGCTTATGAATGTAAATCCCAATAAGGCTCCCGGACCAGACGGTATTCCTACAAGGTTCTACTCTAGGTACGCAAAGGAAATTGCGCCGTATTTGATGAAATTATATACCGCCTCCTTGGATCAAGGAAAAATTCCAGCCGAATGGAAGACCGCCATCGTAAGTCCAGTGTTTAAAAATGGGAATGTTAATGATCCTCAAAATTATAGGCCGATCTCGTTAACCTCAAAATTTTGCAGGATATTAGAACACATCATCTGTTCAAATTTCATGCGGTTTTTGGATGAAGGTGAGCTTTTAAACCCAAATCAACATGGATTCAGAAAAGGCCGATTCTGCGAAACACAACTTGTTCTTTTAATTCACGACTTGAGCTGTATTATACCTGAGCAATCCCAGGTTGATTTAGTTCTATTAGATTTTAAAAAAAGCTTTCTACACTGTTCCTCACACTAGGTTACTTAGGAAACTTCGCGGTTACGGCGTTTCTAGACAAATATGCGACTGGGTTTTAGACTTTCTGGAGGGCAGAACACAGTGTATAGTTCTCGACGGTGAGCGTTCATCACTTACTGAAGTGAGGTGCGGGGTTCCTCAGGTAAGCGTGATAGGGCCTCGGTTGTTTCTCATATACATTAATGTTTTGTGCGACATAATAAGGGGGATGAAATGATTAAGTGCCTATGATGCTATCATTTATCGTGAAATCACAACCCAGGACGACTGCGCTTTGTTAGAAGACCATATTATGAAAATAATTGCGTGGTGTAAAGATTTGCAGATGGAGTTAAACGCTAAAAATTGCCAAGTCATGCGTGTAAGTAAAAAGGTGACACCATTTAGCTTTGAATATATAATTAATGGCAATGTCCTTAGAACGGTAGGTTCCGCTAAATACCTAGGGGTAACAATTCGTAATAATTTGTCGTGGAATCAGGGCCGGCGCTAGGAATTTCGGGCCCGGGGTAAAATGGGCGACCTTTTTTTTTTAGCTCTACAAACCGGGCGACAATGGGAGGATTCTAGACTTCGCGACATGAGGGCCCCTACAGTCGGTGATCGGGGTCCCCCATCGGCCGGTGGGCCCGGGTACTTTTGACCCGCTTACCCCCCGCTAACGCCGGCCCTGCGTGGAATGAGCATATCGAGAATGTAATTGGGAAAGCAAATCGTGTGCTTCGATTTCTAGGTCGTAATTTAAAACAATGCACTCCGGAAGTTAAATCGATTGTATACAAGTCACTAGTGCATCCTCACTAAGAATATTGTTGTTCTGTATGCGGTCCCCATCAAAAGGGGTTAATGGAAGCATTAGAGAAGGTTCAGAGAAGAGCCGCCCGATTCGTGACAGGTATATATAGTTGGAGGGAAAGCGTAAGTGCGATGTTGAAGGAGTTTGTTTGGGAAGACCTGGAGCACCGAAGGCGTTGCTCTCAACAGAAACTAATTGAAAAATTCTCGAATGACGTATTTGGAAATGACAGTAAACAAATATTGCTACCAGCAACATTCATATCACGGAGTGATCGCGAAAATAAGACAAGAGAAATCAGGGCTAGAACCTATTCATTTCTGTACTCATTTTTTCCACGAGCGATTAGGGAATGGAATAAAAAGGATTTACCGGGCGAGTAAATATAAAATCTGACAGGAGTAGCTTTCAATAAAGCACTCCGGCCATCCTGATCTGGGTTTTCCATGGTTTCCTTAGATTGCTCCAGGCGAATGCTGGGATGGTTCCTCACAATAGCCCATGGGCGCCTCCTGCCATATCCCATATATCCCTTCCAAACCATTGCCTTCCCGGATAGCTGCAATGCAGCCTCCGCCACACACTTTTAATGAATTGCGGTGTAATAATAGTAACCGCGCCGCTGCAGACAAAGACCTAAGGTTGAAAACAATGGCTGACTGAGATGTAAAATTTTTAAGTAACTACCGATTTTCGTCATTTTTTTGGGGGGAATCCGATTGCATATCTGGAAACCGTATATTTTTGCGAGTAAGGAGATGTTTTTAATATTTTCGTACTATGAATGCTTGGGTGGAAATAGTGTGTTATATTTTAGGTAAAATATAATACGACTTTAAATCAGAGACAAGTGGCGATTGAGGATTGCTATCGTGCTTAAAAACATTAATTCATATCTAATGAAGGAATCATGATAGGAATTTGGTTTAAATCGTATTTTATTAGGCATTCAATATAAAGTATTAATTGCTATATTTTACAAGTATATTTAATTTTTTTATTTAATTTCCGTCCGTATATTGAGTCGCATGACTGCTAACAGGAAAGCCAGTCCGTCAAACAATGATTTTTTTTCTTTCGTGTTGCTGGAGTTGTGGAGAGTGAACCTGTTCAGAACTGTCGATGAAAAGAGGCAGCTGCCGCTTCATACATGGTTGGGTGGGTAAGGCTGGCGACGGTTATGTTAGAGGGAGCAGGTGGCCTAACAATAGAACAATAGTGGGGCAGCTGTTGCTTCACACCTGGTTGCCCAATTGGAGAGGGGAGGAGGCAGCTGAAACTGGAGTTAGGGGGAGCAGGTGGTCGATTAAGTGGCCTGACAAAAGAGCAATAGTAGGGGAGGAGAACAATAGAACAATTTAACAATAGCCCCCATAGGGCAGCTAGTGCTTCAAACCTGGCGGGGTAGGGAAGGCAGGTGAAATTGGGGTTAGGGAGAGCAGGTGGTCGCCCAAGTGGCCTGACAATAGAGCAATGGTAGGGGAGGAGAACAATAGAACAATAGGTCCCAGAGTGATGCATGACTGCACAAATTTGTTAGAATGTATATAATTAGAGACGCATGAGTGCACACAAACATTAGAAGGGAGAGGCGTGGGAGGTAATCAGTTACAATGTATCTAATTAGTGACGCATGACTGCACAAATTTGTTACAATGTATCTAATTAGTGACTCACGAGTGCACCCAAAGAGAGGTGACTGTTAGGTTTGGAGGGTGGCGTGATCGGATGAATGACAGAACAATAGAAGGGGGGCGTGGTCAAGAACGATAGGTGTCAAAATGATTGACAGATCTTTTGTTTGGGCGCACGCTGGCAAATCAACACCACTCCCGTCCGGCTAAAACTCCAGACGAATGTCGGGATGATTGCCTGAAAACGCCATTTCCGGATGATTCCCTGAAAACGCCATGTCCGGTTGATTCCCTGAAAACGCCATGTCCGGTTGATTCCCTGAAAACGCCATGTCCGGTTGATTCCCTGAAAACGCCATGTCCGGATGATTCCCTGAAAACGCCATGTCCGGTTGATTCCCTGAAAACGCCATGGTCGATTTGCTTCCCGTCCTTTCCACCGCTAAGGTCCTTGACGCTTACGAGACGTAAAGCCATAAACAAAGAAACAGAACCGTCGAGGAGTTTCTTAGATTTTCACATTATTCTCTAACCTTCAGAGGACTTCCACTACCTTTTTTGTAGTTTGTAATGAAAGTTCATAGATATATGTATACTAGCGACAGCCGAACATATCCATAGACATGTGGTTTAAATAAAATTAAAAATGGAGTACCTTCCATTCAAAAAAATACGATTTTTGGTTTTTGCGTATCATTGAAACGGTATTAAAATGCAGTCAATGTAGTTATTGAATATTTTATTTAGCTGCGTATTTCGCGATGCATGATCCTGATGATGATATAATTACGAATGCTTTTTTTTGCCGTTTATTTTTTGTATGGATCACCTACGTGTTTCTTAAGAAGTATTGTTCAGTATTGCTACGTGTTTTACAGCTGTTTTTCCGTTGCACACTCCATCCAAGAAAAATAACTAAAATTATATACTTTGCAAAAATAACACCTTATGTATGTGTGATTTTAAAGAAATTCTGTACGTTCGAGCGAGGATATCAATATAATGAACATATTCTGTGGCATGAGTGCCCAGCATACAGCTTTCTGTTTGTGTCTTCTAGTTGGCTTACCTTTGTAAATGTCTTTTTACCTTTAGACAGTTTTTTAGTTCAAAAGATGGCAGGTTATGATGAGAACATCTATGTCTTGATGTTTTGACGGATGACGATCAATCTGAACCGATTAGCAGGTAGTTTATCTAGTTCAGATTCAAGGTTCCTGGAGAGATCTAAGTACACTCCTGGAAATTGAAATAAGAACACATTGACGCCGGTGTGTAAGACCCACCATACTTGCTGCGGACACTACGAGAGGGCTGTACAAGCAATGACCAAACGCACGGCACAGCGGACACACTAGGAACAGCAGTGTTGGCCGTCGAAGGGCGCTAGCTGCGCAGCGGTTAGGCACCGCCGCAGTCAGTGTCAGCCAGTTTGCCGTGGCATACGGAGCTCCATCTCAGTCTTTAACACTGGTAGAATGCCGCGACAGCGTGTACGTGAACCGTATGTGCAGTTGACGGACTTTGAGCGAGGGCATATAGTGGGCATGCGGGAGGCCGGGTGGACGTACCGCCGAATTGCTCAACATGTGGGGCGCGAGGTCTCCACAGTACATCGATGATGTCGCCAGTGGTCGGCGGAAGGTGCACGTGCCCGTCGAGCTGGGTCCGGACAGCAGCGACGCACGGACGGACGCCAACACCTTCGCATCCTACACAGTGCCGTAGGGGACCGCACCGCCACTTCCCGGCAAATTAGGGACACTGCTGCTTCTGGGGTATCAGAGAGGACCACTCGCAACCGTTTCCATGAAGCTGGGCTATGGTCCCGCGCACCGTTAGGTCGTCTTCCGCTCAAGCCCCAACATCGTGCAGCCCGCCTCCAGTGGTGTCGCGACAGGCGTGTATGGAGGGACGAATGGAGACGTGTCGTCTTCAGTGATGAGAGTCGCTTCTGCCTTGGTGCGAATGATGGTCGTATGCGTGTTTGGCGCCGTCCAGGTAAGCGCCACAATCAGGACTACATACGACCGAGGCACACAGGGCCAACACCCGGCATCATAGTGTGGGGAGCGATCTCCTACACTGGCCGTACACCTCTAGTGATCGTCGACGGGACACTGAACAGTGCACGGTACATTCAAACCGTCATCGAACCCATCGTTCTACCATTCCTAGACCGGCAAGGAAACATGCTGTTCCAACAGGACAATGCACGTCCACATGTATCCCGTGCCACCCAACGTGCTCTAGAAGGTGTAAGTCAACTACCCTGGCCAGCGAGATCACCGGATCTGTCCCCCATTGAGCATGTTTGGGACTGGATGAAACGTCGTCTCACGCGGTCTGCACGTCCAGCACGAACGCTGATCCAGCTGAGGCGCCAGGTGGAAATGGCTTGGCATGCCGTTCCACAGGACTACATCCAGCACCTCTACGATCGTCTCCATGGGAGAATTGCAGCCTGCATTGCTGCGAAAGGAGGATATACACGGTACTAGTGCCGACATTGTGCATGCTCTGTTGCCTGTGTCTATGGTTCTGTCTGTGTGATCATGTGTTGTATCTGACCCAGGAATGTGTATATAAAGTTTCCCATTCCTGGGACAATGAATTCACGTTCTTATTTCAATTTCCAGGAGTGTATATAGTATTCGTGATGGGCATTATTGGTAAAAAAAAAAAAAACTTATATTGACGGGTGGACTCGATCGGTCGATCACTACGCTCGTGACTTTTCCCCAAACCATAGCAGCTTAGTCCTTCAGATGGTGAATCACTTTTTCCAACTTTGACATTAAAATCTCTTTTCATTAGAGTAATTTCTTTGCTTGGTACTTATATTCTAACCAAAATTCATCACAGACGCCAAGACAGAGGTCCTTTACATAATCTGCTTACTGTAAGCGATTTTATTATTGTTCTAAATTGCCCACCCACTCTTGAAATTTGGGTGCACGGCAGTGCACCCGACAAGTCGAGTCAACGGCGGCACTGCCTACCCTTTTCTCGAAGCGATTCGGGCCATTTTTAAACCTCAATTTCTTCGGTCGTATTTATGCTACATGTCTCAAATTTCTGTTATGCATAGATATCAGCAATCTTAGCAAACGTACTAAATTTTATTTCGATACTGGTCTTAGTTCGGTTGTTGTTAGGATGCAAACTACAGCGATTTTATCACTCACTTACTCACTGACTGACTGATGATCATCAAAACTCTAAGGCACTTCCCGTAGCCGTGGAAAGCTGAAATTTGCTACACAGTTAAAATTTTACTCACATACCAACAAACTCGTAAATTTCCATATATCTACCCCTTACCTACCCCTAACGTGAAATCGCTTCATACCCTAATAACTTTATAAACTTCAGATTTCAATTGTAGAGTGATCTTACTAAGTTCAACTAATATGTTAAATGTTACTTATTTGCCTTTCTTATTCTGGAAGTTATTGAAATTCAAAATTTTATTTTCACCACGACACCCCGATATCAAAATCCCACTGTACCTCCAGCCATCCCAGAAACAAATAATTTGGTACCCAATTATGATTTAACCCCAATATCATGAGAAAAGTTTAATATTGGAGTTATCTCCTGTATTTATTTAATTAAAATCCCAAATAAGAAATATTCTGGCACATATTTGCGGCTTAATTGCTTTTCTCCCGATGAAGCTACATGGCTGAGAATTTTTTAATGCAAATCGATAAGCAATTTTAAGTGACATCATAAATTTTACTTTGGTCTTATGCTTAGTTTGGAAGTTACTAGTAATTTATTTATGGTGGTAGTTTATCCAGCGGCAATCTGCATTGCTCGGCTACAGGTCACATCAATTGTTTTCAGAGATTGGGGCATTGTTGGTAAACGTATATTTATGTCTCAAAATCTGAAATGTTCCTATTAACCGATTTTCAAGTGGAATCATTACATTTGAGCGGCGATTCAGGATAAGCGATAAACTTACAAAAAGAAATGATATCCCACAAAAACAATTCTTGTAAAAATAGGCCAAGTCTCGTGTTCGTGCAGTGTCAAAAAGTTATGAGATCTTCCTCTGAGCCAAGTCTACACTTTTCAGTGTATATTCACTTCACTTTATGAAACAGAATGGTTTCTCTCGGTATCATAGAGCGTTTATTTAGGATAAAAAATCTGATGACTTGGCCATTATGCATGTCATAATTTGAACTTAAATTAAGGGCATAATATATATGCTTGTCAAATTCGAAAAAGAGCGATGGAAATCTTGGCATTTACGTATTTATAAGTTTGTGTACGTTAACTAAAACATGGCATGCATAATGGCCAAGTCATCAGATTTTTTATCCTAAATAAACGATCTATGATACCGAGAGAAACCATTCTGTTTCATAAAGTGAAGTGAATATACACTGAAAAGTGTAGACTTGGCTCAGAGGAAGATCTCATAACTTTTTGTCACTGCACGAACACGAGACTTGGCCTATTTTTACAAGAATTGTTTTTGTGGGATTTTCCTGTCAAAAATCCATTAAACGATGCTTCTAACATGATTGGCTGCATCCCGGTTTTAAATATAAATACATTTAGGAATGAGGAAATACACCATGCAATGTAAATTATTCTATTACAAGAAACACTATTCTAGCATATATAAGCATGCAGATGACCGAGCGTGGTGGGTGAGTGGTAAGGCTCGAGCCTGGCGTACGGAAGAATGACCGAGCGTGGTGGTGTAATGGTTAGCGTTCTGGCATCGCATTCGGGAGGACGGCGGTTCGAATCCCCGTCTGGGCATACAGATTTGGGTTTTCTATGGTTTCCCAAATCACTCCAGGCAAATGCCGGGATGCTGCCTTCAAAAGGTCATGGCCGAATTCCTTCACGGAAGAATGGGTGGTCGGGTGGTCAAATCCCCGTCCGGCCATCTAGATTTCGGTTTTTCCATGGTTTCAAAAAAAAATTCCAGTCAAATGCCGGGATGGTTCCTTCAAAAGACTACGGCTGAAATCATTTCCATTCTTTGGCTCCTCTCGCGCCTCTAATGACCTTGAAGTCAACGAGGCGTAAAGCCCGAAGGAAAAAATGTGTTAAAATAATATGATATTGCTGATGTTTTAAAATTTGTTAATAGGTGGAGAGCAATGTTTCATGAATTTTTGGCGGATGAAATTAATCAACAGATTTGTAATTTATTAGGTATTAGTAAGTCTCCGCTGAACTAGATGCTAAATAGTAAGCGACAGCAAGAAGAGCGATACGTACAGACCGAACAAATGCGGAAGATAGTTCACAGACGCGCTTTTTTTTTTTTTTTACATTTGGTTTTACGCCTCGTCGACGTTGAGGTCATTAGAGGCGGGAAAGGACTGGGGAAAAGGAACGGGAATTCGTCAATGGCCTTTTGCAAGAAGCATCTCAGCATTTACCTGGAGTTATTTTGGGAAACAATGGTAAACCCAAATCTGGGTGCCCGGACTAGGATTCGAACCGGCATCCTCCCGAATGCGAGGTCAGAGAGCTAACCGCTCACCCACCTCATTCGGTCACACAGATGCTGATTTTGTCACAATGACATATATTTTGCGATTAGACGACAAACATTTTTCAAAGTGAAAATAATAGCATCGTTTAAAATTGTAATTTATAATTGTAAGATCGGATGCCTTATTGCATTTCATATGTAAGTCGTATAGTTGAATAGAAGACGTTCAGACAGAGGACGCTAGAGTTTTATTGTGTATGCATCTAACAGAAAACTGTTTCGATTTTAGTAAAGCAATTTGACCACTGCCCGCCGCTAGACTGAATGCACGTCATGCTATAAGGAGACACATGGGGAGATAGGCGTGAGTAAAAGGGAAATCCGCTGGCATGAGTAACTTGACAAAGGAGAGTTTTTTTATGGCTCGGAGATTGGGAACAGTGAGGATGATCGGTTGTTTGCATGCTGCTCTGGTGGGCATCTGTGGAAAGTGGTTGAAGAAAGGGAACTCACGAAAAAGCGACAAGGAGAGGAGGGAGAGGGGGTGGTACGTCCACGCCTTATCACATAACGGAGAACAATGCTGGTGTTGCTCAAGTGTTTCAAAGCGCAGGAGGGGGGTCCGTGTTTTCAAGTTGACCCAACGACATCGTCAGTCACGAGATCATCGAGAATGGACCGTGAATCAATGGATATGTGTGACCTGGTTCGCGTTACACTAGGTCGATGACCGTGTCTGTTGTACGCCGTCTTCTAGGCGAATGGAGCCGGGTGAGGCGGTGTTATGCTATGGGCGAATTCATTTGGGCTTCGATGGGACCTGTGTAGTCATCGAAGGTACCGCGACAGCTGTGGACTATGTGAAAATTATTGGGGACCAACTTTTATTTATTTTATTTATTTAACTGTACATTCAGATGGTTCGTTATCTAGAGTCTACAACGAACCGTTATTTCTTAATACTGTATTGAAATTTATAATAAACAAAATTTTTGTAAAATTAACACAAATCCTATATACTACGAAAATGGTACAAACAATTAACTATTATTACTACACACTGTAATTTATCAACCTGTTGGTAAAAAATATTACCCACTAATACTAAATAACTGAACATCTTGAGTTTTCAAAAGTTCGTTTAACGCTGGCATCCATTGAAGAAATAAGCTTCGGTAAATTCCAGAAGCCACACTTCCGGCATCAGCGTCCCACTTAGTTGTTTGTGTCTCGTCAGTTTAGAGTATCTTGTCTCATTCCTTGTTATGTTCCGGCAGGTTGCTGGCTATGCTGAAGCCGATACTGCTCCCTGGCTGCATCTGACACAGCATCTGCCAGCTTGTCGAGTTGGGGACCAACTGCATCCCTTCATATCTTCCATGACGGCGATGGCTTCTTACAGTGGGATAACTGCCCAGAATCGTATTACAGTGTTTTTATTCTTGGCCACCCAGTTCGCCTGACCTCAATCCGTTAGAACACATCTGGAATACTACTTGGCGCCAGCTCCACGCCCACAAACCCCCGGCCCGTGACTTAAGCGAATTTCGTGACCTGTTGTTAGATACCTCCCGAAACCTACCGAATGCTTGAGTAATTCCTGGATGCCAAATGGCTGCTGTATTTGGTTCCAAATGTGGATTATCACACTATAATTTTTTGGCTCATCAGTGTATGTTAGAATAGTGTGCCGTTCGGAATGGAAACATTCTGCACAAAAATGTAACATTATAACATAGTCGCATAGCTAATAGGTTGGAAAGTCAATCAGATATCATCATATCTGGAGAGATATTGAATTTTCTCGGTTATCTGGTGTAGGATAAAATACTGTTTACGGATCAACAATGCTGCTATTCCAGTAATATCCAAAGCAGTAATTTTGAAACATCTCACACATTTAAAAATATACTCATATACAAGTCCCTATAAAATATAAAAATTACACTTTACATCCTACCTATGTGCAGTGGAATTTTTCAGCTAAGCTAGTATGTAGTTACTTACAGACAAGCAGAATCGTAAAATCCGTCTAAAAGTGTTTGCAAAAATACAAGGAAAACGCATATATTTTACGAAAACTTTATGAAGTAGTTTAATTTTTGAGATTCAGCACTAGCCTGTTTGCTCAAGTTATGAATAGACAAAATCTGTATGAGAGTTTTGGAAAAATATCGGGGAAAATTGAATACAAGTGCAAAATGTTTTGTAATGTATTAATTTTCGATATTCAACATTAGAATGTTGTTCAAGCTATGTGTAGAAATAAAACTTTTGTGAAAGAGTATCTGGGAGAAAAAAAGGTAGGGGGGATAATAAATACAAGTGCATTTTTTTTGAAGTACACTAATTTTCGATATTCAACAATAGACATTCATTTCTGCAATTCCATCTCTACCTAACGAATGTAAAAATAAGTATAAAATTAAGGACTGCTAATATGAGTTTTATTGTAGTAATGAGGTATGAGACGTACTTATTGCGTCCTCAAAGGGAATCTGATTTCACTACGCATTATACTAATAAAGTTTATATTATAACAGAGGAATGAAAATTAGATAAAATAATTGTAACACTAATAAGGGAAATGAAAAAGCGTTGTTCAGGAATTCCTGTTGCTTAAAACTCTGCGACAGGCTAATAGAGATCCTAGTTTCTTGGCACAAATATAAATTAAATATTCCTTGGACAATTCTATCAATGGCTCCCCTTAAAATATCATTCGTTCGGGGCAGTAGACGTCTCGATACTTTTTGAAGTCACAGCATCTACTCTACAATAGGCGGGACGGTTTTTGTGTTTTATTGTGCACATTTTATTTGGCATTTTTTCTTTGAACTTGGATAATGCATCGAATTGAAAACAACACTTGGAAGTTTTACTACGAAAGGGGCCATTACTGCAGATCGTCGAGATACTTTGCACAAATCCCATGGCTCGCCATTGATCACGCTAGGTCGGGGAGTGTCGCCCGAGGCAATAAACAGCCTTTCTAGACTGTCCACCCACCCTCCTATACTTGTGGCCTCGTAAACAACCGTCTGGGTCGCCCTACGCTGAATCCTTGGACTAATTCCCAATCTGGGAAAAAGCTGACTGTTATTTTTGTTCTGATTTTCTAGATCTTCAGAAATGAGGGGCACAGATTATGGTAGTAATTTAACGTGAAATGAATAAAGGGCTCTTTAAGAATCGGATTCAGCGTCATATTCCTACCAAGTAAAAAGAATAAAATTTGTAAAACATTATTCACGAAACCTGCGTTAGAAACAAGGAATTACAACAAAGGATGGGTCATCTTAATAACTAATTATGATTGATTATGAATTTGATGTAAAATATAAAATTGTTTTCCGTCACCTAACCACTTTCACGCCTTTTTGTCTCCTCAAATTTACGTCAGATGGCAAGAAAATCTAAAGTCTTCCTTTACAACCTATTTAGATTTATAACGTCCTGATAGTACCCATTACAATGACGTTGACAAAACATAATGTTTCTACACATATAAGGAAGTGGTCTTCCTTCATCAGCAGTGGTTTTGGATAGTTACAATTTCTTTGCTAGTATTGAAGTATAATTTTTTGTCATTTGTTTATACTTCGCTTTTAATATCTATAAGATATTCGTAGTTCATGTAGTATGATTATTTTAATCGCACATTATGCTATTGCAGAAAATGTTTTGTTATAGATAAAATTTCACTTTTTTAAATTATTTCAGTATATATTGAACTATTCAGTTGCTGCATTAATGATCCTTGCCGTACCTTACCATATGAATTCTCCTTTGAGAAGCTAACGTATTAATGTGTTTACACAGGTTCTACATTAGCATATGTATTTCACTTTTTTACCAATTGTGCATACCAATTCAAAACAGTAATATGAAGTTTGGATATAAGAGATCGGATAGTAATAAAAGCAAACTGTCAGCTAAAGAAGAATCAGTAAATGTTGTAAAAACGTAATGGAGGAGAGTATAGGATAAAAGTTTGGAGGTAAGTTTACATCAATAGGAGAAGCTTTCATCTTTAAGATTTTTTCTCAGTCAAAGGTTTTAATTCAGTTGTAACTCAGTTTAAATTCCATGTATAGGATAACTAAATTCTTACCGAGAAGTTTAAAATTTATATGTTCAGTAACATTTCTGTTTCAAAATTTTGTATGAATCATCTTATACAGTTTATAAAAATCAAAGAACTGAGCTATCTCTCTCCGAAATTGTGTAAAATACTTAAATGGTGGCAAAATTCTATTCCACCAACCCGCACAAAAATTCGGATCCTTCGTAATCCACTGTTTGAAATCGTAACAGAACATAGTGAGTTGGCATATGGGAGGATCCAGTTCCGGCCTTCCACATTTATTTTCTCATGTTTTCCTGAAATCAGGAAAATGCTGGGCCGTTGCTTGTCGTTGACGAGTTTAAAACCGAGCGTGGTGGTGTAACGGCTAGCGTTCTGGCCTCGCATTCGGGAGGACGGCGGTTCGAATCCCCGTCCGGGCATCCAGATTTGGGTTTACCATGGTTTCCCAAATCACTCCAGGCAAATGCCGGGACGTTTCCTTCAAAAGGCCATGGCCGAATTCCTTCCCATTCCTTGCCCCCCATCCTTTCCCGTCTCTAAAGACCTCGCTGTTAGAGAGACGTTAAGCAGATAAAAAAAAACGAGTTTAAAAAAACCTCCGAAAATTGCAATGTAAACGTAAAAGATTCTTGTAGAATACTGGGATATCGGAACTTTTTACCACAAATTCTTAGGGCTTGTTTGGAGAACTGAGTAGGTAAAGATTTTATGAGGAATGTATGTCAAAAAACGTCCAATTTTCTGCTATAAGTAAAACAATGCACAATCACTTGTTTAAATCTCCCGTTTCATGTTTTTGGAGGAAGAGCAGCATGAATAGGTTTCATCATTCATCAGTATTGAGTTACGATTTGCATTCTGGGTGCAACCAAAATGCCTAATAGGCACACATTGACAGTACTAATATATATAACTTCACAAATTGGTTTCGAAGGAACAAGTAGCAGTACCCTTATAACATCGAGATTACTTGTGATGGGCATCGAGATTGACAGGTGTTTAAAATGCTTACGATTGCTTAAGTATTGGGTTCCTTCACTTTGTTTCGTAAGGAGTTATAGAAAACAGAAACACAATATAATTTCATGGTCAGCTCAGTTTTTCAGTTTGAAATCTACTGGAATAAATAGTAAAGCATTGCGACCTTGTAGTGGTTATACCTACAGTGTAACGTGGAATTCGAAACACGGAATGACCAGGCGTGGTGAGTGAGCCTTAATGCTGTGGCCTCGCATTCTAATGAACAAACCAGGCGTGATGAGTGAACCTTAATGCTGTGGCCTCGCATTCTAATGAACAAACCAGGCGTGGTGAGTGAGCCTTAATGCTGTGGCCTCGCATTCTAATGAACAAACCAGGCATGGTGAGTTAGCCTTAATGCTGTGGCCTCGCATTCTAATGAACAAACCAGGCGTGGTGAGTGAGCCTTAATGCTGTGGCCTCGCATTCTAATGAACAAACCAGGCGTGGTGAGTGAGCCTTAATGCTGTGGCCTCGCATTCTAATGAACAAACCAGGCGTGGTGAGTTAGCCTTAATGCTGTGGCCTCGCATTCTAATGAACAAACCAGGCGTGGTGAGTGAGCCTTAATGCTGTGGCCTCGCATTCTAATGAACAAACCAGGCGTGGTGAGTTAGCCTTAATGCTGTGGCCTCGCATTCTAATGAACAAACCAGGCGTGGTGAGTGAGCCTTAATGCTGTGGCCTCGCATTCTAATGAACAAACCAGGCGTGGTGAGTGAGCCTTAATGCTGTGGCCTCGCATTCTAATGAACAAACCAGGCGTGGTGAGTGAGCCTTAATGCTGTGGCCTCGCATTCTAATGAACAAACCAGGCGTGGTGAGTGAGCCTTAATGCTGTGGCCTCGCATTCTAATGAACAAACCAGGCGTGGTGAGTTAGCCTTAATGCTGTGGCCTCGCATTCTAATGAACAAACCAGGCGTGGTGAGTGAGCCTTAATGCTGTGGCCTCGCATTCTAATGAACAAACCAGGCGTGGTGAGTTAGCCTTAATGCTGTGGCCTCGCATTCTAATGAACAAACCAGGCGTGGTGAGTGAGCCTTAATGCTGTGGCCTCGCATTCTAATGAACAAACCAGGCGTGGTGAGTGAGCCTTAATGCTGTGGCCTCGCATTCTAATGAACAAACCAGGCGTGGTGAGTGAGCCTTAATGCTGTGGCATCGCATTCTAATAAACAAACCAGGCGTGGTGAGTGAGCCTTAATGCTGTGGCCTCGCATTCTAATGAACAAACCAGGCGTGGTGAGTGAGCCTTAATGCTGTGGCCTCGCATTCTAATGAACAAACCAGGCGTGGTGAGTGAGCCTTAATGCTGTGGCCTCGCATTCTAATGAACAAACCAGGCGTGGTGAGTGAGCCTTAATGCTGTGGCCTCACATTCTAATGAACAAACCAGGCGTGGTGAGTGAGCCTTAATGCTGTGGCCTCGCATTCTAATGAACAAACCAGGCGTGGTGAGTGAGCCTTAATGCTGTGGCCTCGCATTCTAATGAACAAACCAGGCGTGGTGAGTGAGCCTTAATGCTGTGGCCTCGCATTCTAATGAACAAACCAGGCGTGGTGAGTGAGCCTTAATGCTGTGGCCTCGCATTCTAATGAACAAACCAGGCGTGGTGAGTGAGCCTTAATGCTGTGGCCTCGCATTCTAATGAACAAACCAGGCGTGGTGAGTTAGCCTTAATGCTGTGGCCTCGCATTCTAATGAACAAACCAGGCGTGGTGAGTGAGCCTTAATGCTGTGGCCTCGCATTCTAATGAACAAACCAGGCGTGGTGAGTTAGCCTTAATGCTGTGGCCTCGCATTCTAATGAACAAACCAGGCGTGGTGAGTGAGCCTTAATGCTGTGGCCTCGCATTCTAATGAACAAACCAGGCGTGGTGAGTTAGCCTTAATGCTGTGGCCTCGCATTCTAATGAACAAACCAGGCGTGGTGAGTGAGCCTTAATGCTGTGGCCTCGCATTCTAATGAACAAACCAGGCGTGGTGAGTGAGCCTTAATGCTGTGGCCTCGCATTCTAATGAACAAACCAGGCGTGGTGAGTGAGCCTTAATGCTGTGGCCTCGCATTCTAATGAACAAACCAGGCGTGGTGAGTGAGCCTTAATGCTGTGGCCTCGCATTCTAATGAACAAACCAGGCGTGGTGAGTGAGCCTTAATGCTGTGGCCTCGCATTCTAATGAACAAACCAGGCGTGGTGAGTGAGCCTTAATGCTGTGGCCTCGATATTCTTGAGAACCGCAGGTTCGAATCCCCGTCCGGCCATCCAGCTTTCGGGTTTCCATGGGATCCCAAAATCACTCCAGCTGAATGCCGAAATGTTTCTTGAAAAGGGCATGACAAAATTCCTTCGCGTTCTTTTTGTCCGGTAATCTCCCAGCTGTAATGAGTCGATGACGACGAGGCTTAAAGCCCTAACGAAAATAAAAATGTTAACACCTAAAGTATTTACTCGGAAATACCGGAATAGTAAGCTGACCTCGACCATCGTGATGATGTAACTATCAGGAACTTCAATACTAGATTGCCACCTACTAGCGGTTGGTAAAAATAAGTTTTTTTGGGGGGAAAACTTGTTTCTGAAAATACTGAATGTAATTTATACAATCACAACAAACTCTGCGAAAAAGTCTTGTTATAAAATAAGTATAATTAGGTGCGTGCAGAAGCTTTTTAATTTTTTGGTGGGGCACCACCCCTGAAATTCCTCGTATTGTAGTACAAGTGATGTTAGCGAAACTATAAGAAAAGGCAGATTCAGCTCGACTTCTCGTGTCCCCACTACAAGAGTAACTGTTCCATAAACCAGTTCAGCTGTCCTGTCCTCCATTTATACCACTTTCTCGTGGAAATGCCTCAGGTTGGAAGCAAACTCCCTTGTCAAATCACCAAGCGTGGGTGAGTGGTTAATGCTCCGGACTCGATTCGGGAGGACACCGATTCGAATCTCCGTCCGGGCATCCAGATTTGGGTTTTACATTTTTTATCTTGCTTGGGCTTTACGCCACGTCGGCAGCGTGGTCATTAGAGGCGGGATGGGATGGGGGACAAGGAACGGGAAGGAATTCGGCCATGGCCTTTTTGAAGGAAGCATCCCGGCATTCGCCTGGAGTGATCTGGGGAAACCATGGAAAACCCAAATCTGGATGCCCGGACGGGGATTCAAACCGGCATCCTACCGAATGCGGGGCCAAAACGTTAACCGTTCACCCACCACACTCGGTGGGTTTTACACGGTTTCCCCAAATCACTCCGGGCGAATGCCGGGATGCTTCTTTCAAAAGGCCATGGCCAAATTCCTTCCAGTTCCTTGTCCTAGTCCCATCCCGCTTCTAATGACCTCGAAGTCGATGAGGAGTAAAGCCATAAGTATATAAAAAAAGAAAATCTCGTCAAATCTGAAAGTTTTTTAGTGTGAGTTTACAAACTCACTCGGGATTTTTGAAGTATTTCCGTCAACCATTCCCGTGATGAGGACTATTATACCCCAAGAATTTATTTGTTTAACGATCTCCACTTGAGCTTCACAATATTTACGGCGGTACTGACTCTGGCTGGTCAATTGGTTGAAGGACGGAGAGACCACAAGTAGGCAACAAAGTGGTGGGCGTCCACGTGGCACAGTACAATGCTGGTACAGCGCATCTCCACATCAGATAGCCCCTACGTGTTCCCATGTTGACGATTGAAGTAGGCACGAGATCGTCGAGATTGGACCGTGGATCAATGGAAACGTGTCGCCTGGGTGGCTGAATCACGTTTCCTGTCAATCGGTGGCCACGTCCAGATATGCCACCTTCCAGGCGAACGTTTGCTGGAAGCACGCACAGCTGCATTATTATGGAATGGGGGACACTCTCCTGGGCTTGCATTGGACCTATGGCAGTGATCGAAGGCAACATGACATTTACGGACTGAAAGTTATTTGGAACCACCTGCATCCCTTAATGTTTCATGTTTTCCACGAGGGCGATAGCATCTTCCAGCAGGATAACTGTCCATGTCACAATGCCAGAATCGTGCGGTGGTTCATTTTTTTTTTTTTTTTTTTTTTTTTTTGTAACAGTTTAACGTCCATTTTTAACAACGTGGTCTTTAGAGACGGGAAAGGATGGGGGCAAGGAATGGGAAGGAATTCGGCCATGGCCTTTTGAAGGAAGCATCCCGGCATTCGCCTGGAGTGATTTGGGGAAACCATGGAAAACCCAAATCTGGATGCCCGGACGGGGATTCGAACCGCCGTCCTCCCGAATGCGAGGCCAGAACGCTATCCGTTACACCACCACGCTCGGTGCGGTGGTTCATGATAGTGAACTCACGTAGATGTCTTGGACACCAAATCAGCCTGATCTCAACGCGTTAGACCACATCTGGAATGCTATCGGGGATACAGCTTCGTGTCCATAAACAGCCGGCATGTAATTTTAGCGAATTGTGTGAACTGTACGTAGACATCTGGTGCCATGTAGCACAAGAAACCTACCAAGGACTTGTCGAATCCATACCACGTCGAATCACTGGTGTAACGTGCTTCACAGGTGCTTCAATACGATATTATGCAGGTGCTCATAATGTTTTGGCTCGTCAGTGTATCCTCTTGGGATCTAATTTACCTGCATATGTTGAAATAAGATTTTTCAAGTGCGCAATGTACAGGTTGCCCCGGAGATGGGGAACATTAGAACTATTCAGAATTGCATAGGGACCTATGGCCGGAAACATAGGCGGCGCTGTTCATGCGAGCACGCGACGTGGTAGACTGGTTACCTAACCCTACGCTCTCCGGATATAAGCAGTCTGGGTTTCTTTCTTTGGGGTGTATGAAACACTTGTCGATTCTAAAATAGATCTCGTTACAAGAATCGTCTGCGTTGCAGCTGACATCCCTGAAAATACAGGTGTTTCCGACAGTGTCCACCAATCCATGGTACCGCAGTGTAGCACATACATTGAAAGTAATTGTGAAAAACAGCGAACATCTCTGCCTTGTGACCCTTCATTTTATACATGTACTACCTCTTTCTGACAACGTTTCCGTGTATGAGTTCCTACGAAATCTGAGTCGTTTGGAAGTTCCCCTTTTTTGTTTTGCTGTTGTCAGTCTTTAGACTGGTTTGATGCAATCCTCCATCCCTTCCTATCCTGTGCTAACCTCTTCATTTCTACATACCCCCTACAACCCACGTCCTCAATTATCTGCTTCATATATTCTAATCTCTGTCTTCCTCTACAGTTCTTAAATTCCACTGTTCCCTCCACTAACAAATTAACCAATCCAGCATGTCTCAAAATATGACCTACCAGCCTGTCTCTTCCTCCTGTAAGCTTCTTCCATAAACTTCTTTTCTCACCCATCATTTCCGAAACTCATTCATTTCTTACTTTGTCTGTCCACCTAATTTTCAGCATTCTTCTGTAGCACCACATTTCAAATGCTTCAAGTTTCTTTCTTTCCGGTATTCCTAAAGTCCATGTTTCGCTGCCGTAAAGTGCTGTGCTCCACACATAGAGTTTTAAGAAGTTATTTCTGATTCCTAGATCAATATTTGAAACTAAAAGGTTTCTCTTTTTCATGAAGGCTCTTTTTGCTAGTGCTATTCTGCTTTTAACATCATTCCTGCTTCGGCCATCGGTTGTAATTTTGCTTCCCAAGTAACAGAACTCACTCACTTCTCCTATTGCATCTGATCCTATTTTTATATTTAATCTGCTAGTATTGGTATCATTTCTGCTACATTTCATAATTCTCTCAAATTACGAAGTTCCTCACGTCCTCTTAAAATTTGTACATGTACTTATGGGACACCCTGTATTTAATTAAAAATTGAACCCTACTACTTGCCGACGTTGGATAAAAAGCTGAGGAAAAAACTAGATAAATGTTTTGTATGGAGTGTAGAACTATATGTGGCGGAAACATGGACGCTACGCTAAGAAGATGTAAAGAGGTTGGAAGCTTTCGAAATGTGGATATGGAGAAGGATGGAGAGAATGAGTTGGAAAGATAAAGTAAGGAATGATGAGGTGCTGGAATGAATAGGAGAGCAAAGGTCCCTTATAAAAACAATTATTATTACTATTTTTCTCGAATCATAAACATCAAATACCCAGTTAAAAACATTGTACAAATTAACAGCTTTGAACACATTTCGCCCAGTACTTCACAACCTCAAGTGCATTCGGTGTTGCTCGAAATAGGTCATCTTCGTTGCAGGATGATGGGCATATAGGGCACTCGAGCATATGGTTCATCGTTTGGTCCTCACCACATTCGCACTTAATACTGGTAGAATCAATATAACCCCATTTCACTAGATTTTCCTTGGACCTGCCCACTCCTGTTCGCAATCGAATTAAGGACCGCCAGACGTTCCAGTCCTCTGCGTGATCTGGTGGCAAGCGCTATGCAACTGTCAGTGGTTCCGAGATTTTAAGGACCTTCATTTTCCACAACTGTACTTTTGTCTTTTCAGGTGACCTAACTGGTTCCCGCGATGTTCTCAGGAAGCTTTTACTGGACTTGAGTTTCTGGGCTGGTGGTATATGGCCGTGCTGTGGATGAGCGCTTTCCCGTTCTACCTTTTTCCTCTCCTTGTTCGCAGCCACTTCTCTCCGGATACTGGGTGGTGCAATCCCTGAAAGCTGGTAAAGCCTGTCAACTGTGGTAGGCTTTAGGAAGCCTGTCACTAGTCTACAGGTTTATTGAGAGCTACATCCAACAGTTTGGTGTGAGATGATTAATACCAAACTGAGCATGTATATTCTGCAACAGAGTAACAAAGGGCCATTGCTGATGTACGTATAGTTTGTGGTTGACTGCCCCACTGTGATCCAACTAGTTTGCGCAGTATGTTGTTTCTTGTAGAGATCTTCATTTTGCAATTCATGCAATGCATCTTATATGCGAGGGTTCTGTCGAGTGTCACTCCCAGATATTTTGGGGTGTTACATGTCTGCAATTCGATACCTGACCACATTACTTTCAGCTTACGCTGAGCTTTCCTATTTTCTAGGTGAAAGGCACACGCTACAGTTTTTGAAGGGTTAGGTCTTAAATGATTTTCTCTGTAATAGCTTGATAGGCCATCAAGGGCAGCAGACAAATTTCTTTTTACAGCTCCAAGCTTTGTTTTCTGTGAGGCTAGGGCAAGGTGATCAGCGTACACAAAGCTCCTGGTAGCTGGCTGTAATGGCTGATCGTTTGTATAATTGTTGAATAGAATTGGGGCCAGTACATTACCTTGAGGTAGGCCATTTTTTTGCGCCCTCCATAGGCTGCGCTGTCGCTGAAAGTCAACGAAAAACCTACTGTTCTGGAGAAGAGTAGCGATGAGCTTGGTTAATCTGGTGGCCTTTGTTAGATTGTAGACCTTATCAAGGAGTAGTTGGTGGTTAACAGTATCATATGCTGCTGACAAGTCCACAAAGACATCGCCTGTGGCCTTACGGGTCTCAGATACATCCTCTATAAACTGAGTTAGGCTCTGCAGTTGCCCAGTACAACTTTTAACAGGACGAAAGCCAGCTTGCTGTGGTGTAAGTTTAGGATCAATCACAGGCTCGATACGATTCAGGATTAATCGTTCAAATATTTTGTAAAGGTGACACAAAAGCGCTATGGGTCTAAAATCTTTGGGGTTGTTCCCTTCTTTTCCAGCTTTCAGCAGTGCAGTGACTCTCGTCCTCCTCCACACCTTCGAAATTTGATATGTGCTCATACATTCGTTAAAGAGCTGTAGAACCAATTCTTTGGTTTTATATCCGAAGTTCTTAATTTGTTCTTCTCATATGTCATTGAGGCCTGCCGATTTCCCTGTCTTACACTCGTGAATAACTTTTTCCAGCTCTGACAAACTGAAGGGCTCAGTGAGGTTGTGAAATGCTCTGTCTACTCTCGTCTCTTAATGAGCTCTTTGTAATGAGAATATTTTGATTTTTGAGTTTAACTTATTTAATTAATTACTATGAAAATAATTCCAAAGGCGCCATTCCAAAAGAGGAAGATTAAACGAACAGAGTTCTGCCATACCTTTGAATGATAGAATGAAGAATTTATTTAACATCATCGAATTTTTATTCTAGCATAAACAATTGAAACATATTTAAATATGAAGTTTTACAAAATTGACACACGTGATATTTAAGGATAGATTCTTGAGTTCTGTACCAGAAGGACTATCATTCGTTTATCAATAATTCATCAAGTTCCACCGCTAGCTCACTGAAGTCAAATATATGTTGGGAGACGCAATTAGCAATTTTCACTGCTATGAGGGTCGTACTGGGCTTTTAAATCACTATGGCAGCGAAATGTCAACACTTTACAGTCAGAAGGGATGGTACATTACCATGTGAAGTCCTCACTGGTGCTGCAGCATCCACACATACAAATAAAAAACAGCACTGCTCGGCACCTGCCACGTTCTGCCGGAATGTTCGCTCTCCTGGTAGCATCAGCATACCGGGAGGTAGACTCTTCCCTGAACGGACATTCTTCAAGGTCTTACTTTCTATTGTGTGTCACCCGCCAGCTGACAAGCCGGCACCAACCTGAAGGAGTGCTTTGTCACCGTATTCGATGGCTAGAGGCACATTCACTAAATGCAGATCTTCTCATTTTTAATAAAACATGTGGTGACTTTCTGAAATCACTACATAGCCTCTAATCCACATTAAAATTTTATTTTTGCAACAAAGAAATAAAATTTCACATCACACGCCTTCTTCCCTGAATCGCTTAATATCCTGATGGTTCATCTATAGTCTGCCCTTATCTTTCCTGGCTAATTTGATTTGTCCCTTCACAGAACTCCATTTTATGAAACTACCTTTTTTTAATTGTATCTATATTCTTACAAAGTATTTCATTTACAATTACTGGCAAAACTCTGTTTGAGTAGGTAACTATCATTGTAACAAAATTTTATTTATGCAACCTATTAACAAATGGAATGTTAACACATCAGTCTATCCAACGGATACAAGAAATGCATAGCTTATGACGAGAAATATACAAATGTTGAACCATCATTTGCCAACCTTGTGTACACTTATGTCTAGCAAATAGCATCAATTATAATTAACCATTGGATACATAACACAGACTAAAACATATATACAACACTACGATTCAACTTAAAATCTATATATATAACATCACTAAAACTATAATCAGTGACCATTTGGTCTGGTAACAACTTCGGCCGCATTATTATGACAAATAATTTCACAATCCAAAGTTAGTGCTTTTGTCAGGGGCTGATTGGCCAAGGCTAGTGGGCGTGTGTGTGGATAGGTGTGCTGACGAACTAACCTTAGGGAATTCCACTTCTGCTCGAAGCGTCTCTTCTGTTCTTCTGGCAGCACCACTAGAATCTTACCATTGGACTATTTGGGCTAATGTTTGACACCACTGTGGTTTGACGGCCACAGACTGAAGGTTAGAAATTGATATAAAGTTCTTGCCACATGAAATAATGTGAGACTTGCAATAGAACAGTTTATTGGCTTCTAACACGGAGTAGTACAGATTATAGCGTGCCGCAAAGTGGATTCCAACTATCACCAACTTATCTAAGCCGCGAACTGTAAGAGTTAATTGTTAGGCAGACGGTCGCCCGGATGCGAGATGCATGGGAGGGTGGCAGGCTCCTAACAGGTGGCTATCAAAGTATGCTCGACTACTCTCGCCGACTGCCCGACAATAAAGACACTACTTGCTAGCTAGTACTTCCCAAGCCACCTTGGCTGACCTACAATTATGATGGGGACTGCACTCTAAGGTGCTGACTGCAAGCGTGCAGATTCCTGGCTGGTCAATGCTCGACCGCGCTCAGCATTGTCAATGATCGCCGATTGCCAGTAGCTCGACGACTGAATATTCCTATAATTCCCCAAATAGTACTGGTCTTCAAAATGACCTCTTACATTCCTCCCCCATTAGAGAAAGGCATTTTCCACAATGCCGAAAAGTTCAATATGCGACATAGTTGGATTTCCACTTTGAAGCTCACAAAAATATTGCAACATTTTTAAATATTTATTTTTCAATTCTGGTGTAGGTGGTCAGCAAGCCTGAAGATAAACAAAGTCAATTAGAATTTTATAACATAGGAACAATAAAACAGTCATCAAAATGACATTAAAAAAATATAATTTATGGAGTAGATGAGGTATGGTCATTCTCAACATGTGCCATTTAATTTGAGTTCTGCATAGCTACTACTATCTGCGTAACGTTTGGTATCGTGATATTAGCAGTGTTTTGTCTGCCTTATTTTTTCCGGTACAAACTAATTACAATAAGTCATACTTAAACTAAGATCGTCATAATGATTCGATACTTGGTTAAATTTAATCACATCTTGCTCAGTTTGCAAATATTTTGTTCTGCTTTCCAAGGTATTCTAATTATGAACTATGGTATATTGCTTCTGATAGATTAAATTAATTATTCAGCTTAGGAATGATCGATAAAATCTTTGTTTACTATTTTACACATTATCGCATTCTTCAGGGTGCCTTAATTTGAAAGAATTATGTTTCTAGAATTAACTTTTGCATGAATCATAAGACAAGTAATTGTCACTATGGTGTGATGCAACAAAATAATAAGTTAATTATTACGGATTATCCTATATATATATACTTACTATTTCTCTGGACAAGTGTCCAGCAAAGTATCTGTAACACATGATTGTTAGAGAAGTAGATGAAAAGAACAAGCGATTACCGCAAATTTTTACAGTTGCTTAAATTACTACGTTTAATTTAACACTTAAAACCTATGGTTCTTACTGAGTAGTATGATTCAAAGTAATCCACAATTGACTTTTTGCTCTACCCTGAATTAGATGAGTCTATGATTACGTTAACAATTTTAAAGATTTTGGTCTACCAGACAACGCTTACGTCAGTAGTATGATAAAACTTGGATAGGTTTCGTGTGAACGTTGAATTAACAGATAGTTCTCCCATCCGCCTGCTTATAATTAGTCGTAATACAATAAATATCCTCTAGGACTTTGTACAAGATCAGTTAATTATTTTTACTAGTCACTATTGCTCCAACCTTATATTAAGGCTTGAATCTCATTTGTTTTATTAGTAAATGAATTAGCTAATCATCAAGAAGTGAATTTATGTTGACAATACGTTACAAGTGTCAAAATTGTCGATTTCCTGATTTGATATTTATTCTCTTTTAATTTCGGGAAATCATAATTTTATAATGAATCTACTACAATAATATACACTCCTTAGTAAAGATAACTCCATTTTTAAACTGCTTAGTCTTCCGTGACTGTGATTGTATGGTAGTTCTAAGTCTCATGGGCAGAAATATGTTTTGTGCAAAAGAAATACATTACATGTAAATTACTATTTGTTATATGTTGCTGATATATTTTAGTGACAAACTGATTGATTCCCGTTCTTATTACTAAATTGGTTCTACACTAAAATTATTAACAGTTCTGTTTACAATACTTATGTGTTCGAAGCGTTGCGTTGCGCCAATCTTGCAGCGTTTCACCAATCGACTCGGCATATCAGGTTACGCTGCGTGTCACTGGCCGTGGTCTGGCCGCTCGCCGTAACGGCTATCTGCAAAATTATACTTCCGACAGTACCTTGCCTTAAAACTAAACTATACATAATTTTGACAAAGGGGATAGGTGGCCCTCAATCTATGACAGCGAATTATCCGGGTAAACTGCAAGAACGGTTTAAATGGGGTCCGCTTCGTCCTTTTAACATGAAGACAACAATTCGTATTCTGCTGAAGGCAGTTTCTAAAATTCTCGAATATCGATTGAATTAATACCCATGTCTCTGTATGCAATTTATGAGCACACATACTTTCTCGCAAATGATATGAATGAATTTATTAACGGTTTAAGCCGTTGCTGGGCCGCAGAGATTATAATGTGAGTTATGTATTTCCCTTATTTTGACGATTGAATTCCCTTTAAGTTCTAATTTACTGAGTTTAACCTTTTCTTGATTGTTGCGTATAATAATTTCTTTAACTGGAAACAGCAATTTTTTGATTCACCAGTAAAGCTTGAAAAATATTAGTGACCATTTCCGAAAGTCGATCCGTTATCAGTCTCGCAACTGCTATTGACTAGACAGAACTTACACGATATTTCCCTAGATCAGTGGTGAACTAGCGTTCAATATTCTAGGTTTGACAGTATTTATCACTGCAAACTTGATGAGGTACAAATAATTTCCAATAGTTAGCAACAAATTTTCAAACATAGGTTGTTCATGCAGGGTAAATACTACAATTTATCTCTGATTACACATCGAATATGAACTGATTCACCAAACTATTTTGAATGTACAGATTTTAAAAGACATGTAACATGGATGTAGGTTGGCAAAATGATTAGGTTTGTAAACCGATTGCATTTATGACTAATGAGGTTCACATAATGGTTATGTCTGTAACTTGGATCTGTTGGTAAGGGATGAATGTAAGTTTGTTTCCATAAGCGTATGGAGTTGACGGTAGTCTTTTGAGTACGTATTGTGTCGTAAGAAAAGGTTCATGACTCCTTTCCCAAAGACTGCACTCGTATTTTGCCTTTGTAACTCGACTGACGAGTGTACCCCTTGATGTTGCCCAGGCAATCAGAGTTCGCCAATTTCCAACGCTGTCCGGATTTTTTTTTACATCGCCCATTTTTTAATATACTTGGTGCTTCAGATATTTCTAACATGTGACACACAGTTTGACTCCTTACATTAAGTGAGTACGTATTATTACTGTGGACACATGAGAGGCAAGCCACTGAGGCTATATTTTCCCTAACTGAAACACCAGAGTTGTACAGTATTACTAATCATTTAAAATCATTCTTATTCTTCAAAATTATGAACGCCGATTCCGTTGTAGTTACTGTACTTTAGGATTTTGTCCTTGCATATCTTCAGACTCGCGTTCGATTACAAGCCGTTTACTAATTTTATATGGCAATTATGTTTTTTATTCATTCCTGTTGAGTTCAACCATTCCGTGCATCGCGATAAATGTTAAATTTGATGTGGCAGATACGTCGTTATATATTTACTCTATTTTAGTCCAACCATTCCATGTATTATGTTTTACTTCGCTATGGCAAATATTTCCGTTTTATATACACTCCACTTGCGTGTACCCGTCCCGTGTCATTGCGCGTATCACTTAACACAATTAAATCTTCTGCAAAAATTCTCGTTAGAGGTATTTGGATGATCTCACGAATGATTTTAGAATATACTATGCAATGTTAGCACGTACGATTGATTTATGGGTATTCGTATAGCGGTGGGAACACGTCTGCTCCTCAAGCTGAACACGTGAGAAGTCTTAGAACGTCAGCCGAAAGTGTCCACTCGCGTGGTCCTATTGACAACTGTACGTTTCGCACGTCTATGACTGCACCATATTTCTGTACAAAAATTAATCCTATATCATACTATAAGCTCTGTTCAAATAAGGAACCACCTGAACGGTTGCTCTGAACATCCTGGAGCTTCTTTAACATTTCCCGGCCTAGACCGGTAACCTGCAGACCAGTGGCTCTACTTTTTCCACTCTTCAAACAACTTTACAACAATGAAGAGCTGCGCACCAGAACCCACTAAGAGATAGAACTCTCTCTTTTCCCCAATATTTATCATTAATCCAGGCCTTTAGCCCTAACAACCCACCCCATTCTGCTTGTCCCGGCTTCAAGTTACCGGCATTACTTAAATGCAAATGGGTGGAGTGGAGCGCCTACATCCTCACCAGGTTAACTTCTTGGGCTGTACCTGTGAATTATTTAAGAACTGTTGGCCCCCAAAATGACGCAACTCGCCACACATTTATATATTGGGTCTGGATCGGTCGGTCCCTTGCCGCCTTTTACCGCAAAATATTCCGCTTCACTTTAACATATAGGCTTTCCTGCCACACTTACATTGACACGACGCCCCACCGGTATCATTTTTTCCCGGTAACAATCATTTTCATAATTCTTAAATTCACCAATTATTATTTAACTAGTATTTGCCTCGCACCCTCTTTCGAAATTTCCTATTCTGCTCAGTAGCATCTGGATGTTTCTTAACATTTATATCTGCCTTATACACTTAATTTTTGACTTACCTGGAGAACTCGTTCCGATCTATTCATAAACACCGCCGCTACTATGGCCTCTGAAAATATTTTTGTCTCACTTAAAGATATATCTGGCAGAAAACGTACCTTTACAAGCAATAAACAACCCCGCTTAACTCACCATTATAACTCCGCTCACCCGCGTCTCCAAATCCGAGATCCTCGCGTTCAATGCCAGATAACTGTTGTAGATTTACTCGCTGCCATAGTTACAATAAAAATTGAGGTCCACTCACCCCTAATGTCTTGTTCTCGTCGCCGTCGTCGCCGCCACAGCCACCGTCGCTGTCGACGTCTGAAGACCGTGCCATGGCAGCTGCAACAACGTGTTGACTCGCGCCGCCGCGATCCGCTCCGCGTGTTGATCCACGCTGCGCTCCGCCGTCGCTCGTGCGTTGAACCCGCCGTCCGATGTCTCCAGCCGCGTGCTGACGCCGCACCTCCCGCGTTCATCTTCCAAGCCATGTGTTGATCCAGCCACCTGTCTTCCTGCCACCCACCGTCTTCCTCGTCAGATGGTGCACGTTTTCTTCTTGCTAATTCGTCAGACTCTATCCACACTGATGTTCCAAAACATCCGTACTACGCCGAAATCCCACGATGACGCCACTTTGTCAGGGGATGATTGGCCAAGGCTAGTGGGCGTGTGTGTGGATAGGTGTGCTGACGAACTAACCTTAGGGAATTCCACTTCTGCTCGAAGCGTCTCTTCTGTTCATCTGGCAGCACCACTAGAATCTTACCATTGGACTGTTTGGGCTAATGTTTGACACCACTGTGGTTTGACGGCCACAGACCGAAGGTTAGAAATTGATATAAAGTTCTTGCCACATGAAATAATGTGAGACTTGCAATGGAACAGTTTATTGGCTTCTAACACGGAGTAGTACAGATTATAGCGTGCCGCAAGTGGATTCCAACTATCACCAACTTATCTAAGCCGCGAACTGTAAGAGTTAATTGTTAGGCAGACGGTCGCCCGGATGCGAGATGCATGGGAGGGTGGCAGGCTCCTAACAGGTGGCTATCAAAGTATGCTCGACTACTCTCGCCGACTGCCCGACAATAAAAAGACACTACTTGCTAGCTAGTACTTCCCAAGCCACCTTGGCTGACCTACAATTATGAAGGGGACTGCACTCTAAGGTGCTGACTGCAAGCGTGCAGATTCCTGGCTGGTCAATGCTCGACCGCGCTCAGCATTGTCAATGATCGCCGATTGCCAGTAGCTCGACGACTGAATATTCCTAAATTCCCCAAATAGTACTGGTCTTCAAAATGACCTCTTATACTTTGTCATCCTTACAAACAATGAAAATCTACATTTGATTCCTAACATCTAGCATAAATATGTTCACCAACATGTGAACCTTTAGTACCAAAAAAAACCCTTAATTATCTAGAAGCATAAAGCCCTACAATTAAAAAATGGGTTTAATTTACCTTTATTATCAATATATTTCTAATTATAAACATCTATTTCCTCAAAATACATACATTTGCTTTAAATATTAGCAGAGTTTACTTGCATTATATAGATCCCCAATTAAGAAAACAATTCAATTGAATTTCTTTATTTAGTCCTTTTTTTTTTTTTTTGAAGTGCTGTTCCATTTGATAGTGCGAGTAATTTGCTTAAAACATTATTGAGAAAAAAAGTGAGAAGATTTTGAGTTAAATCCGCGCACCGAGAAAATGTGGAAAGACTACTTAATATTTGCTTTACTTTACAACTCCCAGAGTTACACATTTAATTATTCTTTTATGATCACAACAGTCCTAGTTCTTAGCAGCTTGAGTTCTAGTGAAAAATTACCTAGGGAAACGAGTCCCTAAAAAAAATTAATAAAGAAGTCATGGTGTTTTATCACACCCAATCATGCTATCGGATTGCTTCGGACGCTTGTTTTAATTACTTTGTGGACTTACATATCATTGCCACTAATGAGAATTTTGCAGCCACTTGCGTCATATCCGTTGCCTATTTACTCCGACATCTATTCTTTTCACCCGAGCAAACAAATGAAATTCACTAAGGTAACTTTCTTCCTTCAGTAATCTTCTAACCAGATTCAAGAAGTGTTGTTTACTATTTCCCTACAAGTGTTGTTTAACTTCATCTTAGCACACCCCTTATTAATTGTGAATCATTCTCACCGATGAATGGTAATTAAGTTTAGAAATGTGTAGTACGTTTAATGAAGGCATTCAATCGTTAACAAGACTTTTCACTTGTCTATACATCAACTCTCTTACCCAGATTATTTTATTTTTTTAACCCAATATCAAACTCAACAATAGGAACATGTGCACTATCAACTGACATTTTTAGATTGAAATTATCATATCAAAGTATGTTTGAACATTCTACTTCAAATATTGTAAAACAAATTGTTTTTTTTTATCATGTGGATATATGGATTTAAAATGCGATTCAAACTGCATAATTTTTGAGGATATAAGTATGTAATCTTAACTATAATTATTTTTTTACAACTAGTGGTGCCTTTTGAAATGCTCATTGTTGGCACACTCGCACATCTTGAGATGTTTCGCACGCATTTGCCTGCGAAGGTTCGGCTGAAACCGGCGAAGAGTTTCGCTGTGGAGATTGTTCCCACACAATAGCATTTACACGCGGTTGCTGCCCCTGTGACTGGTTACGTCCTTGGTTAGTCATTCCGCCGATTTTCATTGTAAAATTGTTTCCCCTTATCGTAGGGCTTGCGGTTGTGATCTCTATTTGAGTTCCTATTATTATTATCATGCGGTTGTCCACCATGATGGACAAAGTTTCCTGGTGGGCCATCTTCGATTGCATCTATATTTTGTAAAGTTCAAGGAAACTTTCCAAAGTAGTTGCAACAACTGGATTAATAAGACCCCTTGTCTGCTTAGAGAAATGCGTGGAAACAGCTGCAATGAACTGCTGGTCCTTAAGAGGCTGATCTAGGAGTCGCGAGAGTACTGCCAGTCTTCTTACATACATCACTCTTGAACCGTGCTCGCGTGGATCGTACTTCCCTTGGCAGATTCGGAGCAGGCATCGTGACTGTTCTTGCACAGACCAATACGTCCGTAGAAATGCATCTCTAAACTCTGCATAGGTTGTTCTCGCTTCGCAAGTAATGGCCAACCAAGACCTTTCTTGGAAGTCAAGTGCCTGGTTTACCAAGGTCATCCAAAAATATTCTGGAATCGCCTTTATACGGAAGTATTCCTCTAGATTAGTCAGAAACTCACGAGGATTGATTCCTCTCTTCATTCCAAACCGCGGTAATGGAATGTCAATATGAATTGGTCCTATCACCTCTGTTCCAACAACCTGTCTTTTCTTTTCCACCGCACGCAGCTCCTCCCGCAATTTTACTTCTTCTTGCTTCAAAATGGACGCGTTCTCTTTTAAGGTTGTTACCGAGGTACTTATGGAAGTAACCTCTCTTGTCAGTTGCAAATGCTGACTGTTCGCGTCATCTTGCTCTCTCACGATTGACGTGGTCAGCGCATCGATGTTTCGTGTTGCCTCGTTTCGCAACCCCTCTACGCTATCTACTAAACTGGTCACCCGACGAGTGATAGCTTCCTGCGACCTTGAACGATCCTCAAAAGTCACAGTTACCGTCTCCACCTGTGACTGAACCACTTTCAACTCGCAAAGATAGATTTTGCATGTCAACAGTCAGAGACGATTTGACAGCATCTATCTTTTCATCAAGTTTAGAGCACATCGCTTCTTGTCGGGCATTTACAATAGACATTTGCTCCGTGACTTCATTTAGTTTTTCATTCACCGCGGTCAACTCAGTATGGATTTGGTGTTTAATTTCCATCTTAAACTCGTCACACTGTGTTTTTAGAAATCGCTGACACTCCGCGGCATTCTTTTCTGATATTTGACGTTGTTCCACGGCATTTTGTTCCAAAGTATTCAATTTTGTAAAATCATTGTCAACAATGACGCGTTTAGTTCCGGTGGTATGATTTCTTTAGCTTCCGATATCTATGTGTGGTTATTTTCTAATGAAACATCCGGCTGTTGTATTGTGCTCCCTACACTGCGAGTCTGTGTGTGTTCTGCTTCTCGTAATTCTAAATCTCCGATTAGCTCAGTAGATGCACGGTGGAATTCATTGTCAAAACTTTCTTCCTGTGTTTCCATAGTGACAGTGCCTGTGTCTAAAATGTTCACAGAAATATCACTCGCGATTTTCCCAGAACGAAGTTTCATACGAAGCTGTTATGTTTTACGTCGCTCTCATCAAAAACCAAAAATTTATACACAACGAAAATTTATTCAACACACAAAACTATAAGTTATTTCCGGCAATAACAGCCCTCAAAAATTTAAAATGAATTTCAACGCGATATTAATAACGTACCCCAAAACATGAATTAACTACCGCACTATCAACTGCAACACACATCATCATTTTATAGAACTGATAAGAACAGTTGTATATAACAACACAAAGTGAAACAGAAACCATCATAAATTGAAAGAAACACAAATCACCAGCACAAGAACATCAGCAATCATCACGAGAGCGAATGAGCAAAAATCACAAAAGAAAACAAACACTTACAAAAGCGAACAAACAAAATAGTTATCATCACATATAACTGGTCAAAACAGTTTGATCATCTCAAAAACAAATCGAAAAAACCAATGAAGAACGACGGCGAACAAAAATTGTTACCATACTGCCAACTCAAAAACATAAAAAAGTACATACTAAATTTAATAAGTAATTTGGTGGCTACGCCATGCATTTCTTGTTTCCCGATTGAGCATTTTAAAATTGGCTAAAGCTGATATGCATTATTATTAATTTTTGATAAATCTTTCATTGCCAATAATGATTTAGTATCAGAACCTTAATCATTCTGATATTGACAAGCCCCGAGTTGGGATAGCCATTGAAATGCTCTGTCTACTCTCGTCTCTTAATGAGCTCTTTGTAATGAGAATATTTTGATTTTTGAGTTTAACTTATTTAATTAATTACTATGAAAATAATTCCAAAGGCGCCATTCCAAAAGAGGAAGATTAAACGAACAGAGTTCTGCCTACCTTTGAATGATAGAATGAAGAATTTATTTAACATCATCGAATTTTTATTCTAGCATAAACAATTGAAACATATTTAAATATGAAGTTTTACAAAATTGACACACATGATATTTAAGGATAGATTCTTGAGTTCTGTACCAGAAGGACTATCATTCGTTTATCAATAATTCATCAAGTTCCACCGCTAGCTCACTGAAGTCAAATATATGTTGGGAGACGCAATTAGCAATTTTCACTGCTATGAGGGTCGTACTGGGCTTTTAAATCACTATGGCAGCGAAATGTCAACACTTTACAGTCAGAAGGGATGGTACATTACCATGTGAAGTCCTCACTGGTGCTGCAGCATGCACACATACAAATAAAAACTTTTCGCAGCAAACCGCACTGCTCGGCACCTGCCACGTTCTGCCGCAATGTTCGCTCTCCTGGAAGCATCAGCATAGCGGGAGGTAGACTCCCCTGAACGGACATTCTTCAATGTCTTACTATTGTGTGTCACCAGCCAGCTGACAAGCCGGCACCAACCTGAAGGAGTCCTTTGTCACCGAATTCGATGGCTAGAGGCACATTCACTAAATGCAGATCTTTTCATTTTTAATAAAACATGTGGTGACTTTCTGAGATCACCACAGTTGTTAATCTCTTCCTGACTGTTTCTGTGTGTTTTTCCTTGTTTTTTAGATGTTCTACTTTTTTCAATTTTCTTCCCGTTCATGAGCAGCTGATGTGCAATTTGGTTTGGATTGATAATGGAATGTCCAGTGATCTTCGAAGGATCATTGTTGAGGCGTTTTATAAGCCTCCGTGCCTTGTGACTATCTCTTGACAGGAACAGAAAAAGGAGCTGGATTGTTGATGTGCTGATGAGTGAGTGCTTTCTTAAAGCCGCCCTGGAGCGCATCATAATTTGAAAGAAAAGAAGATGTCGACGAAGAAAGAAAATGCTTGATAACATTGGTGATAAATGGAAAATATGTAGAGACAAAGAGATTGGTGGAGCAAGGGGAGGCACGGAAGGTCATCGCTGTGAATGAACCTAAAACGCATGGTGAGGACGCAGGTTTCGGTTCTCCATGATTTACCGAAATCACTCAAGGTGAATTCCAGGATGGTTCCTCTAAAAGCCCATGACCGAATTCCTCCACTAGTGACCTCGACGGCAAGGAGGCGTAAAACCTACTAATTGCGACTCCGCGATAGTATATAATGAACCACTCTCGTCTAGAGTAAGAATTTTCAAGCCGAAAGATGTTCAATTCTAAAACTATTCTCCAGGTGAGTAAATACAGTCGAGAATACATGAATAAGGGCAGTACTTAAACAACTGCAGCTCATTTTTGTCCTTCTGTTATTATTCTCTGCCGGATTTTTGAAAAACGTCAAATATAACATATGCACTGGATGAAACTGAGCGTTTTGATAGCTCCATGATATGATGAAAACGAATCCCAGTCTCACATAGAATGTTGCACGAGTTGTTAAGCTGAAATTCACCTACCACAGAACTCGCTTTGTGTATACTGTCGGCTCAGGCTAAGACGGAATGAGCAGCAACTTGGCACAGTTACGGACTGCATTACCTGTGTGGGTCGCACGTTAAGTGATAACAGAGATAGAATGTGAAAATTCGATTGCTTCCGAAGGAACTGTTATTGTTATTTATACGGAAGTGAGAGCAGTCGATCACTCAGAGGTCGATATTAAAGTAGCATGTTTTTAAGACTAACAAAGAGCCATTTTATTTATTGTGTTTGGTCAGAATCTGAAGTCTTAACGGAATCACATGAATTGTCTGTTTCAAAGAAGTAGGGTTCGGATCTTTATGACCAAAAAAATGGGGAAACATGCATGCAAATGGGTAAATATGACCTAAAAATAACAAAATATGACCAAACATTTAATTTACTATACATAAAAACAGGCTCAATTATACATCATTTATTTTATCTAGTAGTATCGGTCTCATGTAGACAGCATAAATTGCTTCCGTAGACTTACTGCACTCTTGGGAAATTAAATTTTTAATCGTTTTGTTGAATTACTTTAATCTCACATAACTGAAATGAACTCTCGTCTGTTCTAAAATATCCTTCTCCAAATTCTTTTTCGTAACTCCATAACATCACACTTTGACAAAATTTTGTTTTCGGCATGGTGGTACTCACTGATCCATAGCAGATTTAACATTGACTGGGGATTATTTTGAAAAGTATTGGCGACAATGAGACATTAATTGGCACGGATCGGCACAGGCAAGCTGTAGCTGCATTGTCGAGATTAAAAGCAGGCGGAACCTTAACGAATAGAGAGTGACAATAATGTATAACTCTAATTCTTCACAGAAGAATACTGACCAATTCAATGACAATTAGTTTTGTATTTACTCTAATGTATAATACGAGTAAAGTTCTGTGAATGGTTGTCTTAATTTCTTCTCAGCTATAACTCCTAGTGAATTCCCGGTTCTACCATAAAATTACCAGATTTTTCCCAGTGCTGCCAATTCTACGGATTTATTCGTAGATTTGCGGATTTTTATAAAAATTTAGGATTTTGTTAACATATATACGGATTTTTACTTTTTATTATTTGTTGATTTTTCCATATATTGGTGATTTGTTAAACTTTGAGCGAATAGTGTTTATGCATTACAGAATGGGCAATAATTGTGAATCGTTTCCTTGCAATCGCTCGTGTGAACCAACGATTGAAAAAAAGCTCATCGTTTTGTTTGGTTTAATATAGATTCGAATTCAATCTTAAAAATAAAACTATCGGCGCACTTTATACACGCTGACACGCTCTTTGGCACGGATTAGCCAATATACGAGAATCAAACGGGCCGTAGTTTTAAACATTTCCTGTTACAGAAGATGCGCTAAATTTACTAAATGTCAACAGAAAAATGTATGTCCCTTTAAAAAAAAAAAAAAAAGAGAGAGAGAGAGAGAGAGAGAGAGAGAGAGAGAGAGAGAGAGAAAGTAGGCACAGCAGCAACAGTAATGAAAGTGACGCTGTATGCTCGGAGATATTTCTTACTTTCAATGTAGAATATTATTTTGTATTTCGAATTTTAAAAACCTGGAAATAAAAAGTATTCTTAATTTGAACTCTCTCTTCAATAATTATTGTTTCAGTCTTTCAGTTAGCAAGTCTCCGGATTTTTGTACCCAATCTAAGGAAATTTTAGCTGCCATCTACGGATATTCAAAGCCAAGTGGCTGGCAGCACTGATTTTTACTCAAAATATGACCACATGTACAGGATGTCCACCATGAATCTGACACCTTTCATTTGGTTGCCAAAAATCAACGAATGGAAGCAAGTTGGCAACATTCATTTTAATATGTAGAGAAACTGTGGAAGTTCTGTTGACTATTTTTGAAAACCCGCGCAAGACGTTGTAGGTGGCGCTGCAGTAGCTTAACTGAAAATGGCGTCACCGCAAGAGCGAGCACAAGTTATTTGATGGTACGCGGAAACAAATTCAGTGATTCAAGTGCAACGCGTGTTCAAGAAGGACCCACCATCACGGAACACCATTAAGAAATGGAAACAGCGCTATTTGCAACGGGAAGTGTGAAGAAATTGCATGGTGGCGGTAATGAATGCGTAACAGTGGAGCGTGTAGCAGCAGTGAGACAGGCATTTGAACAAAGTCCACGCAAGTCCATTCGACAAGTGGCATGAGAACTGCAGATGCCGAAGTCCACTGTACATAAGGTACTGCATCACTCTCTTCGGTTTCATGCATACAAACTGCAGTTGATTCATGAAATGAAAACAGATGACGGTGATACAAAGCAGGTATTTGCTATCGACATGCTACATCACATTGATGAAGACCCAACATTTTTAACTCTCATTTCTTTCTCTGATGAGGCCACATTTCATTTATCGGGCAAAGTCAACACACACAATGCACGTGTTTGGGGATCTCAAAACCCACAGTGCATTGTGGAATACATTCCTGACAGCCCGAAATTAAATGTGTGATGCGGAGTAGATAAAACAGTTACGGCCAGTACGTACCTCGACATGATGTAACAAGTTAATGCATTTGCAGCCGAACGTCATCTTCTAACAGGATGGCACCCCTCCACATTGGAGCCTGATCGTTCGTGAATTTCCCGGTCGCTGGATTGGGCGTGGTGGATCACCTCGATCACCGGATATTACCCCTCTTAGACTTCTTCTTGTGGGGATATGTGAAGGACAAAGTGTATACACGCCACTTAGAGAGCTTCGCGGCCGCATATTATGAGAAGCTACAGGAACTTGAATTCAGCACGAGCTGTTATTTGTTTTAAAGCAAGCATCTAAACTTGAAACAACTCATTGTTGCTAAATTTTTAACAAAAGACAACACGAAACCATCAGAAATTTGTGAAAGATTTAAGAGACAGTTTCAGTATTGACGAACATAAGCTTCTTAAAGTGGAGGAAAACTTTCAAACATACCTGAGGACATAATTCAAATCTTCATATACGAAACCATTCGTACGAGATATATATTTATAAATTTCACCAATGCTTTTTGAAGGATGGGACATCTGCCGAAATAATAATTTGCTGCGTTCTTTTTAGGACCTGGTTGACAAATTTTCTTACCGGCTGCGCAATCGCCTCTACCGTAGATGTAATAATGCCTGTTATAGTGTACCTACAGTTTAACGTAGAATTCAAACCATACCGAGAAGTAAGCGCTGTCAAATTCCCTTTTTTACAATAAATTTTGAATAAATAACAATATAATTTAATTTTAAAAAAACGCTTTTTAGCAATGTGAACTAAAAAGTTAAAATAATCTTTAAATATAGTATGTCCATAATTAACTGTAACTTAATTTTTTGACTATGCTTAAAATAATAATCAAATCATGGGCAAAAAAATAGTTTAACGTAAAAAAAGTGTGGGGTACTATATATCAATCGTTTTAATTTTTTTTGCTAGCTATTCGTAAAGATAGAGTTTATGAAAATTAAGTGGAAAGCACCCTACGCTTTTTCTCATGGTAGTGTTAATTTTTTTTCGTCGATTACTTAAGTTTGCTCAGAAAATTAAATTATATCGAAGTGTTAGACATCCTACCGCTATTGAAGAAAATCCTTATATTTAAAGATTATTTTTAACTTTTTTTTCACATTGCTACGAAAGCGTGTTCTTTTAGTATTTTAACTATAATTTTATTTTTAATTTTACAGTTCACATTTCTACAAATGCGAGTTTTTTTAAACAGTAATTTTATTTTTAAGTTTTTAGTTCACATTGCTACAAAAGAGTATTTTCTGGTTTTTTAAACTATAATATTTTATTTTTTAGTCTTAAAACAAAATTGAGGATGTAACTATAAGGACGCTCGAGTATTAACATTTCGTGAGTGACAGTAAAGTTAACATTATTTCATTCAACTTCGCGTAACCTACCCATTTCATCTAGCGCATCAATATTACATGGAAGTCTTCTTGCTAGCTTAGAACAATCAAGTTATGCTATTTGGATACCATCCACTGACATTACTCGCATAAGCCTCCCGGCAGCCAAGAGACTGATTGATCGAAATCTAAGCAGACTTTGTTTACCATAGGAAGTTGTTTCAAATTTCTGCTGCTTCTGAAGAACCTGCTGAGGTGGACGCCTTTTTATTTGCAACCTGCTCAACATAACACACAGGCAACTACTTGCTGCGTGTGGATTTTTTTTAATTTTATTATCGGTCTAAAGAGAGAACCAGGAAGTAGCTATGAAATTATTGTACTTTCATAAGTTCTTATTACGTCAGCAAAATTTCAAATAATTCGGACGTCTGGAAATGGGTGAAAATTAAATTGGAAATTCATGCATACATACAGGTCAGCCTAATAAAAGCGCGTTAATAATACACTATAATTTAAATTTGAGCCTCCATCACAAAATTATTATCAATATATGCGCACCTATTAAAAGAGATATACATAACAAATTATCTTGTGTTTCACAATCACCTGAATTAGAACCGCTATTTGTGTACGTATTATTTTTGAAGAGGTAATTTAAACGCAATTATCACTTGAAAGATCGAACTTGGCTACTTGGCTATGTGAAATAGCGAGAGAGATCTTTTTATTGTGTGGAGTGACCGTCATTGACGCAGCCAGGTCGGTGGAGACATTTGGTTCCCAGCTCCCCGATCAATACCTTTATGCGCGACAGCGGCCCCCGGAACAGTCCGCCCCCGCAACCACACTGCAGCTAACAACTTCTACATCTACATTAATACTCTGCCATTCACAAAAATTGTGTGAAGCAGAGGGTGCTAAGCACCAATCCTAATTCTGTGCATTCCAATCATGAACAGAACGAGGAAAGAAAGAATATATAAAAGAATCAGTACGACATCTTATTTCTCTAATCTTATCTCCTCTGTTATTGCGACCTAAAAAGGTTGGACGAAGAAGTATTTCGTTGAAGTCGTAAATTAAAGGTTTTCGAATTTTCTCCAATAAATTCAAACAAAAACGACGTCTGTCTGCCAAACAATCCCAGCCCAGTCTATGCATCAATTCTGTGACACTTTCGTAACGACTGTAACTAGCAGTGACGAATCTAGCGGCTCTCCTCTGTACTTTCTCCTACGTGTCAATCAATCCTTTGCGATACGGTTTCCAAACGCCACAAAAGTAATCGACGCACTAGTGTTTTTTACGCTATTTCCTTTGTATGAGAATTACAATTTCTCAAAATCCGACCAATGAATCGTTATCTAGAGTTAGGTACTTCAGGGAATCAACCATGTCAACAACTGAATTGTTAACTTTGTACTAGTGAACAAACTAGTTATTTTTGTTATTTATTTGCATTTCCTTGCAGTTTTTGCAGTTAAGTGTAAGCTGCCATTTACGGCACCATTCCGAAATAACATCCAGATCTCGCTGAATTTCTAAACAATCGTCAGAGCACCTTACTTCCCTATAGATAAGTGCATCATCAGAAAACAATCACATCCTGCAATTAACGTTGTCACGGAGATCGTTTATTAAAATTAGAAAAAGAAGTGGTCCAATTACACTTCCTTGAGGAACTCCCGAAGTAACATCTAGCTTAGAAGAGGCTTCCCCGTAAACAACGAAATACTGTGACCAACCAGTTAGAAAATCGCGTATCCATTCGCAAATCTGATCTATAAACCGTATGCTGGAATCTGCGCTAAAAGTCGGTTGTGTGATACAGAGTCAAAGCTTTCTGAAAATCCAAGAAAATTGCATCAACTTGTGATCCTGCATCGATAACTTTCATTACGTCATGCGAAAAGAGGGCCAGTTGTGTTTCACACAATCTGTTCTTCCGAAATCCGTATTGGTACGGTATAAGAAACTCGTTTTCATCTAGAAATTTCATAATGTTAGAGCATATGACATGCTCCAGAATTCTACTGCAAACCGATGGTAGAGATATGGGTCGATAATTCCTAGGATCTCTCCGATCTTCTTTCTTGAAAACAGGAATCACCTGGGCTATTTTCCAGTCAGAAGGTACGTTTTCTCTCTTCTGAAGATTTACGGAATATGTCTGACAGAAATGATTCTATTTCTTCCTCGTATGCTGGGACACAGGTTTATAATACCTACACTATCACTTATAGCTAATTAGAGTCTGACAGTGTAATGGTTAAGGCACTCTTCTTAAAAGTGTGCGAGTGTTGGTTGGAATCACGCCGCGTGTTGGAACATTGTCTTCGCATGTGTAAAAGCGTTGATTTGTTCATGGAAAGCACTTTCCGTAGTTTGGATTGCACGTTAACCTGCAGATCCGTCTTCAATAGAGGTGGAATCTCCGACAACCCAAAACAATTTCAGCAGTTCGTAAGGTCACTGTTTATTAAGTGGGCTAAGTATGTCTGTCACATGGGGCTTATCACAGACATTATCACGCACCATATTGAGTATTCAGATTTACAGTTATAAAAGTTTCGAAGATTTCTTGCTCGTGGTTACGCTTGAAGGGATAAAACGGGTTTGTCACGAAAAATCACTTTCTAGAAATAATGTATAAGAATATGATCATCTTTTACGCTCCTTAGTCTCTCTTCTAGAGGCTGCCTAGATCCTTCCATTTGATCCTGGGTCATCCTACAGTTTTCCATGTCGATAGTCTCCATTTACATAGTATCTTCTGGAATCTATTATCACTAATCACTTTTATATGCGCTTTCAATTTCGCTTTATTCTTTTATTTCTTAATTTATAGCTGTTATTCCTAATTTTCCCCTTATTTCTTTATTAAATTGAATGTTATTAATATTGAGCTCCACAGATGATATATTTTATTGGGTTATAGGGAACAAAAGTGTGTTTCCAACAAGTAACGAATTTATTTTACAAACCAATGATTTTGTTACGATGAAAAAATCTGATGCATTCGCGTCTCTCAGAGTTTAAGTTTGGATGGCTCATTTAAACTAGTGATGCTAATCCAACTGGCGACGAGGTCGATGAGGGATGGGAGATTGTGGTTGATCACTGTCCCTCCTGACGCTATCGTGCATTCTCTTACGTTCACATGTAACAGGTTAAAACGCTCGAGTGGGTTTGACAAAATAATATGAACACCTGAAATTTACATATTATTGATTTTTTTAATATGGTTTTGGTCGTAGAACAGCTGGAATTCTTTGCGGAATAAATTTGTAGTGTGTCTGAATAGTTTCCAACGGAGTGTTGTCCCATTCTTATACAAAAACATTCGTCAATTACTTCAATGATGTTGGATGTGGAAATCTGCTCCTTATTCTCTCCTCCAAAAATCCCCATAACTGTTCAATTATATTGAGGTCTGGCGATTGTGCTGGCCAGGGAAGATGTTTGATGATTATCTGATGCCCCTCGAACCGGGATAGAATCTTTTTGGTTTTGTGTATGGGCGCATTATCATCTTGGAAGATGGCAGTGTTTGGCAGAAGTATTGTAGTCATAGTAAGAACTTCATCACTGAAGATGTCGAGATATTCATTCACAGTCATCCGGCCAATGATGTGAATGAGAGGACCAGCTGAATACCACGATATAGCCACCCAAATCATAACGGAACCTCCCCCAAACTTGATTATAGGGCGCAGGCAGTTCGGATCGTAGGCTTCTTTTGGTGTTCACCATACATAAACCAGGCCGTTAGTAGGAAACAATGTGAACGGTGATTCATCGGACCATACCACATTCTTCCAATCATCAAGTGTCCAGTTTTTATGATCGCGGCACCACTTGTTTCGCAGCTTAGCGTTGGTAGCCGTTATAAGGGGTTTTGCAACTGCAGCCCTTCCATGAATGTTCGCTTTTTGGAGCTCCCGCCATACTGTTTTTGTTGAAACAGTATTCCTCAGGTGTGTGTTGAGTTCTGCTGTCACTTTTGCTGCGGTAGTTTTCTGTTGTCTGGCCACAATCCTTTTTAATGTTCGTTGGTCTCTGTCGGTTAACTTTGGTTTTCGTCCACTATTCCTCTTCGCCGACGATGTTTTACCATCTTTTGTGTATGCTGTCATTACTGTGGATACTGTCGCTCGTGAGACGTTAAACAGTTCACTTGTTTTTGTCACAGACACTCCCGTTAACCGAGCTTCAACAATTTGCCCTCTTTCGTAGTCTTAGAGATCACGCATTTCACCGATCGCTTGTTATAACCATCACAGATCAAAGCGTATAATACACTGACACATATCTTACAAGACCTGCCACGTCAATTATCCCGTTCATGAGCATCACAGTATCCACACGGAAGTAGTGATGTAAACATGCAACAACCTGTACTCTATCGCATGGTGTTCATATTATTTTGTCCAACCTCTGTACCTCTGCAGTTACCATAAAAGAGGAATTCTTGGAAAATCGCACTGCTTCTCAAAATCTGGTCACAACCACCCACAATTTTTTCACACGTCGCTGTTTTCCTTTAATAAAGTAATTTATTCTCTACGACGCCGATCAAAAAGCGTTAGGCATCCAGGGCCCTTCGCATACCTCGCTTTCATTCTGACGACAACCTGTTTTTAGCCGAATAAGCGGGTTTGCTATCTGTTAGTTGTTTGGGCAATAAAACGTGCATGTTCCGATGTACGTGCCATAAAGCATTTTTGATGCACCATTACCTGCATCTCACTGTGTCTATCAGTGCACTAGCGTCTCATGTTTGCAAGTAAGACTAACGTTCTTCCGATGCTTCGGAGCTTGGTGTGCACAGTAATGCGTTTGCCCTTTGTTTTTCTTCTACTGGCAAAGCATAAATATTTCTAATATAATATGTTTGGAACCATACCATAAATTAAATTCCAGAATTTCGTAACGCTTACTGGAATGTTAATTTTTGATGTAGTGGATTGATTGACGTTTTCATGTATTTCAACATACGATATTTCATAAAATATATTTAAATAAATCTGTGTTTTAACGTGATCTTTGGTGGGTGTGTTCATCTGCGGTACAATGTAATCCGTGGCATCCTTTAGTTTTCGGTAAGAATGAATTATCATTTCTTGCACCGTTCCTGTCACACTGAGTCATAAGATACACCGCAGATTTGAAGCTATATTATAAGCTTTCATACTGGTTCTGTAGTTTTGCGTGATGTCTGGATAAAGGGAGAGACAGACGAAGTTCGTATAGATAAGCAACAATTACACAGTAAATTTATTCTTCTTCTTTCGATTTTGTTCTATTTTGGATCAGGAGAAGCAACTGGTATACTGTGAATAAAATCTTCTCTAGTAACTAGCCGAGTGAGTCCATCGATAAAACATTTTTCAGCGGTATTAACTCTGCCACCATTGTCAAGTGACACTTGAAACTTAAAATGGCGGCAGAGCTGTGACCGCCGAAACGTCGTGTTTTATCGATGGACTAACTCTGCTAGTTCCTCCAAAAGATTCGACGCCCAGTATTACAACTGGTATACTGGTTCACCTTTTCTTCTCCTCCCAGAATCTTTATTCTTTCACTGAGGTTCCTCCTTTCTTCAGACCAGGTGGTCTTGGTACTTTGTACATTGTTCCTGGTACTCCTTGAATTTATTTTTAAACACTCTTCTATTCTCTATATCATCTGGGTAGATCCCAACTTTTCCCGTATCTTTTCTCGTCTCTTCAACCCATTTTGTTGTTAACTTTAATTTAGTGAAGGAGCTGATAATTCTTTTTGTCAACCTACTTTCGCTTATTCTCATAAAATGTCAGTAAAATTTCAACCTTTTCTTGCGCATTATGTCTCTAATTTTCTTTGTATATCTATATCGAGATTTATTTTTCCTCTTCCATTTTACTGGTCCTAGGATTTTCCTTTTTTTTTCTTTATCTAACTCTTCAATCTCCATTTTCTGATTCTATACCAAGCATTCTGAGCTGAACATTGCCTCTGTCTTGACAACCATTCGACGGGATATGATGTGAAGCCTTCATATGTGGTTGTCAGCTATATAGCTCATAGTCTACTTCTGTGCACACTGTCAAGGAGGCCGAATGAGTTGGCGCGTGGGGAAGGGTTCCACCAACCACGACTCCTCTGCCGTTCTCGGGATTCTTCTGCCGCTCCTTACAATCTTCTGCTGTTATTACTTAAAAACTTCCTGACACCGCTGCGATTTAATCTACCAGTCGCAGAACTGGTTGGAATGCGGGGAAATCTTGCAGAAAAGAATTAGCGCCACGAACATTTAACTTCTAATTATTGGCCACAATGTTACAGAAGATATGGCCGAGGAGCGGGTCCACTTCGCTTCCAATTAATGATAATTTTCCCAGGAAGACGACAAAGTTAAAGTTAGGCAGCGGGGGAACCGTGCGAGAGCCGATGTGAATACTATGATGTTGCCGGCTCGCGAAGCGTGCCGACCGGCCTCGTAACCTCGGATTCGCGTCAGCGAAGTTCGGAAAATGCCGAGTCACGTCAGCGAATTCCGCGGTCGCAAACAACCGGCGAGCGGTCAGCAGTCCGGCCTGCACCTCGCTTCATGAATTCAACTTTGAATAAAGTTAATAATTTTAGCTCTCACAACACCACTTATCCATCTTGTAGTCTCACTTCTTCTGCTCTGTTCTGAAAGGGTTTAACATTGAATATCTATGTGGGAGAAGATAAAATCCTTCAACGTTCGTCTTTTCATCCTGAATCAGGTCACTCTGACCTCGCATTCGGGAGGACGCCGTTTCGAATCCCCGTCCTGGTATCCAGATTTGGGTTTTCCATGTTTTCACCAAATCACACCAAGCGAATGCAGGGATGGTTCCTTTAAAAATCCCATGGCCGAAATTATTCCCGATCCTTGCCCCCCTCTAATGACATCAACGTCGACGTGGCGCAAAGCCATAAAAAAAAGAACGGTTGGCAGTGATTGCCGACAGAAGTAGAAACTTGAAACTATTATACGCGCAACACATATACTTATAGCAACAGATATACTGAATAATAATAATTCCCTGTGGTTGTTATGAACTGGATTTCTAGTGGCTGCGCATTCCGCCCCTGTCTTAGCCGCCTTAACGTAACCCGGTAGTCCTACCAGGTACAGAGAATCAACAGCTTCTGTGTTTCGGAGTAATTCTGGAGTAATTCACATTACGTAGCAATCTGTGCCAGAGGTTCCCCAGACACCAGGCTAAAGCAGAACATTAGCGTGTCTCTAACGCGAACTCATAAGATTTTTATCCATCCAAAAATCTCCCAACGCTCCTAAAGAAGTTTTCACTTCAAAAACTAAAAATCTAACTTAGTCCACAACCCAATCTTTGCAAAGGAGATGTACCAAGCTTTTGTGTCAGAGACTGGAATGTCAATTCCTTTCTGCAGGGGGCTTACAGTTTAACGTAGATTCAGAACCACGGAACGTCCAGGCGTAGCTCATACAATCAAATACAACATCTAAAATTTCCTGCTCACCACGGGATTTGAATCCTCGACCGGAGAGATAAATTTCCGCAAATAAGCGCTGAGCTACTAGACCGCCTTGTTTGTAAGTACACGTGAGCTAAATCCTATCAAACTGGGATCAAAACTTTTTGGTTTGTATAAACAACATTGACAGAAATTAAGTGAGGTAGGAAATGAGGAGAGGGTTTAGAGTTTTGTAAATGAAACTTAAATTGTATTGTCGCGTATTAGCCTAGCAAGCTAACTAGTGGGTCCGTCCTAGCTCTTACTGTCTGCTGCGGTTGAAGATTCCATTTGGCATCTGTAAGTACCGAAATAGGATGAAAACAAACAGAGACTTAAAATGATGACGTAGTTGCTACTTGGAGTTATCTCGAGATTTGTGATTAACTGGATTTATTACAAATTGTTGCATGGCATTCAGTAAAAAGATCGGTACACAAATCTGAAGCTTTTCCGATGGTAAAATAGTGGATCATAGGATCCAAAGTGGTGGCAATTTCTTCCAGAGCATATGTCGTGTCGCGGCTTGCTAGATCGTGTGACGAATGTTGGAGGCTGGATTATTTGTTTGGCGGCCTGAGCAGAGGAGTAACATGAACTCTTTTCGTCGCTGAATACATCTTTTCCAGTCAGTACAAAAATAAAACGGAGCCCCGATGACGGAATGCTCTAGCTGAGTAAGCCAGCATTGCCATAGCAGCATAATTCTTGTGTCCATTTTGATACGAGTTGTACTAACAAAAGATGCAACTGAGGACAACGGGTTAGATGGCGTTCGACAGAGAAAACAAGAAAGAAACAAGAGTATTAGTCAACATTTCTCCTGCTCACCTCACGACGTGATTGGCCAGGTAACGAAACGGGGAAATAAGTTCTTAGAGATCACACCGCGTTCGTTTCTCGTGTGTCTTGAGTCAAAATAATATTGTTTCAAATGGAAAATTTTATACCATTTCCAGATCGATAGAAGCAAGTGTAGAGAAACTGTGATATTTTGAAAACTTTAAATTAGAAAGTGAAAAGAAACACGTGTGATGCAGGTAGAATTGAGAGTTGTCGGCTCTACAGTCATAAGGTGCCGGTGCAACAGAACTTGACTGCCTAGAGGAATACATTTACCCTACAGTTGAGCCTCGATTTTTTACTTCTGCAAATCTAACCTGAAGCGTATTAAAGCAGTTAAGTACTGATTTTTTAAATGGCTTTACGAGTTCATTAGAGGTGGGAAAGTACTGGGGAGGTATTCGACCATAACATCCCGTCATTTGAGTGAAGTGATACCGGGAAACTGTCGAAAACTGAAATCTGGATGTCACAGGGATTCGAAACTGCGTCCTTCAGAATGCGTTACAGCATACCCACCACGCTCGGTTATTGATTAATAGTTTCTCTTGTGTTCCCAAACGAAATGTCCAGTTATCAACAATATTCGTTGTTTCACTGGCTATTTTGATAAAGCAAGACGTACTGTAGTAGAGTTAACTATTACCTCCCTACAAATTGTTATTGTTGTAGCACATCTGGTCTGGAGAACCCAAAGATTATTCCAGCCGTTGGTGATTTTAATTCCACCGTTATCAGCCTCTATTATTGATGCTGTGCTAATGTGTTGCAGGTAACCTTTAGTTTGTATAAGTTTGTGAAATATGTAATTTATTCCAGCAGTTGCTAGATGATTACGGGAAAACAACTGGGAATAGTAATCAAGACCACATATACGTTAGTGAGTGAAGTACGTAGGAGGGAGTGGGCATTTGAGCGCGTGTAGTTAGCTGCGGAAGTGGGTACAACACCGTGCATCAAGGCGTTACGAACCCGAGGAACATCTCTAAGTGCCACTTAAAACTTTTTTTTCGTTATGGCTTTATGCTTCGTCGATGTCTAGGTCATTAGAGGTGGGAGAGGATAAGGGGGCGAGGAAGGGAACGAATTCGGTATGGCCTTTTTGAAGGAAGCATCCCGGCATTGGCCTGGAGTGATTTGGGGAAAACATGGAAAACCCAAATCTGGATGCCTGGACGGGGACGCTAAAAATGTTACCCTACATTTACTAAAGGAAGATCGTCCAAATCGCTCATTACACGTTTGTGTGTTTACAGAGTTATTATAGCACGCTCCGTGGATACGAGTAGCGAGGCAATACTACGAATAATGCACTCTAGTCACTCAAGATGAACAGCAATAGGCACCTCGAATGGCTGGGCTAAAAAATATGAATGAACACGGTGTTAAATTTCTACTTCTACAGTATGTAACGCTGCTTTATATTTTGTCTGTATGACTTGGGTTTATGAGCCACAGTCCTATACGGCCATCCCTGCATTCCATTTAATATCGTGAAGTGTGTGCTGTTGGCCGAGGTAATGGTACGTAAATAAAACGTTCCACACTTAATTGTTCACTCAGCCAGTTTTAGTTTATGGACAAACTCTTCAATCAGTCATTCTATTATGCCAGAAACTAAAACTTTTGTCTTCCTTCTCCTTTACAAACATTTGAAGACAAAACATACTTAATTGTGCAGTAATATTACCATAAACCTGCTTACATGACATATCATAGTTTTACATATTTTTTGCTGTCATCAGTCTTTCGAAGGGTATAAGGGATTGGGAGAGATTATAATGGCCTTTTCCAACCAAATGTCAACCTCTCCTTCACGTGGTACATCCTGTTTGCACGGACGAGGCTCTGGCGACTGAAAGATTCCCGGTATAAGGAGTCACCCACTGCTTTCCAACGGCCTCCGAGAGGAGGGCGGAAGAGCGTGGAGTGGTCCAGGGCACCCTCTTGACCTTGTGGTTGGAAACGGCCCCTAATGGAGAATGAATCAGAAATGATCAACAGCATGGGGATGCAGAAGGCAACGGGAAACCACTGCATTAAAGACCCAAAGGGTATCCCGAGGACATGTAATCCTCTCAAATTACATATATCATGATGGCTTCTTCCTAAGTAAAATATTCAGGAGGTAAAATAGTCCCCCTATTGGATCTCCGGGTGGGGACTGCTCAGGGAGGAGTCATCAGAATGGATAGAAACATTCTACGAGTCGGAGAGTGGAATGTTAGAAGTATGAATAGGGCAGGTAGGCTGGAAAATCTAAAAATGGAATACCTTAAGTTAGATGTTTTGGTATTAGCGAGATTAAATGAAAGAACGCACAAGATTTCTGGTCTGGGGAACACAGGGTAATTACCAAACAAGCTGTCAATGGAGTCACTGGTGTAGGATTTGTAATGAACAAGAAAGTAGGGAAACGGGTGAGTTATTATGAAAAGTTTAGTGACACGATTATTTTGATGAGATTAGAAACTAAGCCCGCCCCAACCACGTTAGTACAAGTGTACGCCAACGTCACAGGAAGATGACGATGAAATAGAAAACATATAAACCAAAATTGAAGAATTAATCCAATATGTGAAGGGAGAGGAAAATCTAATAATCATGGGTAACTGGAATACGATAGTGGGAGAACGAAAATAGGGGAATACTGTAGGAAATTTTGGTCTAGGAGAAAGAAATACGCGAGGAAGCAGGTTATTGGAATTTTGTGAAAGATATAAGCTAGTAGTGGCAAAAACACTGTTTAAGAACCATGCAAGAAGGATATATACCTGGAAACGTCCTGGGGATACAAGCAGATATCAGCTAGGTTATATCATGGTCAAACAGAAATTCAGGAATCAAGTTCTAGAATGTAAAGCTCACCCAGGAGCAGACATAGATTCTGACCATAATTTGATAGTAAAGGAATGCAGGCTGAAATTCAAGTGAATAAGGAAGCAGCATAAGCAGAACAGACTGGAAGGGAATAAACTAAAACAATCTAGTACGAGAGAAAAATTTGCAGAAATGGTAGACTTAGGTGTAAGAAATAGCTCTGAATGGAGCTCAACCGAGGACGAATGGAATGCATTAAAGACCGAAATATTGAAATCTGGCTTTAGGGAAAAAGTTTCCAGGAAACCTTGGATCACAGAAGAAATTTTGGAATTTGTGGATGAGAGGAGAAGGTACAAAAATGCTCAGTATAATTCAGGAAGAGAGCAATACAGGAAATTTAGAAATCAAATAAACAGGAAATGCAAAAAAGCAAAAGTAAAATGGCTAGAAGAAAAGTGTGAAGAAGTAGAAAAGAAAATGATCATAGGTAAAGTACATGGTGCATATAAGAAAATCAAACAGAATTTTGGAGAAATGAAGAAAAGAGGTGTGAACATTAAAGCCGCCGATGGGAAACCTCTTTTAAGCGCAGATGATAGAGCTAACCGATGGAAGGAATACATTGAGAAACTGTATGATGCGGACCACTTGAATAATAGCGTAATAGAGAAGGAATGCGATGTCAACATTGATGACTTAGGAGATCCTGTTTTGAGGACAGAATTTAATAAAGCTCTGAATGACTTGAAAGAAAATAACTCAGTTGGAATTGATGAGATCCCTGCAGAACTTTTTAAATCTATAGGAAAAGAAGGAATAGAAAGATATATCAAAAAGTTATGAAAGAGGAGAAATTCCAACTGCTTTTAATAAATATTTCATCTTCACGCTTCCGAAGAAAGCACAATTGCGGTAAACCGAGTGTGGTGGTGTAACGGTTAGCGTTCTTGCCTCGCATTCGGGAGGACGGCGGTTCTAATTCCCGTCGGGGCATCCAGATTTGGGTTTTCCGTTGTTTCCCAATTCGCTCCAGGCAAATGCCGGCATGCTTCCTTAAAAAGGCCATGGCCGAATTCCTTCCCCACATCCTTTCCCGTCTCTAAAGACCTCGCTGTTGAGAGACGTAAAGCAGTTAAAAAAATAAAAAAATGTGGGAATTATCGCACCATTACTCTGACATCTCATGCTTCAAAATTACTGACCAGAATAATATACAGAAGAATGGAAAGGGCAGTAGAAGATATAATAGGTGAAGATCAGTTTGGGTTTAGGAAAAATCGCCGTACAAGGGAAGCAATTCTGGGTTGATTAATTCTTGAAGGTCGGATCAAGAAAAACAAAGTTACTTTTATGGCATTTGTTAATTTAGAAAAAGCTATTGATAATGTTAGGTGGGACAAGAAGTTCAAAATTTTAAAAAAGTCAGGCCTAAAGTATTGAGATAGAAGAATACTTTATAAACTATGTAAGAATTAAGTGGCTGTAATAAAAGTAGAGAATCATGAGAGACAAGCATCAGTTAAAAAGGGTGTGAGACAAGGTTGTAGTCTATCCCCGTTAATATTCTACTTGTATGTAGAGGAAGCAATAAAGAAAGTAAAATAAAAATTTCCATGTGGCATAAGTGTTCAAGAAGAAAAAGTCAGTTTGCTACGATTTGCTGATGACATTGTCTTGTCAGCAGAAAGGGCTGATGATATTGAGAAATCACTGAATGGCATGAACAAAATACTGAAGGAAGAATTTGGCCTGAATATAAATCAAAGCAAGACTAAGGTGATTAAATGTAGCAGAAATGATACAAATACTATCATATTATATATGAAAATAGGATCGAATGCAATTGGAGAAGTAAGTAAATTCTGTTATTTGGGAAGCAAAATTACAACCGATGGCCGAAGCAGGAATGATGTTAAAAGCAAAATAGCACTAGCAAAGAGAGCCTTCATGAAAAAGAGAAATCTTTTAGTTTCAAATATTGATCTAGGAATTAGAAAAAAACTTTTTAAAACTCTATGTGTGGGGCACAGCACTTTTCGGTAGCGAAACATGGACTTTAAGAATACCGGAAAGAAGAAAAATTGAAACATTTGAAATGTGATGCTACAGAAGAATGCTGAAAATTAAGTGGACAGACAAAGTAAGAAATTAACGAGTTTTGGAAATGATGGGTGAGGAAAGAAGTTTGTGGAAGAAGCTTACAGAAAGAATAGACAGGCTGGTAGGTCATATTTTGAGACATGCTGGATTGGTTAATTTGCTGGTGGAGGGAACAGTCGAAGGTAAGAACTGTAGAGGAAGACAGAGATTAGAATATATGAAGCAGATGAAAAAAGGCAGTCTTTCGACTGGTTTTATGCAATCCTTTATCCCTTCCTACCTTGTGCTAACCTCTTCATCTCCACATTCCCATTGCAACCCACGTCCTCAATTACCTACTTCATATATTCTAATCTCTATCTTCCTCTACAGTTCTTTCTTTCGACTGTTACCTCATTAACAAATTAACCAAAAATTTTAACAATTTCAGAAAAATTCTTTTAACAGTCAATCAGCTCCTTCCCATTTTACATCGGATCTATTTTATGTCCTCACTGCTAGTTTTCCATGAGCAGAACATTTATCACGAGGAATTGTTTGTTGTATTCGTTTGCTCACTGGTCGATTATTTGTGGCCAGAGATACTGATACTTTCCTTTGGTGTGAAAAAGATCACCGAACCTTGAACATGTCTTTCAAAATCAACATTAGTATTTAACATAGTATAATTTAGCTATCACGGAAATAAATAAAAAATAAATATTTACTCTACAATTACAAATCTACGAATTATAACAAGTTCATCGATGTATAATCGTTACTAGTTGCGGCATTACATTTATATTACCAGTGGCAGAATTTTTCTCCTCTAAGGTTTAATGCAATCTCTGGTAATATGAATGAAGAAGGTATATGGGAAGCCACTAGTAAGGCATACTACAAATAAGACTAAAATAACTCGGTGGAAGAAGGTTTTCTGATACGGGATATACTTGTTTCCATCAGATTAAGACGGATTTGTTTGTCAAGAAGTGTCTTCAGATATCATAAATTTAGTGCTTCTGTTAATACAGTTTTTGTTCTGGTCTAATTTACAACAATTCGCTTATAATGATTGATGATCAGACATCCCTCTGATTCATGTTCCTAGTAAATTTTAAATAGTTCATTACTGTGGTTGACTTAGCTGTTCACCGGATGATGTGGGGGCAACTGATAGAAATTACAATTATGTACGTCTCCACGAGCTACGTTGCTTCGGGTTTGGTGTTGTCAGTTACAAAGCCATTGCTTACTATGCTGTGACACGTCAACGGCAACTATCTAAGCTCACAAAGTATAATAAGCATTGAGATCAGGCTAACTACTTCATAACTATTCAATTCTGCCTTTTAAAAATATATAGGCAGTTGCTACAATTATTATGTTGGTTTCAAACAATACAGTTGCACTACAGGTATCAGATAAAGTCTCAGTATAATGCAGCAATGTACACTCATGAGCCAAATTATTATGACAACCGCCCACTTCGATATTAAATGCCGTCTAGTACGGGTAGTGTAGTTTCCACGTGTTGCAATCATAGCATCTAGAATCAAAGAGGTCCTGGGGAACACACTGCGACGCGGTTTGTAGGCGCGTCCACGAAGCATCGATAGTGGTTGCAGGAGGACCACAAAGAACAATTCGCCTACCGATCATATCCCACACACGTTTGCTGGGCCTGGGAAACTGTGGTACCCGTCGTTCTTCGAAGAAGGTTTGCATATTCCTCCTGAAATATGGCATGGGGAGCTTCCTGCAGGAGAGGCAGTACCTTTATCTCTTACACCTCCCTGATGTAGCGGTTGCTGTTCAGATTGCCCTCAGTAAGAAGAAGGTTGTAACCAAACCATCACACATGGCGTTTGTTCGCTGTGACGCTCAACAATGCAGTCTGCCCGATTGCGTACCCCTACACGGACATCACTTTAGAGAAAGATGAAGTGGGACTCCTCCGTAAACGCACCAGTGACAGTATTTACGTGCCATTGCAGTCTAAGGCGTTGATGGTTTCTGGTCAATGGAAGGCGACTTAATGGCATACTTGCCAACAGTCCAGCCCTCAGTACCGTCGACGCAGACATGTCCACACCCGTTGCAGTGCTCCAACACTGTGGACGAAGCTATTCTGTTGGTAACGGTCACGCGGCCAAGATGGCGGTCATCCCGCGTTGTGGTCACATTGTGTCATACCCTCTTTTATCCGCTTGTTTCACACACGCATCATTGCCATAGCACGAGCCGCAATGTCATTGGAAGACAATGGAGGCCAATCATTCTGACCGCCACCTCCTTAAGGTCGGGCCACACTAGACCGACCGTACCCGCACCGCACCGTCACTTTTCTTATTGTTGTCGCTCACTCGATTGAAGTGACTTCAAACGTCACCGAATGTCGGCCGACACTCGGCCGTGTGTTGGCCGTGATTAGTTTGGTTTATTTTTTGTCGGTGCGGGCCGGTGTCGGGCTGCTGTCGGGCTGGTCGATATGGAGAAACCGAGCGGGGCGGTGTAACGGTTAGCGTTCTCGCCTCGCATTCGGGAGGATGGCGGTTCGAATCCCCGTCCGGGCATCCAGATTTGGGTTTTCCATGGTTTCCCCAAATCACTCCAGGCAAATGCCGGGATGCTTCCTTCAAAAGGCCATGGCCGAATTCCTTCCCATTCCTTGCCCCCCATCCTTTCCCGTCTCTAAAGACCTCGACGTTAAAAAGAGACGTAAAGCAGTTAAAAAAAAAAAAAAAAAAAGATATGGAGAAGCATATATAAAGAGTTCGGAAATTTTAGGTCCTTTACGACAAAATATTCTTTTAGCGTTACTGATTGCTTTAGAAAATTGTCCTTTGTTTTCATCCTCACTTCAGATTCATCAGATGATCGTAAAATGTAGGTAGAGTCATTGCATGTTCGCATTAACAAATCAAAGCAAAGATTTTAAGGCCTGTAAAAATTGCATCCGAGATCCGGATTTTGAACCGAGGACCTTCCGTTCGCAAATCACACGCCACAAGCATCTGATTCTAGAAGTAATGAAAAATATGTATTCAATCATATAAAAGTACATTTGTGTTTGGGGATAGCAAAAATAAATTATATAGAATAAAAGTACGTTTATTTTATAATGTTTGAATAATAATTTTTGATTACATCCAGATTTATCTTCTGACTCAGATGGTTACGGCGTACGATTGGGGAACTGAATGTCCCTGGTTCAAATCCCTGTCTCAACTCTAATTTTATGGGTCTTAAAAATGACATTCACCTCTGGTGATGCTTTGATTTGTTAATGTTAAGATGCTAGGAAGCTCCGTTGTTCGAATTTCACGTTAATGTGCAATTTTCCTTTTCAAATTAGGTGACAACGATAGAGTTGTACTGAGCGGCTAATAAGTAACTCTGTGACTAGAATTTTTAGATCACATGAAATAATTATTATTTTACAGAATCTTTGCGGTCTGAATTTAAATAAAAATGTATAATAATCTTATTCTCTTTTGTTAAAAAAAAATATTGAGTGAATCGAAAGGAAACTCGACCAAAACAAACATGTTAAATGTGAAGTGATTGAAGCTTGACATTTAATCATGACTATGTAGAGATACACTAGAATCTTTCAATCCTGTGTGACGATCATTTGTTAAAACTGCTTTGGAATACTATTTTTGTGCATAAGAAATCAAACAATTAGGAGATAACAGGAGTCAGACAAAAAAGTATTTTAACGTACTTTATTACTTTCATTGATTATAAAGTACAATACTCTATGATAAAGTACGGGTGGTAGCCGCAGCTACGATCTCCAAATCAGTTTTAAGGTAATATTTAACATTAATTCCGTGAAACAGTCAAGGGTATACGTTAAAGGAGACTGAAGACCCAGTAGGATCCCGTCCGTCACACCGCCGTGCTACGGACGCGAGGGGGACGAGCCGAGTGTCGGTGCGGTGACGGCGCGGGCTTGGCTCGGTCTTCGGTCTAGTTTGGCCTGACCTTTATACGTTTTCCTCACCTGTTTGGTCACACAAAAGAAAGCGTTGCTGGGTCTATCTGCATGACATCACTGGAATCTTAATCACTAATTATGGTTCCACTGTCCTCCGATTTTGAAATAGCAATTTTCACATACAGTAGCGTGCATCTCTGTATTATTGTGTTCCAGATGTTCTTACCTCGATGAAATGAAAAGCTTTAAAGGTATAACATAAAACTGGATGTTCGTCACAAAGCTATATTTTACATACAGTATGCTGAAATGTTTTTAGTCGTTGATGCTGATTGGTTTACACAGTGGTCCTAAATATGTTGAATGTCGTATGAAAATAAAATTTAGTATCACAGAGTGATGATTACCATATTTTTCCGAAATTCTGCGTTTCTGAATTGTTTAAAAATTTTCGAGGCTACGAATTTTGCAGTTAACCCCAGAAGATAGAAAAAAATTGAATAAATAACATGTCTATCATATTGTATTCCGAAAAACAATTACAATTCAGTGACAGTGAAATGGTACAGGGCACTGAAGTAGACGCACTTATTTCATAACAACGAAAAAGGACTCACTGTGGAACGAGGTATATATTACAAGAATATGGAATACCGGAGTCATACTATCATTCAACGAAGACGCAACTGTATGACTGGAGATACAAGGATAAACTTTCTTGGATTAAAAATTTCTATATTCTAGGTCCATACGAGAATATTCATATCTTTGAGCACTAAGTATAGTTTCTGTAATAAAACATCTGCCTCAGGTCGAGATTTCCATCATAACTCGCTGCAGAGGTCAACTGCTGAATTTGTGTGAATAATATTATGGGTTTCCGCCCAGTGAGCAAGATCTAATTATTTTTAAAAGATCAGATAACATACGTATCTTTGCACTGTTTCGTCTCTGGAGCTTGTGGATTAAGTAGTGAATTATAAAATTCATCAATTTTATTCAGCAAGGTTGAAGTTAAAGTTTGATTTCTGATAGTTTAATAGAAATGTAGTATTTTTCGAAAATATGCTTCTTTTGAAACCATATTAAAGGAATAAGTTAAATATGTTACAAGGAAAAAAATCATTCCATCATACCATTACTAATAGTTGATTAATGAACGCATTTTGAATCATAGATGAACGAAGCCGATAGTTTTTGATAGTTGGCAGTAATGACAACAATTCAGTATATAGAATTCACTTGTGCCTGACAAAGATTCTGAGTGAAAAAAAAAAGTTTATTAAAATTTTTCAGTTACATTTTTGATAGTCATACCATTACATCCTAAAAAATAAGGAAATTACAGTTAATTATATAATTTTTATGAACGGAAATGTGTTGTTTTTTTTGGCGTTTTCTGATACAAAAAAATGTAATGCGGAAGTATGGTTATGTAGTGCATTATAGTAGATTACCATTAATTTCGTCATTCCCATATCAATAGATAGAGAGGTAATGATAACTTATGATGGAATGATATTTTATTGTACCTGGGTATTTAAATCTTGGCTTGTTTGCTTCATTGCTGAAAAAAAAAAAAACCTATTACAAACCACTGCTCGTTTTAGGGCTTCATATTATCCAAATAATTCCAAGAAGAAATAATATGATAAGAAGTCTAAGGAACTAATGAAAGAAGTTTCTAAAACATCAGAAAGACATCGCGAAAAAGAAAAGTTCAAATTCTAAATAAAAGCGTCGGAAGTATTAAAAAAAACGTTCTAGAATCTGTGAAAAAGTAGCTTTTTCGGTAATAATTACTGGCCAACTAGAATCCACGTAGAGAAACATATAAAAGCACTGTTAGATGAAGAAAATTTTTACAATTAAAGACAATAACGCTTTGTTCACCTCGAGAATTTCTTTCAATTCGTAGGTACTTCAACCATTGAAAGCAATTATAATTTAACTAATAACAGGAGATGACGCTACTTGAAATAGGGGAAGCCCTTCGATTTAGAAGGAAGTAGTTATTTGCACATTTTTTAATGGAAGTTACAACTTTTCTACCAATGTAATATAAATGGAAATGTTGAATTTGCGAATCATACGTCGTTCCAAAATCGAAGTTTCTATGAAAATAAACTTTTTGTTGAATGTTTCTGCATGACTTGTAAAGATCGTTTCCTCATCTGAGTCGTCATTGCCTCACTCTTAAATTTTTTGACTATCCCTTTTCTCCTCTTAAAACTCATTAATTCTGGGAGCGCTATTTCATCAAAGATTAGTAACATAAGTATTATAAAATTCACTGAAAGAATTACAATTTCTTTTCAATATTTCTCACCAAATCGTTAAGCACATATTTCTGATTTTTTTTTTTTTTTTTTAGAACTAGTCAGCTATTCTTGTTAACTTAGGCACTTGGAAGTAAATGCATCTCCACAGTTTCTGCCTGTGTGTGGTAACATTGTGCAGTATTCCTACATTCCTCTGTTAATTTTTAATACAGACATTGGTAAATAAATATAGGAATTTAACTTCTGTATTCCGTTACTCTGTTTAGTTTCGAAAAACGCGTCCCTAATATTTATACTTATCACAAGCTAATTTAATACACGAAGATCTCATAATATTGACTAATACTTATGTACCAACTTCTGTTAAATGTTAATGTTCAAACCCCATTTATTATTTTTTTTATTACAGATTTCACCACATTCGCTGTGTCCGTATCACTGACTACCCCGCATATAGAGTTTACATTCATTTAGTCACCTTCAGTTCGGTTCTTTGGTGCATCTTAAATAGGTATCCTGAAATATTCCAGGCAACAGCCTATCTCCAGTCGCTTGTTGACTAAGAAGAGGCGGGAAACCTGTTTTCAGTACTGTCACAGTCTATGTCCTGAATACTTGTTATGTCTAACTTTTTAGAATTTAGAAAGTTTAGACGGTGGAAATTTATATTACGCTTTGTGCAAGTCCTTTAAACGTATATGAGTGCTCTATTTGGGTAAGAAATGTCATTTATAGACCAATTTTCGCCTGGAAATCCGTACTGCTTTACAGTAATAACTATTTCGTTTTCGAGCTTCCTTTTCAGTATTGGGAAGCAGAACCCTCTGATTGAGTTTTTGGTAGCAATACTGTGATAACAGTTACAGAATTATTTATCTCTTTTTTTATAAATTGCAACTGACCACTGAATTAATTAAATCTAGAATTAATTTTTTTCCATTTTACAATAATACTTTTAAGCATAATTTCCAGCAGTTACCAAAGGACGTCTGACGTTTTAACAGTTCAACAAGGTATCTCCTGTTCCGCAAGATTTTTCATTCTTCGTATTTTGCATTCCTTGTTTCGGCTGGTTATGTGATATTGGTTTTTCACAGAATGTTCTTAATTATTTGGTTCATTATTTGAAGAAACAACAAATTTGTATTAATATGTGTTTTCACGTAATACTTTTATAAAATGTTGTAACTACGTGGTCATGTTAATCAGTTAAGTCGGTCTTTTCATGAGCATCCGCTTTTATTTTCTGTGCAGTTTTTCTACAGTATCCCTATATATCTGTCGAGTCTATCACACGTTTTATGCCGTTGTTAATGTTATATCTATAAGGCTTCTTTTTTAATTTTCATATTCATTTCATGATAATTTTTCTTAAGTTTGGGGTTTTGAAATTTAAGTGATTATAGGAATTTTTTTATTTTACTTTCAGACATTTAATCAATCACTCTGCTGATTTCTTCGAAGTTTATCCTGTACTACTAAAGCTTCTGTTGCTGACGATTTAGCCTACACATTCTTTTTTGCATGAGAATTTTGAAGCCTTCTTTCATGTTTATTATATTTAATTCTCTTATACAAGTTGTTGCTCCAGCCAGATTTAACAGTTCTGTACACTCCAGTGTCTTGACTTCTTGATATAAGAATATTTTTCGCCATTCTTTAGAAGAATTTTTACTGATTGTTATTTCCTCAGTATAACACTTGTTGAGCTTTTGTTATATTTTGAACACTGTGAAAAATGAATGACTGAACTGTCACTTTATTAACATTTGATTTTTCTTTGCCACATCAATTTCCATTCTTAAACATTCTTGGAAAACTTTTCGCTGTTGCGACGTATACAAGTGTTGCATATTCCAATTTGAATACTCACAGTAGTTTTCCCATTACCTGAATGATTTCCTCCTTAAATGAAGGAGTGCGTCAGCCGATTTTTTTTCCTATTAGGTTTTAACTGTTTTTTTCCTTTTAGGTTTCTTAGAAACTAAATAAAAATAGCATAATTGCTTGCTTAAGCAAATACGATTGATTCGACAATTTCCCTTAGCAATGTTTGAGGATGCAAGTTTTATAAAACACATGCCATTGGATAGTTAAATTTCTTAGTGAAACTGGGAGTAGTTCACTCCCCACGCACTGGATGATCTAACACGTAGACAGTATTTTTAATGGCCCTTTAGAATTTAAAGATCAGTGCTTCTGTTTGCACAGTAATACTCTGGAATTTTCTTTGAGGGTTAGACGAGCTGTCGGTTCTTCGAACAGCTGCTAAATTGCCTTTATTGACGTGATCGCTTATTTTACAGTTCAGTTTATATTCGGCGTTCTCACGTCCTCTAATGTAAAGTGATGTATGCATGTAAACACTTTGTCAATAAATTTGGCCGTCGCTGAAAAATTCTATCACTCTTAGTTTGCACAATCTGACATCAATGTCGCATTAAGAAACAGTAACGCAATACTGGCTTGCCAGTACTGCATTACTGTTTCCTGATAGAATTTTTCAGAGGCGGCCAAATTTACTGTCAAAGTGTGTACGTTTAGGGACATGATAAGCTTTCGTTTGGTACTAATTTGCTTTTGATGTATACGCATCAGTCTTACAACTGGGGTTGTTAGCCAGGGGAGTTACAGTTTAACGTAGAATCAGAGTTCTGGTGAACTTCACATTACATAGCAAGCTGTACCAGTGGCATAGGTCACTCCTAGACACGGATTCCAACCGGGAGGCTTCCGACACCTTAACAACTGAGTTACCAGACCACTGCAATGTAATGTAATAATATATACATAAAATTTTTTTTAATACTCCATACAGTATCGTTAATTTTACTACAGAAACTTTGGGACTACAAAATCTGTAGTCACTCAAAACTCCGCAACAGTTTAAAAATTTGTTCCTGCTCACAGTCTTCTCCCATATAATGGGGATAAGTCTATGAGCAGGTGGACATGATATGGTCAACATGGGATGCAAATAAAGGCAAAGCTTATTAGGTACACTGATAATAAACAAAAGGATGATTATAAAGTGGGGAAGGAATTGCTTGTGAAAATTTAAATATAAATATAAATATCTTGGCATAGCATGTGATAATAAACCCGACTGGGTTGGACACATTGGACAGGTGGTAGGAAATGGTTTCAAAATCCTTCACTTATGTACCAGAGTAGTGAGGGAATTGAGTTACAAAACTTTGGTCAGAACATTTCTTGAATATGGTGGTGTGGTATGAGACATAAATATGATAAAGGAGCTGGAATGGGAGGAGGGTGACGGGAGTGTACAAGGCGTATATTGCTGATGAGGCGTCGGAAGAATTAAGAGTGGTGCATTGAAGGTAAAGATGACCTGGACCACAAGCTGGCATTTAATTTAAGGCATAAAAATGTGGGAAAATGTTCTTCCGTAGGGAAGGGAGTCACGGATTGGAAAAACGTACCAATGGAAGTGAAGAATAATTTACCAAAAACGCAAAAAAAAAAATTACATTAAAATTTGTGGATGAAAAAATTAGGTGAGTACAAGAAAGGGGACAAAGGGGAGTGAAGGGAAATTTCCACTAGAGCGTACACTCCATCGAAATTAAATTAAGCACACTGTTTTCCGAAATTACCAGTATTTAACAACAGTTTGTTGTTGTTCATTTCCTGAATTGCTAGATAATCAATTTGAAAGAATAATTATGTCACGTCTGTGGAATTGAACAAATATTCTAGGCATTAAATTAATTAATATTTGTTTTTATTCTCATGGCTTTACGGCTCGTCGGGGCGAAGCACGTGAAGGAATTCCTAGGAACCATCCCAGCGTTCAGGTGGAATGATGACTGAAACCACGGAATGCCGAAATTTGGATGCTCCGATAAGGATTCGAACTCGCGTCCTCCCGAATGTAAATCCGTGCACTACCGTTCACCCATCAAGTTCGACTTGTAACTGTGCATTTATATTGTGAGAAACTGCATGAATTTCTATAAGAAATATTTACCCCAAGTTTTTTGAATTAAGCTGCTTAGTCTTTTTGGGATTTCCGGCATTGTCCTTCAAAGTAAAGATCGTACCTCATCATAAAACTTTCCAATAACTCCCAGAAACAACTGAATTGGCGTTTTTTAAAAGGCCGTAATCGACATTTTTTCGCATTTTGATATTTTTTTCTGGATGTTTTTGTTCCAAACGCGTCTGTGTGAGCATTCTTGAACAACCTGAAGAGCTCGATTCCACATGATTATGACATGTATTATGAGGAGCTATTTCACTGGCCAACAACAGGCAACGACCGAAGGTTAAGAAAAATAAAAATACTTTGTATGAACTCAAAGTTAGCTTAACATAGACAATGTACAAAAGTACTCAGTTATATGTTCAATCTTAAATTAAATACTACTAATTTAATGTGTACTTTGACAGATGTCTAACAAATAAATGCCTCCTTAATATTATTTCATCCCACATAAAGTTATTTTTTTTTTTTTTGAAAGGGCGTACTTTTCAAACTGCAATGATTGCGAGAGAAAAAATTTAAATTGTTTTTCAAATAGTTGGAGATGTTAAAGTAACATATTTCCAATGAAAATACCATATAAAAGTAAACAAAAATTTCTAATAAAGCTTCTGGAATATTTTTTTCAGTTTACTTTTGGTCACGTACGCCCATTAAAAAAACACCGATTCATTGGTATTAGCCTTGCATTAGGGAGGACGCAGGTTCGAATTTCGCCCGGGCATCCAGATTTAAGTTTTACATGGTTTCTAGAAACAACTACAGACGAATGCCGGGATGCTTCCTTCAAAATTCCATGGCTCGGTTCCTTCGCGTTCCTTGCCCCCATTCTTTTCCCACCTGTAACGTCGACGTTGCCTACAAGTAGAACAAAAATTGTGTATAGGGTAAAGTTACATCAACCCTGGAATAGATTTGCTCTCCTCTGGAACGTTGAGATGAGAACATGTGTCATGAAAACGGAAAACGTTGTAAATAATTGTCTAGAAAGTTACTATTTCCTGGATGTCAGCATCATTTAAGAGGGTGAATAGTAGAGTACCTGTATTAAATTACGATAAGAAATTAACTCATAGTCTGTATTCAGATACTATTAAGGTTTTCTGAATATCTGTGCCGTGGGTTTAAGAAAAATTCTTAAAATAAGAATGGAATGGCAAAATTGCAGAACATTAAAATCAAATATTACCGGTTTTCACTGAGTGCATTTTTCAAATTCAAAATTTTAATACAATGTTAAATTTTCGTTGTTATCGACTAAGTGATAAATTAATTAAAACCGTGTAAGAACTAAATAATTTTAGCTTGCATGATGTAGAATGATTCAAGGAATTGTGTATTTATAATTTTTATCAGTTGGAATGCTTTTTAATTATTTAGAAGTGTCAGCTTGTGTTCAGTTTGTATTAAGTATGTGATAAGTGACTGCATACTTTCAGGCAGATGCTCTTTTCTCACGACATTTAGTGTAAATAGTGTGACTTTGCAACTAATGGTTTGCAAAAATGTGATTAAGATATGCCAATACTAAAATTATTAGACTTACAAAAGCTTATGCAAAGTCCTTGCACAGTTAGAATCACAATTCTGTACACCAGCACTAACTTACTCCTGGCGTTAAAAGGTTGAGCACATTGCTTAGTCGGTAATTCCAAAATGCGACCTACGAGTTAAGTAAAACAAGAAATTAGAAAAAACAATATATGCTCATATAATACTCATATATTAATGTTCTGAATAAAAATTAATACGAAAAGACGAAATGCCGACTAAAAGAAAAACACGAAACTTGTTCGTTTGTATGTTGTAACACAACTTCATAGCCCGCTTGCCTACGACAAGCCCAATTTATTTCACAATCCTTTTTTTATCCGTATCCAAACATTCTTTTAAGATTCATATTTCACTAATACCATTATATTATTTAAAACGTACACCATCTTACATAAGTTTAACCAGCGTTTCTCGAAATTTCAACCCGGGGACCACTAAGTTGTCCACTAACTTTTATCGGCCTAATTTTTACCTATCTGAATATTATTAACATATGGGATATGTTTTACTGTAGCATAGTAAATATAAATGCAAGAGTACAGAAGATGAACAAAGAAATGGGGTTAGCACAAAATATTTACAACAAAAAATGTATTTCAGACCACAGCAAGATATGACATTCTAACACGGTAATTAAGGCAGCAGTCACATACGCAAGGGAAACATTGGCAATGAACACTAAAAAAGCAACCGAACAAATCAAGAAGGAACAAATAAAAATTATCAGAAAAATCTTGGGACCCAGACTGAATGAAGATAGTCAGTATATACTTCAAACTAGAAAAACTACAGAAAAAATTTCAAACATAGAAACAGAGATGAAGAAAAAAGGATGAAATTTAATGGACACCTGAGTACACTTTCGAAAGAAAGAGAATCTCAAGACAGATTTTAGAATACACACAAACAGTAAAAACAACAACCACATGGATGAAGGAGATGACGAAAGACCTGAAGTCTGCAGGCATTGTTAAGGGAGACTTCACAGACAGAGATTTTCAAAAAGAAAGTGAACTCATTGGAAGTTATTTCCAAAAAAAAGGAAATCTCTAAACGCATCTGAACTGCCGAAGAAAACAAACTGTCAGTGAAAGAATGAAAAAAATATTGGTCCGACAAGAAGAACATACCAAAGAAAAATTGATCACATCCAATCTAATTACTTATCGTTCTCCGTTATGGGGACATACGACAATACTAATAATAATAATAAATGCGTATTGTGAATCACCGCGGAAAAACAGTTGTGAAACAGGAAGTGAAATTTTAAATGACTATTAATATTACCTTTTATTTATGTTTATTTCACCACTCTTTATATAACCAACCCCAGTCTCTCATACTTATTACAAGACCCTCATAAACATCATTTGCCTACCTTTAGATGAACGGCGGTATATTTGATGCCAACTAGAATAATACCAATAATGCTGTCCTATTTTCATCATGAAAATGCCAGAATTTTGACAGCTCATTCAAATATTCGTGGCTTTTTTTTAAAAAGTTTGGCTTATAGGTAACACTCTGTTACGGTCTTATAGAGTACGAATAAGATATCTAATTTTATAGCATTCTGCCTGCAGAACACATGAATCATCTTGAGAAACACCGAGTTAAACCATCACGTTATTCAACAATCATCATTTTTCCGGTAACACTCACAAATTAGTTACGAATACACAATTGAATCATTCAACATTCTGTACAGTTTAAGGTCTACTACATTTCTTAATCAGGAAGAAACTGAGATTAATTTTGAATATACCAAAAATATATAGAGAGCGTTTTTGGATTAGTAATTAGATCTTGAGATAAATTCCTGACTTGGAATTCTTAAAAAAGCTTCACGCATTGTCTTACTCACTTCCGCTCACAACTGGAATAATTTAACGGATAAGTCCTCCGAGTTCTTTACCATGGCTTGTAAAAGCCTATCTACCACACTTTAAATCACTTAAACACGAAAGTCAGCAACTGCTGCTAATGGTTGTGGAAGCTCAATTGGCTGCTTAACTAACTAAACAGCAATACATGTCTTCTCGTCGTCAACGCACTACATTGCCCTACCTACTGCAATGTTGAAAACAGCATCAGGTATACAAAAATCTGCGGGTTCAACCAATATCCTATGGTAGATTATCATACATAAACTACGTACTATCCGGGGCTTAAAAAGAGCATGATAGCCCCAGATAAAGACATGAGAAACAGCAAGAACCATGATGTGACTTCAGTAGTTGCTAAACCTTTAAACTATTCGCTGAAAAACGGGATATTTCAGTACTGAACCTACTCTATTTTCGAAATTAAACTGTGGTGGTTTCCATTTGCCAGTGATGTTAGTGTCTGTACGTGTTACTGTTTTGTGTGTATGAGTGTGATGCGTGTATGTTCTGTGTATTGTAGTGTCTTTGTTGTGAACGAATCGAGATATTTTTTTTTATATGCTTTACGTCTTTCTAACAGCGAGGTCTTTAGAGACGGGAAAGGATGGGGGGCAAGGAATGGGAAGGAATTCAGCCATGGTCCTTTGAAGGAAGCATCCCGGCATTTGCCTGGAGTGATTTGGGAAACCATGGAAAACCCAAATCTGGATGCCCGGACGGGGATTCGAACCGCCGTCCTCCCCAATGCGAGGCCAGAACGAATCGAGATTGAAGGATGAAGGAAAAGAGAGATGGTGAAAGCAGGTGCCAGCCCATTGAGTCCTACTTTTCAGAAAGACACCAAGGGACCGCCATAATAGACAGCGTTGTATGCCCTAACGCTACACGCAGTGCCGAGAGGTTTGCGATTTATCCCACGATTATGAATTGTGCACCACCACATCTCCTACCTTACCTTTCTGTCACCTCCAGGACCCCGTGTGTGGCACTGGACACCCTCACGTTGCTAACAGTGGTGTCAAAATCAGAAATAAAGGCGTAATCGCAACCACTTCGACTGCGCCACCGTACGGAACGAGATATGTTACAAAGGGCCCACCTATAAACCTCACGTATACCGTACCCGCTCCCTCCATAGGTAGGGCCCCGCGTAACAGCCGTCCTGGAATGCTGGGACGGTGCCCAATTTTCGCCTCATATACTAAACATTTTACAAACCAAAAGTACATTTATCATACAAAAGCACGAAGTTACACGTTTAACAGACACATGGCAACAGATTAGGTGCTCCTGGCTCAACAGGTCCAGTTAGATTTCGTCCCCCTCTCATGCTTTACATTGGCCACCTCGTCCTTGCTGGTCGAATCAGAGAAAAAAAAAGAATAAAGAATTCATTTTACGCAATTCATGGACAGATTAAACAACCACGACAGAGGCGCCTCACATTTTCTTAATACTTTTCATTTGACGCTCCGATGTATATCCTGAAAATACGACAAGTGGGAAAAAAAACTGTTGAGTTTATAATTAAAGAAAACTAAGAAATAAATATGGAGTAAAAGTAAATAAAACCAAAGAGTTTCGTTAATAAAATAAATATATTTTTCTTAAAAAGTAGAATAGCACTAGCGAAAAGAGCCTTCATGAAAAAGAGAAATTTTTAAATTTTAGGACTAGGAAAGAACTTTTTAAAACTGTGCGTGTGGGGCACAGCACTTTATGGCAGCAAAGCATGGATTTTAAGAATACCAGAAAGATGGAATATTGACGCATTTGAAATGTGGTGCTATAGAAGGAGGCTGGAAATTAAGTGGACGGATAAAGTATGAAACGAACGAGCTTTGGAAATAAAGGGCGAGGAAAGAAGTTTGTGGAAGAGTCTTACAGAAAGAAGAGACAGGCTGGTAGGTCATATTTTGAGACATGCAGGATTGATTAACTTGTTAGTGGAGGGAACAATCAAAGGTAAGAGGAAGATATCTGTATTAGTAGTTGTTGGAGGTGTATTAGACGGTATTACACAAGTGGTTGGCCGATAATAACGGTAACTGAAGTATGTAACAAAAGTATTACAGGTGATGTTATCGAGCTATCTTGAAAATACGCCATGGATTGTTGTTCCATATCTTGTTGCAGGTTCAGGTCATTATTTTCAAATTAAATTTTTGTTCAAGGAATGTTGTCTAAGATACTAAATCGTTTGTTGTAAAATTAAAATCTCCTGCTAAAATTATTGGAAGTTCGTTTAAATTATCTCCTAATCTTCTTTAACCTTGGCGACTCCAATTTCTTACCCCAAATGAACAAATAAAATAGAATGCTGATACTATACTATAGCTGTGGCGGGTGGACTCGAATGCGCCATTGCCAGACCGTGTGCTTAACAGATGCATTTACCTCTTAACTTGAAGTAATAGTTTGTACTGTGTTTTAAATAATTTATAATCACTATTTTGTGACAAAATATTGATGTATGTCATTTCGTTATGAAAGTTTTGTTAGTGCAGATGCATTTAATACAATTGGAGCTTTCAAAACATCTGTTAACATTCTCGACAGACTAAGAAAACTTAATGAAATACTCTTATTTTATTTGTGGCTAAAAATCGACAAGCGTGTTAAATTTTATTTACAGTTTGTATATTTACAATTAAAATCAAAATTATATTTTGTTATCTTCTTCACTGAAAAACGACAAAATTATTTTATATATATTTTGACTTAAAATTGGCGTATACCAAAAATTTATATGTAGAAAAAAGTATGGCCATTGCAATTTTTTTAATAAAAATCAACCATTATATAAGTAAGTAAAAATGTTCTATCGTAATCATGAATATCTCGAACCGAAAGCAGACTCGTCGGGAATCCGCTCGCTTCTAGGCGGGGCAGGCTCATTCTCACAATACAGGTACACAAGTAACAGAGCGCGAGAGAAGCAGCAGCGTCATCTGGTTGCAGTTCCAGGAAGGCTCCTTTTCCTGTTGGGGGTTTTTTGGACTGCCTTTTGACTTTGCTCTTGATATTGTTGTCTGGTTGGGCAAAGCCCGGCTGCCTTCCTATAGCCAGGGTTTGAAAAAATATCTAAGTCTAGTATTCTAAATATACTGTTTTTGGAATTTTTAACGTTGTGTGATTGTTTTGAACTAAGACTAAGGGGGGTTATATACATTGACATACTTACAAGGGAACCTCAATCTATAATTTTAAATCTATCTAATGTAAGGGAGGGTATTTATTTACAATTACCTACTTAAGACCGTTGGGGGGTATTAGTTATGTACATGGCCTTGTGGTGGGCCCTTTTGGGGTTGATCCGCGCCACGAGTTTGTCAGGATGGTGTGGCCACTTGGGGAGTGGAATTACTTGTGGATGTATCTAGTACTCCTCTTCTCGCAGATCGGGGCAGCCGTCAGCTACTGGACCGCCGATAGTCTGCTGCCTGCTTGCTAAAAACAATTGCTTTCTCGGACACCACGCCCTGATGCGAGCAAACAGTAGAGGGAATACTTTGCCTACTGAAATTATTAATGAATTGGTAGACGGTCTACTGCAAGTTTATTGCTGTAGACGTTTGCGATACATGGCAAGTAATCGCCGAAAGCCACAGACCACTCCGTTGTCGGTTTGCAGAAAAGCACTTAGCGATTAGACGACGAGCGGATAGCTGGCTGGGTCGGCAAGTCGATGCCCGAGGCGCGTACGATCGGCTCCGGTCTCCAAGTGACCGCTCCTTGCTACATTACTTAAAACGAAGGAACGGTTGACCTGCTTAGCGGGGCGGCAATAACCTGTTGGACATCGCACCCACTATCAAGCGAATTACACATTCCTGAAGTGGCGATGCCCGTGCGGCCCCGTAAGTGGCGAAATCGCCTCTGTCATCAAGTCAACGCCTGGGCTGGCGACTCTTGTCGCTCGAACAAATTCCTGTACTTTAGTAATAGTTACTATAATTCATTACGCCTCTGACAGCCTACATCAGATGTTGCGGGGCGTATTTACAACTAATGGAGGACTGGGGTTTTGGAGGTATGGTCCAGAAGATTCTGAACTGCCTCGTCAATGTCAGCTTGGGTCGTTTGACCTGACGCATTTCCTCTGTCTCATCACCTATGTCAGAGATTAAATTATGTTTGGAAATGGAACATTTTTGGTAGAAGATTTCATATTTGGCTATTATTGTGTCTCCAAGTGGTTGAAAACAGAGCTCTTCTGATCTCCCTGTTGTTTATGCATCTGAAATGATGCGCAGTGCTCTGTTTTCCAGTGCTTGCATTTTCTTTACAGGACAGTTGGCCTCCATGCTCCATATTTCCGACTCGTAGAGGAATGTGGGCTGGATTATCGCACGGTAAAGGAGGAGCTTTGTCTCCGTGGATACACCGTCGCCTCTCAGCAGGGGGTAGAGGCCGGCTAGTTTCGCTCGTGATCTATTTTTTGCATCTGCTACGTGTTTACCCCACTTGAGATTTCAGTCTAGTTCCAAATCCCTGATGTGCAGCTTTATATCTGGGATTTTTATCCTTGTGGAGAAGATGATTGATTAGCATTTTGTGTCGTTGATTTTAATACGCCACAAGTTGCACCATTGTGTCATCCTGTCTAGGTGCCTTTGGACTTTATCTATGGCATATTTTAAGTTCCTATTGCTTGCATATATAGTTGTATCGTCAGCACATAGTTATAGGTAGCTTTCGGTTGTTTATGGTCCGTCGTTGGCATAAATAAGAAAAAGCGGTGGCCCAATCCTACTCTCCTGTGGGACGCCAGCTTCAATGTCTTTGAGTGTGCTGTTTGCGTTGTCATGACATACAAAAAATTTTCTTTTGGTCAGGTAGGAATTCAGTAGATGTATTAAATTGTCTGGCACATTGTACTTATGCAGTTTGAAGAGTAGACCTTCATGCCAAACTCGATAAAATGCTTTGTCTATGTCGATACATATCGCATCAGTACCACTACCTTCCTGCTTGTCTTTGCAGATATGCTCCACAAGCCTTGTACATTGTTGCACAGTACTGTGCTCTTTTCTGAACCCAAATTGCTGCGCTATTATGATGTTATTGCTGTCAAGGAATTTGTTTAATCTATCCAGCATCACTCCTTCAAGCATTTTGCCCAGGATTGGTAAAAGCCTACAGTTTTCTGGCATTGTCCTATTTTATTAGCTTTGTCTGTTTTCCAGGCCTTTGGAAAGTAGCTCAGGTCCAGACAGGCGTTGAAGGTCGAAGTTATATATCTAATGGCTTGTGGAGGCAGATTTTTTACTTGGAGGGCTGAAATCCTGTCATACCCCGCTGCCTTTTTGGATTTCAGGCCTCGTATGATAGATTCCACCTCCTTGTCATTTGTTTTTTGCACAAAGTTCTGCGGTCAGATGTGGATCAAGCGGTTTACTACACTCAGAACATGTTCTTTGTGAGATTCGCTTACATAGACAGCTATTTCGTTCGGTTTGAAATGAGTTTCTAGCGTGTCCGCAAGGAGCTGAGCCTTCCCGGCTGGGTCGTATACCATCCCTTGCGGTCCACGTAGAGGCCGAATTGGTTCGGCTGCCTTGCTGACTGGCTTTACAAGTGCCCATATCTTTCTGTTGTTGTTTTGTACTGCTGCGAGTTTCCTTTGCCAGTCTTGATGTCTATGTATTTTCAGATTCTCTCCGATTTTATCTACTAGGTGGTTGACCATCCCTCTGTCAGCCGGGTCGCACCATCGCTGCCACCTCTTGCGAATTCTATTTTTAAGCTGGATTAGGTTTTTGATGTCATCTGGGATTAATGGTTTTTCGCAGGTCAACACTGTTTTTGTTGTTGCCTGTTTTGCATTCTTGCATTACAGATATTAGTTTGGTTACTGCTGCGTCTGTTTCTTCAGTTGAACCTAGAGCAGGTAAATCCGCAAGGTGCAGCGTGACTTCGGCTTTGTAGTGGTCCCAGTTGGTCTGGAATCTATTGTAAGTTCTCGTGTGCTGTGGTTACAGTAGTCTGACAGAAGAAACGGATTGTGATCGGAACTAAGCTCGCATTGGGTTGATATTTTTCTCTGCCATCTTAGTCCTTTCACAACGAATACATCCAGGACATCCGGTTGATGCCCTGCCGCATTTGGAAAGGGGGTTGGTACGTCGGGAGCTAGCACTTCGACCTTTCTGCCGACATGCAGCACCCTAAGTAGCCCCCTTCCATTCCGATTGGTAAGTCTACTATGCCAGATCTTGCTCTCTTTTTTTTAAGAGCGCGTCGACGACGGGGTCATTTGCGCCCATCTTGCTCTTGGCATTCAAGTCACCACCTAGTATTACTGTTTCATTCCTACCCAACAATGCTTGCACATTCTCCTTCTTGAGCTCCTTGTGTGGTGGATTATAGACTGCGACTAGATGCAAAGGTACCCCGTTCGCTATTATTTCGACGGCCGTGTGCTCCAGGTCACCTGTCTGTGCGTCAGGAACGTCTCTGTGGACCAGCCTGTTTTTGAACAGGACAGCAGTGCCGACTCCTTGCGTCTGTCGGTCAGTACGGATAACAATGTAATTTCTCATCCTGAAGTCATCTCCTGGTTTCAGGTGGGTCTCCTGTATTAGTGCAATGTCAATGTCTTTTTCGTTAAGGTAATTTAGTAGCTCTGGTTGTTAGAAATGCCATTGGCATTCCATGCTAGTATGTTTAGTGTCGATTTAGTCGGTCTCACCATCGCTAAAGAACTCGCTGACGGCCTGTGCTAGGATGAGTCCCTTTGCCAGCACACTGTCGGCCTCTTGAAATTTGGTAAGCACAGTTTTCACTGTGTTTAACATCTTTCGGAGGTCAAAGTACTCCAGTAAAGAAACTATTTCGGCAAGGTCGGAGCCGATTCCTCCAGTTTTGGTTTGTTTGTCTGTCTGTCTGTCTTGTTTTGTTCCTGGTTGCGGTCTGCCTTGTCTCGTTTTTCGTTTTTGTCAGTCTGTTTCTTGTCGGTTTGGTCCATGCGTTTGTCTTTGGCGGGAGGGAGGGGAACTACTGGCTGTCAGAGACGTTTGGGGTCTCGTTTTGGTTTGCCTTCTTTTGCTGCAGGAGCCTAGCATTCCTAGCTTGCACGATTTTCTTGTACTGAGGGCAGCCGCGATAGCTCGTGGGATGCTGGCCCAGATAGTTTGAACACTTAGGTGGTTAATCTTTCGTTTTAGTACATGTCTTTGTTAGATGTTCCCCGGAGCACTTAACGCAGCGTGGGTTTATCCTGCAATTTTTCTGCCCATGACCGAATTTTTGTCACCGGTGGCATTGAGAGCTTACCTCTGGTGTCTTGTGTACCTCAACTTTAACTCTTTAAGTACAGATATGTTTCTAGCTCGAAAATTTTTCTTCTCTCATCTGTATTGTAGAGTGTTACCATGGCATGGGTACCCTCCCGTTAATCTCTTTGTCAAATTTTGTTAGCCGTGACACACTCTTTGCTGGGTAGTGTAGTCTTACCAGCTCGTCACGCATTTCGGATGGGTCCATATCGATAGGAAGTTGCCTCATTACTACCTTTAGAGGTTTCGTTTGATCGCTTGGATCAAACGTGTGGAACTGAGCGTTTTTTAAGGTTAGTCATGAGAGGTGCGTAGTCTGTGTTTGTACATTTGGTACTTAATTCTTGAGGCTTTATAAGCCAAGTTCAAAGGTCTTGTTAGCGTTTTCCTCGGTTCTTCGGCAACTTTGAAATATCCCGCTGTTTCGTAGACAATAATCGGGGTTACCTTTGGCTCGCGTGGTTGTTGGGGGCCTTTGACTGTCATGTCCCGGGTCAGGTGCAGCATCGTTAAAGTCCTGTAGGGCCTCGTAACGATTCCCCGTGGTCACATTCGGCACGGAAACCATCTCCTCAGCTTCCATGTCGAGTGGACCCACATCTCCAGAGTGCTGACGCTTTGAGGCGGGAGGCTGGGGCTGTTGGGAGGACATGGCCTTGGAAGTCCTTGCTGACTCCGTGGCGGTCAGGGTTATTGAAAGATTTAATGTAATGGCTTTCTCTACCCTACACTTAACCTATCAAGCTAATGACAGGGGGTATTGCACTGGCTCTTAGTTATCACCGTTTGGTATCCAGGACAGTGCAACCCTACGCCTCTCACGCGGGGGTTCCACTCAGGGGGTGGGCCGTGGAGTGGTAATACCCTGTCGCTTTCTTGGAAATCCCTAGCACTGTGGCTGTTCCACAATATCTAACTAACAGAATGGCAGACGAGTCTTTGCTTTTCAGACGAAGACGGCATATGCTTTGCTTTGTAGAAGCCAACAATTGTTGGCTGTGTTCGGCTTGCTCCGTCGATCTTCAGCTCGTCGGTCTGCTTCAAGAACGCGTGAGCTACTGCATCCGTCGATCGCTCTGGGTGATGCGCTCACCGCAGCAGCACGGCAGCGAATGAAGTGGTGCCGTCGCCGTCGTCGTCGTCTTCGTCGTCGTCCTGGAGGTTCGTGCCGTCGCGGGCACGCTCATGACTACACTGGGTGCTTTAGGCGTCATTTGCTCCTCTACACCCTGCTTTATTAAAATTTGGCGTGAATGTTATAGATTATGGATTCAAAATTTACATGACCAGTCGCAGCGAATATGGCGTAGGACAGGGGACCCCGTGACACAGCCAGGGACCGCCAAGCAGGCCACCTGACGCACCCTCCCGCCGCGTTGGCCCCATACGCACACAGGCACTTTATACAGTGGAGGAGGTTTTAAGGAGATTGCCACCATTGACGGTCTGAGTCAAACTATTAGTCTGTTTATATTATTTGTCTTGTGTCGTTGTAGTCATAGCCCTCACAGGCAGTAACGCATCTCAGGGGATTGGTCGAAAAGAAGAAAGAGCTCTTAGTTTGCGAGGAATGCGTGGCTATTTACGTCTGGTCTTTGAGGGATGGAGTAGGAAGGGATGGCTGTATGTGATGTATGTGCGAATAAGTGTTTTGTATAGTATGAGGAGTGTGTTGCGGTTGCAACCGGTCCGGAGTCCTCGGAGTAGGCGTAGTGCAGAGAGTCTTCTATTAGTTTCAGTAATTTGTCATACTGGGCGATGTATGTCAGTTTGTGATCCAGTGTAACGCCTAGATATTTGGCTGTGCGTCCAGAGTTAACTTGTCTGTCGGAGACGAAAATGCGGTGTTCGCGCAGTTTCCGCTCCAGCAGTTGCTGCTTTTTGAAAACTATCAGTTGTGTTTCGTCTGCGTTGAGAGTAATGCACCATTTACAGCACCACCTTTCGAATTCTGCGATCGACCTCTGTAGTACTGCAATGGCGGCATTATATCTCGTGTGTGTGTGTGTGTGTGTGTGTGTGTGTGTGTGTGTGTGTGTGTGTGTGTGTGTGTGTGTGTGTGTGTGTGTGTGATGTGTCATCCGCGAACAACCCGAGCCCGGCATTGGGCGCGGAGTATCACGCACATATACGATGTAGAGTAGTGGCGAGAGAGCTGACCCTTGGGGAACTCCTGCCTTAAGCTCGAATAGGTCCTAGAGTGCATTACCTACCTTGACTCTAGCGCTGCGGTCGTGAAGGAAGTTTTTTAGCCATCTACAAGCCTGTTGAGGAAGGTTTAGCTCGATTAGTTTACGTCTTAGCCCATCCAGCCAGACGGTATCGAAAGCACGCTTCACATCCACAAGGGCCAAGGCCGTTGAGCGATAGATGGCGAGTACTGCCTGGGCGACAGTTGTGACGTGTAGCAGCTGGTCCAGCTTGGAGTGGCTGGGTCTGAAGCCAGCTTGTTCAGGTGGCAGCAGGTCGTGGTTGTTAAGATGGCAGTGGACACGACTGACTATTATGCGCTCCATGAGCTTGGAGTAGCAGGAGCTCCGGCTGATCGATCTGTAGTTATCGGGGTGTGTTTGATTTTTCCGGGGTTTCGGGAATAGCAGTACGTGAGCCTGTTTCCAGTTGCGGGGCAGGTAGCCGATAGTGTAGCTGGCATTGAACAACCTGGCCAGATGGTGGTACACTGGTGGCTCGTATTTAAGGGCAAGGTTAGGGATATTGTTGGGACCTGGTGCTGTATTGCGGAGTCTTTTGATGTGCGTGGCTATTTCTTGTACAGATATTTATACAGTTAGAGCGACGGTGTTGTCTGGGGCTATTGCGATAGGAAGGGGGTGGGTGAGGTGATAGTTGTAAAGTAATAAGTTTTCTGTTTTGTTTTTGGAATCTGGGTCGAAGCGGGGGGATTAAGGGGGTTGGTGGACGGCTGACAGGTGCCTGCGTAGCAGTTCACACTTGTCTGCTTAGGTGGTTAAGATTTGATCACCATCACAGAGAGGGTACGTGCTGATTCGGGAGTGGACGGTCAGCCTTCCCACTGCTCTCCAGAAACATCGTGGTTCACCTTGTTATTCGTCGAGCTGGCTACAGTAAGTGGTCCACTTGTTGTCACGGTGCACCGCTATTAAGTCCTTGATCTGGCGGGCTTGGTGTTTGTAGAGGTTGCGGTCGCCTGGGACGTGGGTTTGCGCCCATGTCCGGTGCAGTGCTCGCTTCTCGCAGATGGCCACTATGATGTTTGGCCGTAGTGCGCCAGGGGCACGTCTGGGTAGCGGTGCACTCGGTACCGCAAACTCGATGGCTGCGTGTACTGCGGCCTCCAGCATATTGTACACGTCAATTTCGAAGGTCGTTTGAAGGAGCATCGCTAATAGCGGTGGAAGTTCTCTTTGGATGACACGCTGGTATTCCTCCCAGTTGGTATCGCACCATCTGCTGACACGCGGTCGCACCGCTGCCTCCGCTCGCGCTACGGCCGGCGTCAGCGCCCAGCGCGTAATGACAGACAGGTGGTCCAAGCCAAGGTCAGGGCCGGTCACGCAGCGGGTGATGATCTAGCGAGCGGGTGGGTGGTGATGACTTTGTCGGGGCTTGTCGCGTGCACTGCTCCCTGCCTGGGTGCAATGCGCGTGCTCCCTTGTACCTAGACGTTACACAACCCGGTGGTGGTAAGTGCCACCACGAGCTGTCTGTCCCGCCTTGTTGTCATGCGGTCCCCGAGGACCGGGTGGTGTGCGTTAAGGTCGGAGAAGATAATAGGGTGTTCATACTAGCGGTTGATGTGCAGCAGGAGGTCTGTAGGAAAGGGGGCGGACTGCGGGGCATAAACGCTGCATATAGGAAGGCGACAGCGGCCGACCTGTAACTGTACTGCAGCGCACTGATACTGGTCGAGCGCCGGATCGCTCACCTCAGTGACAGGGAGACAGGATTTGTATAGGATGGCAACACCGCCCAGTCCCCGGTCCCCGTCACGCCGTAGGATTTTGTATCCGAAGGCGGATCACCTGTTGTCCGGTGAAAGTCTGGTTTCGTTGAGGCAGATGATATCTGCTTGCTCAACGGCGGCCATCTTTTCTAGCTCTGCCCGCTTGTTGCGAACCATCGGTATATTGAAGTGCACTAAAATGAGAGGTGCTGTCCCCTGGGGATTAGCCATCGCTGTCCGTATCGGTGTCGCTGTCCCCGCTCACGTCACTTGTGTTGGCCACGTCGCTCGATGCCGAGAACTGCTGGACAGTGAAGGCTTCGCCTGTATTGGATGCTGTCTCCTGTTGTGTTTCTTGCGATGTAGACGTCGACGTGTGTGATTGTATCTGGCTGGATGGGTGGGTGGCTGAAGTGTTCAGCAATTTTGGAAGTAAGGTAATCAACCGCCTTTTCGAGTCGCGCTATTCGCTGCTCGTACTGACGCGATTCAGCTTGTGCGTCAATTTGCTTGGCGGCATTATAGGCTGTAGCGAGTCGCGCGATGCGCTGCTCGTTTTGACTTTGTGGCGGTGGGGGAGGGGGGGTTGTATTAACAATCGGGTTGGAATGGTTGTGGCCTGTAATGACTGAATAAAAGTTTGCCCGTTGCTGCGGGCGGGGAAGGAGCGCCGGAAACACGCGCTTCAGTGAATGGTGGCAGTATTTGCCACGGGATTGGGGGCAGCGGAAGTGCCGGCACTTCCTTGGGGTAGAGCGGACAGCGCATCTGCCCGGTATAGTGGTCACGCCCGTCGCATGTGGCACAGTATTTGTTATCTTCGTTAATCGAAAAGCCTATATGTGGACACGGGAGGGATTTGTTGTTTTTTCCGCACCTGAAACATTTGGATGCACTCGTGCATTGTTTCAGTTGGTGCCCGAATTGTTGGCAGTTTCTGCAGGGCACTTCATGGGGTCGGGGTGTGGAGGGTTCAACCTTGCACTGGCGGCCGGAGATGCTAATGACACCCACTTCCATTGTCCACTGGTAGGCAGTCTCGTCGCGCCACACCAGTCGGACAAGGTCACGTGGGCCACCGGCGCCACTGATGCGGTACATCTGGGTTACTCCCGAGTCTTTGAGCTTTGAGCTTTCCTGTCACTTTCAGTTTTGAAGCGTAGGCAGAGGGCCCTGTCCGCGACCAGATAATTGCATTTTGGTACTTCGATGTCTATAGGTTATGTTGCTTGACCATAATATGTATTTTAATATGATTTGTTTGGTTGGTGCTACCTCCCGTTATTAAAAGTACATTTTCTTCGACGGAAAGGTACTGATTTTTGGCTGATTCTGCAGGTTTGGGGGTGCTGTGGCCTTGAGGTTCAATAGGAGATGCAGGGGATACGCGTTCGTATCTAGAACATAGAGTTTTTGCGGGCTCGGGTGGACTCTATTAGCGGTGTTTTTTCCTGAGTCGTTTGCTACGGTAACGGCTTGTTTGGTACACTGCTGGCGGGGGCGGACTGCTCTGGAGGGTCCTTTTTCTTTTTTCCTATTTCCTTTTTTTCCCATGTCAGTCAAGTAGTCTGTCTGTCAGTAAAGGCGATAGAAATAGAAAAGCAAGATAAGAGCGGGCCTGACTCTGGACGCCCAAGCTGATCCGACGTGGATGGGACTCTGACGTCCAAATACCCTAACACTAACACTAGGTGGGGCTAGTCCCCAACCACAGAAAGAAGAGAAAAGGAAAGAAGTTCACTGGTGGTGAAGGATAACGCTGCGGGGGTGACGACTTTGCATTTTTTAGATAGACCGCGCAGCGCCAAGGATGGGGGAGGGGGGGTTATAAAGGTGCGACGCGTCGATTACCGCCACGAACGCAGCAGCGACGACGGTACGAAAACAGCAAGCAACCGTATTCCCTTCTTTATCGCGAGCTGAGAGAGTGGTAGCGATCCTCCCACTGCGCCGCTCCCAACTCGAATGATGAAGTGGTGCGAGCGATAGGAGCAGTTTACTGCCAACGCCGTAGGCGTTGGCTGGTCTTGTGTATGGTTTCCTGTCGCACTCTTGCGACATTTTCCCCTAAATTGCTGTTGTGATGTGGTTTCTTCTTCATGGTTGGTGATTGTCATTTTCTGGCTCCCTGCCAGGATGGTTTATTGTTGCTGCGACAGCTACTGCTTGCGCAGTCGCGATCATTTCTGGAAGCTTTGCGATGGCGTCTGTCACTGGTTTCGTCAGCTGACGGAGTTCAGCGGCCGACACGTCTTCGGCGGGAGGGGCTACAGGCGCAGTAGTGCGCCGACGTCCCTGGTTGGGTGCTGCCGGTCGTCGTGTGGTTGGGAGGGGGGGGGTGACGCTTACCGCCCGGTCTTCTCTGCTTGCCGGCCGTCGGCCGACTGGCTGCTGGCTGCTGTCGTCGCCTCTGGAGTTGTGACCCCCTCCTGGGGCTCTTTGTTCACGACACCAGGCTGCTGGCGTGGCGTCTACTTTTTGACGCGGAGATTTTTCCTCACGATGCACCCACTATATGATGATGCATGGCTTTCTCCACAGTTGCAGCATTTGGGTGGGACATCGCGAGGAACGGTGCAGGAGGATACTCTGTGGCTTCCCCCACACCTTACGCAGCGCTCTGCCTCAGTGCAGTCTCGGGCCATGTGCACTCCGAACCGCTGACACCGGAAGCACTGGGCGAGCGCTAGCAGTGGCCTCCTCTTCCTCTCGAACCGGACCGGGTGTCCGAGGATCTGTTGTTGCCTGTCCTCCCGCCGTTCTTCAGCTGCTGGGCAACCTCTTCCTCCGTAGTCTCCGTCGGCAGCCCGGGGATGACCATCTTGGGAGGCCGTCTTGGTTCTGGGTAAGTATAGCGGATGTCATTTCGATCCAAGAATTTCCGCAGTGTCTGTAGCTGGTCTGGGTGCTGCGGCAGGAAGAGAAATCCTTCCTTATTAGGAGCGCACAGAATGTGTGTCGACGTCTCCATGTAGAAGGCTGCGAGTAGCTCCATGAAATTGCCTTCGTATCGGGCAATGAGCGGTAGCACTGGTCCTTGCTCCATTGCCTGCTTGACTCCTTCTTCCAGGTCTATCAGCTCGTCGTGTTCCGTCTGGTACTCGACATCAGACTCGCTGTCATAGTCCATGACCTCTTCCTCGTTGTCGACAGGAAGGAGAGCCCAGCCCTCCGAGCAGTCGTCTAGTTGCTAATGCGGCGGTATGGCAGTTTCTGGCTGGTAAGGCCTGCCCAGTAATTTCTGTATTTGGAAGGCGATATGCTGATCCATGTTGAAGTTTTGGCGTCGGAAGCACCAGTGCTTCGGGCCACTCCGCACACGTGATCGGCATCATCCTCCTTGCGAGGTGGCCCCACTTCCGATCCGACAAGCCCTTGTGGAAGGTGTCGAAGTCATCAGTGGGCACCCTCCAAATAAAGTTGAGATCGTCTAGGTGGGCCGTGATGTAAAGCTCCCACTAGTCGGGCGTGGTCTCAGAGTCGGTACCTACATGCTGAGAGTGCTTCATCGCCGCTCAAAGTCGCGAGGTTGACCGGGTACCAAATCGGGTCCGATCCCTCGCGGCTCAGGAAGAATCCACGCATCGTCTGCAGGAAAGCAGGCGTGGTGGCCCCCGCGATCGCCTCGGCAGGGCTAGCCGACCGTCCAATCTCGCTCCGCGAAGCAGACTGAGCTCCCTCCCCTCCCGCCAGCAGGTCCTGGCTGCTCCTTCTCGGCGCGGCGACTCCGGCTTCGAAGTGACTGCCTCCTGTTTTCCCTTGCGTCGCATGGTGGGGTCTCCGTTGCGGGCCTGATATTGGTACGTCCAAGTACCAATCCCGGTGCTGTCTTTCTGTGATGAAGTGGTGCAAACAAACAATTGAACTTCATGGTGCCATGGGCAACCCATGGTGTCACTGGGCAGTTTGGGCAGCTTTTGCCGCCCCTCTACCCTATTATTTTAAATATGTCGTTTTGTACAGTTACTCGCTATATGGTAGTGTTGACCAGTCGCAGCAAATTCGGCGCAGGTGCGGGCTGTCACGTGTCGCACCCAGGGCCGCCAGGCCAACCACGCCGCCCATCCCGCAGGCAGGCGCAGGTGCATCTTCCGGGAAGTGAAGGAGTGAGGGAGTGGGATTGTTGTCACCTAGTCAGTAATGTCGGTTCTTGTCCCTTGTCAGTTAGTTGGTTCGTCAGTTGTTGGTTAGTCTAGTCCTTTGATTGTTTGGTCCATTATTTAGTCCACTCCCTCAGAGGCAGGCAGCTTGTTTCCAACTTGATTTTGTTTGCTTAGTTTAGAAGTGAAAGTTGAAGTTTTATTTTTATTTTTTCGTGGAGTGCGGATGGTGTTTAACCGCGAACGGTCTATAGGTGTCGGCACACAGCGCAGAAACCTGTTGCCCCGGCAGCAAGCGCCCGAGTGAGCTTGTGTGTGTGTGTCGTAGTGCTGGCAGCGGCCGGTTCCCTCCACCACGCTAGCGGGGCGCTCAGGTCGCCCGCTACCAGTTGCCGCGCTAGTGTTTTAATTGTTGTTTGGTGTAGCGGGTACAGGATGATGGGGGAGGGTCGGGGAGGGATTCTATGTTGGGGATTTGTTCTAGGAGGGAGCGGGTGGCGGGTCGCACCGCTGCAGGAAGCATGTATCGGCGGCCGAGCTCCTCTTCATGTTCGAACAGCGGTGCGAAGCCTCCCGCTCGATATGTCACAACGTTGTTCATTAGCATTGGTGTCGTGCGGTGTGCCGTCCGTATTGCACGTCTTTCTAGTCTGTCCAGTTGTTTATGTCTCGTCGTAGGGGTATCGAGGAGGAGGGAATGGCCATATGTTATGTATGTGCGTATGAGTGTTTTGTAGAGTAAGTGAGTGTTTTGTGGTTGCAGGTATAGTGTAGATAGTCTGCGTTTGGTTTCATTAATAATTTTTATCATAATGGGCTATGTATGATAGTTTGCAGTCTAGTGTGATGCCGAGATATTTGGTTGTGCGTTTGAAGTCTACACCCCTGCCACAGACGGTCAGGCGATTCTCGCGCAATTTCCGCTCTGGCAGGCGCTGCTTTTTAAAGACTATAGTTTGCATTTTGTCTGCGTTTAGTGTTATTCGCCATTTACAGCACCACCGTTCCAACTCAGCGATCTAATTTTGCAGTGCTATAATGGCGAGGGGTGTGTGTGTGTGTGTGTGTGTGTGTGTGTGTGTGTGTGTGTGTGTGTCGCCCAGTATGCTGTGCCATCGGCGAACAGGCCGAGTCCGGCGGTGGGGGCAGCTGGCCGTGGGCCCTTCTTGTAGTGACCCTGAAAGCTTAGTGATAAGACCAGACAGGGTAACTTCCACTGGAGCCGTGGATAAGGGTCGACCATAGGAGATCGACCATAGTTCTGATATGAATATTCGTCATAGGTTCCTACTGCAACACCTGACAGGTTATTATGCTCAGTACATTCAGATAATAACAGTGGAATGGCTGAGGAAGCTAGGATAAATTACGGTAAACGGCAATTACATATTTACATATTTATTTACATGAGCAATGACTGATGGCATATGTGAACATTTACATTGTCTAATTGGAGTTGTAACAAAGCATTAGAGATACGGCCAAGGACGGGGCGAGCATGTAACTTATGGGCACCTCACAGCCCAAACTAACTGGAATATTGATAAGAACTCTACAAGATTATGCCCATATGAATATGACCAAATGATTTACTCTTTAACTGTCCACATGAATATGCCCCTCTGACTATCCACACCAGCTATCGCAGCAGAGCCCACCTTAGTAGTAGACGACAGCCATTTTCTTCTCTGCAACCGCCGCCCCGGCGGCGCCGGCGACGACGCCCTCGGCGTCGATGTGGTTCGTTGAAAGACTTTCGTAGACAGACAGACAGACAGGTCCCTGCTCCCAGGGTTTAAATAGTTATTCCCCCTTCCTATCATCACTGTGTGGAGAGGGCAATACTCCTCATTAACCTGTTGTATGAAGTCACTTTACCAGCTTGCAATAAAGGCAGGCGCTTGGCAACTGGCTTGCTGATATGCGTGCTACTTCCCAGGTCATAGCTCTATTGCTTAACTTTTCCATGCTCGCCCGCCCTGGATACTGACTAGAGAAATTAATTTGACGTATTTGGGCAAGTGATCGCCTAGATCACTACATGTCCCCCCCTTCGCCACGTCCGGAGTCTACGGAGGACGTGTTTGTAAACGCAGTTTGCAAAATTACTTAAAACTAAATACAGGTTTTTCTTATAACTAATTACAATTTCTTTTTCTTCGTGTTACTGAGGTGTTGGTGTGTTGTTAAATACAATTAGAATGGTTTATCTGTTTTATTTTGTTTTGACTTGGATTGGATTGATCTGTGGTGGCGGTGTCGACCTTGCCGACTCTTGTTTGGCGTGGCTCAGCGGATACGGGCGTCCCCGCCAGCTGATACTACGCACGGCTGCGTTAGCAGTTGACATGATTCGCGACGTCACGTCAGCTCTGCGTTGTAAGGACAGCTCAGCGTCTTACTTGTTTTCATTCACCACTCCAGCCAAGTTACAGGTTACTAGAACACTCGTAAAATTTTGCATTAGCGGAACATCCTCTTAATTCTATACATACAATGTTTCTTTACACTTCCAGATTGACACCTCCATATACAATCTTCAACATATTTTCTACAGCATAAATTTACATTTACATTTCTATTGTTATCTAGTATCATCTTTTACTCACACAACTCCATAATGACTTACATGAATTATTTTATTTCTACAATGTATTTTTTCAACTAATTCTGAGACATTAACATTAAATCTTCAGTTTCTCAGAACCACAGGTTACTCAGTAATTATGAAGATAATGTACACAACAACACTGATGGCTTTTCATTTGATTTTTCACTACTCCCTAATGATTTAAATGTACAATTACTCTTTAACGTTACTTTTCTATCGTATAATTCGAGAGATTGTAATTACAAACTACTATGTTAATATGATCTTATTTCCTTGATGCCAGTGACTGCTATTACGAAAATGCACCATGACTGGTTAGTTCAATTTAACTTCTCTTATTTAAACTTAATGGTTTATTTAACCTTCCCCAATATCCCATCGAGGAACTAAGATCACATTCTCCCCAAACATTTTATTACATTGAGTACAACAATTATACACATAACATGATTTCATCTCTTTTAACACAACTCTTAATTTATTCTGCAGGACTCACATTACTTCAATGATACACCAGTTAACACTTAGGAACTAACTTATTCTCGTCATTTCCTGTACAGACTTTCATATGCGAAGAATACACCTCTCGTCTCTACTATACAAAATACTTTTCATTTTACTCCTTTATTTTACTTTAATTCATAAAAGTTACGCCTTTTTTTCTCTACTCTCTACTTTAAATAATTCCCATAAATTAAATTCCCTTTAATAACATCTCTTCTGCTTATTCTATGTAAATGGGCAGTTATACTGAATGATAATTATATTAGATATGTATTTACACTTATTCTTTTCAACTCCTCCTCTTTTAAACTACCGCTAATTATAAGGGATATTTGATCTGATTCTCCCTATTAATGCTTGCGAGTTTTCTCTTCCCCTACGCCTTATTAAGTAATTTAGCTTTATATTCAAAATTCATATAGTTTTATGCGCTTCCACTGCGCCGCTGTTACACTACCCGCTCGTCTTCTGACGTCATGCTTCGCCAGCGACACACTTACTGTTTAGCTGATGACAGCAACACCCGCTGAACGTCAGCCCGAACTCTCCACAGTTCGGTATTTCCCACCTAAACTCCCCTCGACCTTTGTGCGTAACCATACCCGGTTCACGTCTTCGTTCAACCATATTTGGTTCTTCGTGACACATTCCCCCGTGCACGGCTTAATAGTATTGGAGTCCTTTGCCCCTACTTTTATTTTATAACCTCGCAGGGTTCTTCGTACCTTACCTAGTACGGATTAACATTAAGGATTTCCTTGCCTCCCTAATACACCTCTTACGGTAGACTTCGCACCTACCTCCCCATAATCTCCCTAACACCCTTCGCCTAGAGGTTTTCTCTTACCTCCCTCCTTTACCAGATACTGCATCCCTCTGCAATACCTTTATTTTACCCTCCATTTACTTGTGACGACCCCCAATCGTCTTTCGCCAGTTAACTAGTAACGTCCACTTCGTTACTATTACCTCCAGAATTCTCCTCCATAATTCCAATGATGACCCTTTCGTCATCTCTCCTTAATCTCCCATTACCCTCCAAATAATTCTACCAATTATTTCTTATATAACTTAGTTCTACTCTCTCTATAATATTGCTTCACTCAACCTACCTTTCATCTTTAACACCATTCCTTCGTCAGCATAGGGACATATAAGTCCACTGACACCCTGCTACCATTGGCAACACCTAGTCACCGAATTCACTTACCTTTTCCTATTTCCTCACAGGCACCTTGGACATACACTTCCCGCGTTAAAGTGGATTCAAGTGTGTTGCACCAGGCATCCTCATTTTCACCCAATTCTCCTCAAATCTCGCCTCACCCGGCGACATCATGTAATCCCTTCAACTCTCGCCAGTTTTCGCCTCTCCCGGGCGACTCCCCTCTATTGCAATTTTCGCCACCCTGAGCGACTCTATTTAAACCCTCCAGGTTTATGTTTAACCCCGCAAACCACCGCTAATTTTTGGAAGGTATTTACCCGTCTTCCGCCTTACATGGAGATCAATTTTTCTAGATCCCTCCTTATAATCTGTTATCTACTTCTTTAACACACAACCATTCTCTCTTACCACCTCGTAGGAACAGCACTTATAGAATTTCTCATATAGTCAATCATCGGCCCCAGTTCTTTCGGTTATGCATTATGATTACATTTGTGCCTCGTCTATAACTTATTTTAATTTATTTTACTGCCCTTTACTTGAATACTGCCATATTAACTCCCTTTAATTTATTTTACTGCCCTTTACTTCCATACTATCATGATAAGCTCCCTTTAATTTACTGATAATCTCATTTAATATGGATGTTCTGTCCTCGCATTTCTTGATCTCTTAAAACATCGTACCACCTTATTTTCAAGATTCCTTTATAACATGTTATATTAAGTGATTCGATTCTTATATATTACACTCAGACTTAATAATGGCCAATTACCCATGTAACTCACGTACGATAATTTTTACAACAGCTGAACACTCTTAGAGCAATATTTTAGTTACCAACATGCGATTCTATTCGTTACTATAATTTATAATTCTTAATTCATCGTTCATTACGTTTCTGTACCTTCGTCTCTTGTGAATTTCTCTTTTTTTTAAAAGCTCAAAGATTAACTTTCTCAATTGACGCTTTCATTTGTATTACATTACAATTGAAGTCTTTACCTAACCACCAATAAAATTTCATTTAGTTTACGATCACTCGTTCCCTTCTTATGATTAACTAACATTCTGGTTTTCATTTGAATTTTACCATTAAACATTCCGAATTTTATTCTCCCCGGAGGTGCTGTCTATTTGTTAATAAAGAAACTCTTACAAAGAAACTCTTATGTTATTACACCTTTCAAGTGGTAGCCAAAATCACACGTAACTGTTAGTCTGCTTTAATTTGCGATACTTCTGCAAATTATTCTAAGTACCGGTTCCATCAATTTCGTTGTACATTTCCTTTTAATCATTAACATGAACTTGAAACATTTATAAAGATTGCCTTTTCTATTGGTTCATCTTTAACTATTATAATCATAATTAATAGGTACTGATCAACCACATTTACTTACTGATAATTTCGTAACAATTAGCATCGCGACATCAAGAAATATTTTATTCTAGTTAACATATCTTCTCCTTCAGCTATTCATTCACGATTACAGAATACATATAATTCATCTTTCAAAACTTCTAATATTAATTATATGATAAGGGTAAAACATTAGACCATCGATTAAAGTAATATGCGCGAGTTTAATTGCAAAGCTTTGAACAATTTAGCATGTTCTATTTATTACTGGGATCAATTTTCACGAAAGTACTTTTCCACATTTATTTCTGCTCTTCAGACAGTAACAAACACTATGCACCTTCACTTCGAGATTTAATTAACAAAATTACCCTTATAATTATAGCATTTTCCCGATTTGATTTTACTCGATATCTCTTACAATCGTAAATTTATAACTTATAATTCTGGCAGTTGAATGTAGGCTCTTTAAATCACATACAACTTCTGTACATAACTAATTTCATGGAATTACACTTTAATTACTGGCGTTACACATATAAAAGTTACTTTCCTTTGCGATATAAATTCTGATAATATAAGGGCATGAACACTTTCTTCATTTAACATTAGGGCTTCATTGAGGCATTGATTCTTGGAGCTTGCGTTATTTTTCCGCCTGTTGCTTGCAAACTTACTTGCGTTTCGTGGCCTCCATAAGTTTGCTGACCCAAACTGCTCGCTCGGCGATTTCCTGCTGTTGCAGCGATGTCTCGTGTCGACGACCCGCCTGCTGACTGCTGTGTTGTGGCCGCCTCCTCTGCTAGGCCGCTAACGTAATCGGACCATCTCCTCGAACGACGTCTTCTGTGGGATACTGGATAGTGGATGTGGATTAACTATTGCCGTTTACTCTAACCATAACTATACCCAAGCCGTGTCGTCGTCTGACGCAGGGCTGGCCAAAAGACAGAAACCTCAACTGACGACATGAACCTACATAGGACGAAATATTCAGTGATCTTACGAACCACTTGCACGCCCTCCGTGCAAGTGCACCCCACAACATGACAGCCATAATTTTAACCCCTTCTTGTAGTGACCCTGAAAGCTTAGTGATAAGACCAGACAGGGTAACTTCCACTGGAGCCGTGGATAAGGGTCGACCATAGGAGATCGACCATAGTTCTGATATGAATATTCGTCATAGGTTCCTACTGCAACACCTGACAGGTTATTATGCTCAGTACATTCAGATAATAACAGTGGAATGGCTGAGGAAGCTAGGATAAATTACGGTAAACGGCAATTACATATTTACATATTTATTTACATGAGCAATGACTGATGGCATATGTGAACATTTACATTGTCTAATTGGAGTTGTAACAAAGCATTAGAGATACGGCCAAGGACGGGGCGAGCATGTAACTTATGGGCACCTCACAGCCCAAACTAACTGGAATATTGATAAGAACTCTACAAGATTATGCCCATATGAATATGACCAAATGATTTACTCTTTAACTGTCCACATGAATATGCCCCTCTGACTATCCACACCAGCTATCGCAGCAGAGCCCACCTTAGTAGTAGACGACAGCCATTTTCTTCTCTGCAACCGCCGCCCCGGCGGCGCCGGCGACGACGCCCTCGGCGTCGATGTGGTTCGTTGAAAGACTTTCGTAGACAGCCCCACAGACCCCTGCTCCCAGGGTTTAAATAGTTATTCCCCCTTCCTATCATCACTGTGTGGAGAGGGCAATACTCCTCATTAACCTGTTGTATGAAGTCACTTTACCAGCTTGCAATAAAGGCAGGCGCTTGGCAACTGGCTTGCTGATATGCGTGCTACTTCCCAGGTCATAGCTCTATTGCTTAACTTTTTCCATGCTCGCCCGCCCTGGATACTGACTAGAGAAATTAATTTGACGTATTTGGGCAAGTGATCGCCTAGATCACTACACCTAACTTGTAATATATACAAAAGCGGAGAGAGCGCCGATCCCCGTGGCACCCCTGCTTGCAGTTCATAGATGGCAGACAGTGCTTCACTGACGCGCACTTTCTCCACTCTGTCAGTTATGAAGTTGGTCAACCATAGGCAGGCTTGGGGTGGTAGGCCTAGCTCGATTATTTTTCTCTTCAAGCCTTCAAGCCAAACCGTGTCGAAAGCCTTCCGCACGTCCATGAAGGCCACGGCTGTAGAGCGGTTGGTGGCCATGGCCGTTTGTGCGACTGTCAGCACTCGCAGAATCTGGTCGGTGATGTTCTGACCTGGGTGGAAGCCAGCTTGCTCAGGCGGTAGTAGTCCGTGGGCATTGAGGAATGGATGCAGGCGGCTGACTATAATTCTCTCCATCAGTTTGGAAAAGCATGAGGTCAGGCTGATCGGCCGGTAGTTGTCAGGGTTTCCTTGCTGTTTCCCCGGCTTGGGGAAGAGCAGGACATGTGCCAGCTTCCAGGATCTGGGAAGATAGCGCAGACTGTAGATGGCGTTGGTTATGGTATGCTGGTGGTACATATTTTAAGGTGAAATTTGGGATGTTGTTGGGTCCTGGAGCGGTATTTTTTAGTTGTTTTATAAAACGGGAAATTTCTTGAGGGGATATATCAGCGGTTAGAGGATTACTATTGTCTTTTGGGATTTTAACTGGGAGTGGGTGGGTGAGGTGGTAATTATACATCAGCATGTTTTCAGTTACTAGTTTAAAATTGTTGTCGAAAGTGGGTGATTCTGGTGGTTGATGAGTGGCTGCCAGGTGCTGTCGAAACAGCTCGCACTTGGTGGCAGGGTCTGACACGATTACATCGTTGTCTTTCAGCGGATAGGAGGAGTGGGACACGGCTCTCCAAAACTGTTTGGGGTCACCCTGGCGCTGTTCGTCGAGTCGGTGGCAGTAGTCAGTCCACTTCCGGTCACGATGTTGTTGTATTTTCTGCTTTACTTGTCGGGCTATTTGATTATATAAATTCCGGTCAGCTGGGTTATGGGTTCGCGCCCAGGTCCGGTGCGCAGCTCGCTTCCGTTGGATGGTCGCAACAATGTCCGGCGGCAGCGGGTCCGGGCCGCGCCTGGGCAGCGGCGCCTGCGGCACCACCGCGTCGATCGCCGCGTGGACAGCGCTTCCCAGCACATCACTATACACGTCAATATCGGCGGTCGTAACAAGCGGGAGCGCATCCAGCTCTGGAAGTTCGTTTATTATGGTTTGTTGGTACAGCTCCCAGTTGGTCGCTGACCACTTGTGGACTCGCGGGCGCGCCGCCACAGCCGCAACGGCCTGCGACAACGCCCAGCGAGTTATGACGAGCAGGTGGTCCGACCCAATATCGGGACCTGTTGCACAATGCAGTACACACCGCGCTAAAAATCTGGTGGTGAGGATCTTGTCGGGGTTCGTCGCCTGTACCGCCCCTCTGCGGGACGCAATGCGCTTGAACCCCTGTACGGGCACGTTGCAGAGCTTCGTCGCTGTAAGCGTGGAAGCGAGTTGTCTGCCTCGAACAGTTGTGTTGCGGTCCCCGAGGGCGATGTTATGCGCATTAAGGTCTGCAAGGATTATCGGCGAGTCGTAAGAGGAGTCGATGTGCTTGATCAGCTCATCGGGGAAGGGGGAGGGGGGAGGGGCGTAGAGGCTGCATATGGTGATGTGCCGGCAGCCAACCTGCAACTGGACAGCAGCGACCTGATGCTGGTCGAACCCCGGGTCGGTCACTGCAGCGGTGGGGAGGTTGGACTTGTATAGGATTGCTACTCCCCCCACCCCGCGGGGACCGTCTCGCCGCAACACGGTGTAGCCGGCGACGGAGAGTCTTCGGTCCCGTGTTAGCCGAGTTTCGTTGAGACATTATATCGGCTGCTTCATCAGCTGTTAATTTTTCTAGCTCGGTGCGCTTGTCACGAACCGACCGAATATTTACATGTATTCTTGTGAGAGGTGCTGCCCTACTGGTTGTGCGCTTCTGTTCCGCTCACGCTGTCAGAAGTTTTGTGAGTGGAGGCTGAGCATTGCTGACAGTCTGCTGGTAGTTTACTGCTTGTATTGGCGGCTCTATGGCTGTCATATAGGTGCAGGAAGGTCAGAATTTCGCCAAGTTTTTTGCATAACTCGGCAACCGTGTCCTCTAGTTTTCCTATCCGTTGATGGAGGTGGTGGATTTCGGTTTTTGTCTCTGTAGGCTTTGCTTTTTGAGCTTGTGGGCGGGCTGTTTCTTTTGCTTCCCGTGCTGTGCAGGCTTGGGAGTAGCTCGTGCTCTGATTGGCTGGTTGTTTTTGTTGCTGTGGTGGTGCTGAGAGAGTTCCGTGTTTGCTTGTCTAGCGTTAGGATGAGCGAGGGAAGTAGCGACGAGGAAAGTGCTTGCCGCACTGTCGCGCCGGGCGGGTCGAGTGCCCCAGCGCACTCGGCTTTGCCGGCGACAGCTGCGGCGGTGTTGACGACCCGGCTAACGGACATGGTATCGACAACGGATCTGATCAGGACGGCCCCGCAAGATGTTACGACGACCCGGCAACAGAACACGGACTCGATTATGGATATTACCGAGACCGCGCACTCATCGGAAATGACCAGGCCTGCCCACGGATCAGACCCCCGCGTAACGAAGCGGTGAACCTCACCGCCACTCAGGGGAAAAGCCAAGATCTCAAGAAGTGAGCAGAGGGGAAGCTGTACAAAAATCAGCATCTCCGTGTCGCACCTCGTCTCAGCCAACAAAGACAAGAAGGCGGGGAAGAAGAAGATCGTCGGCGCCCTCAGTTTCGCATCACCGTCCGAAACACTTCAGCGCCGCGGCACATCATCCAAAAACCGAACAACTAGTCCAGCTGGCGACCAACCTGACCGCGAAGGGTTTATGCAGGCGCGCCGCACCAGCAAGCCTCCGCCGTCACTGGACCCAGGCAGAATTGAAATAAGTAACCCATATGACGTGCTGATACAGGAAGAAACGGAGCAGCAGCAAATACAGCCACAGCAGCAGCAACATCAGCAGCCGCAGCAGCAGCAACATCAGCAGCCGCAGCTGCAGCAACATCAGCAGCCGCAGCTGCAGCAACAACAGCAGCAACCCACTAACCGACCAGCACACGCAAGATCGCAGCTTCCACCTATAGTGGTCCAGTTCCCAACCACCTACAAGGAGTTGTACCAGCTGATTAAAGGAGTACTACCGGAACACCCGTTCCAAGCAAAAACTGCTGGAGGGGACAAGGTCAAGCTCACCTTCAACTCCACGTCCGACTACCTGGAGGTCACCGCTGTATTACAACGGAAAGGAATACCATACAACACCTTTCCTTCTGCTGCAGAAAAGTTGCTGAAGGCAGTAATACGAGGGATGCCATCAAACATGCCTACCTCTGAAATTAAGGAGGAACTAGAAGAACTTGGCCTAGACATCCGCTCGGTCAGTCAGCTCAAGAGGCCTGGGAGCTCCGACCCCATGCCACTATTCCTGGTGGTCCTGCCAGACAGGCCCCAGATAAAGGGATATTTTCAATGGACAACTTAATGTCCCTAAGAATCTCTGTGGAGAAACAGAGCATCAAATGGCCCGGTGCAGTGCTACAACTGCCAATCAATAGGGCACGTCGCCAAACACTGCAATATGCCTCCAAATTGCGTGAAATGTGCTGGCGCACATCTCTCCAACGACTGCACCCTCAAAAAAGGAGAGGGCAGCCCCAAGTGCGCCAACTGCAACGGCCAGCTACAAAGGTTGCGAAGCATAAAAGCGCGCCCGAGCCCGCCAACGAGACGCTGCCGCAGAACAAGCCGCAGCAGCACAGAAGAAACGCGATGAAAAGCAGCAGGATACCGGCAAAACCCAGTGGCACGCCGAAGACACTACTTCCAGCCAAACCAAGCAACAACAGACCGCCCAAACCAAACCACAATAGGGCAACAAGTCCACCCAACACAAGCGCACAGAGGCTCCAAAACGTCAGCCTCAAGGGACTAAGGCCCAAGGACGCAGCAAGAAGAGGAACACCAACGTAAATCATTCAAGCAAGACAGCCACCTTCGCGGAAGTAACTAGTGGACAAGCACAGACATCAAGAGAATCTAACCAGTCAAGAGAAGACTCTACAGGCCCGATCACGCAGCCAGGACATTGCCACCACATACCTAACCAACATCCTGCGCAGAACAACGGTATAGGTTTAATGGAACGCCTACTAGACATAGTAGGAACTCTCCTCACAATGCTGACGACCTTGATTGCCAAGTTCGACCAACTCACAGTGGACATCAAATCCGCGGTAATGACGGCCCAAAGAGCCGACCCCTCACAGAACCCTCAACACATTTCATGGATAGAGTCCGCATAGAGGGACTAACTCTCTGCGTATGGAATGCAGATGACATTTACCAACAACTAGGTGAGTTTCGGCAGTTCTTGCGGGATGAGAACATCGACATCTGTTTAGTAGCCGAAACCCACCTCAAACCTGGCCTCAGGGCTAATGTAGCCAACTATCTATGTTACCGCTGGGACAGACCAACTGCGGGTGGTGGAGTGGCTATTTATGTGAAAAGAGGGATACCGCATCATGAAATCCACACCCCTCCTCTGCAGCTACTAGAGTCCACTGCAATTGAAATAGCAACCACCACGGGGCCCGTAACCATAATTGCAGTATACAGACCACCGAGAAGAACACCTTTCGAAGATGACTTCCGGCAATTACTCAACATCAGGGGTAAACTCCTGATCGGAAGGGATCTTAACGCCCAGCATCCTACCTGGAATTCGCGTATCACCAATGCGGCTGGCAACCAATTATACCGGCTGTGCATTAGACATAATTTGCAGACCTGGGGGCCGGACGAACCAACCCACCACCCATGGAGTGGAAATCGCCCTGATGTTCTGGATATGGCCATAACTCGAGGTATCAACGGACTCGTAGCTCCACGAACGATAAACTACCTCTCTTCCGACCACTCAGCAGTCTTAATAGACAGACATCGGCCAGTGGACACCAGCCACACCAAATCAGCCAAACTATAATAGAACAAATTGGGAGCGGTTCCGCGAAGAGGTCACCGAATGTCTCCAACACCTGCAGCCTATCGACGATAGAAGAATTGAGAATGCTATAAAACAATTCTCCACATCAATAGTCGATGCAGCTAACTCAAATACGCCACCACCAGTAACAAGGCTGCAGTCAAGGCAACTCCCACCACAACTTCTTGCACAGATCCGGCACAAGAACAGAGTGGCCAAGGAATGGCGTTTAACCAGGCACCCGGATACTAGACGTCTGTTAAATCGCCTGCAGCGAGAACTAAAAGCGGACCTCCAGGCACACCGTAACAGGGAGTGGGAAGCACGCCTAGCCACACTCAATGTAAGCGAAGGAAACCTCTGGTTAGCAACCAGGCACTTCACCAAAAGACGCAAGTGTCTGCCTCCACTCCATGGTGAGAGGGGCTAGGTATACAGCAACGAGGATAAAGCCAACGCCCTCGCAGACCAATTTGAAAAACAGTTCCGGCCAGCCCAGGATGACGATGAAGACGAGTCCGCCAACATCCGGAGGAGACTAGTACGCTATCTAGCTGCTGAGGACGACGGGTACGAGTTCGAGGAGATTTCGACGGAAGAAGTAAGAACAACAATAGCTCGACTCAACCCGAAGAAGGCTCCTGGGAAAGACAATCTGGGGAACAGGCTAATCAGGAACCTTCCACCATCGGCGGTTCAATACATTACCGCAATGCCATACTCCGCACACAACACTACCCCAGGTGTTGGAAGGAAGCTACTGTGGTAGGCGTACCCAAGCCAGGGAAGAATGACATCTTTCCACAGAACTATAGGCCAATTAGCCTGCTTCCCTGCCTGAGCAAGGTCTTCGAGCGGCTTCTTCTAAAACGTCTACAAGCCCACATCTCATCCGAGAATATTATACCAGAGTTTCAGTTCGGCTTCCAGAAGAAACATTCAGCCACCCAGCAAGTGCTACGTATAGTCGAACACGCTACGACGACTTTCAACCGTCGAGGCTACTGCCCACTCGTTCTGTTGGACGTAGCACGAGCCTTCGACTCGGCATGGCACAGCGGCCTCCTGTATAAAATATACACACAGGGTATCCCCGGCCCGATTGTGAAACTGACCCGGAGTTATATCACAGGCAGGTCCTTCCGAGTGAGGGTCGGAAATGACCTGTCAACACGCCGGCCAATCAACGCAGGGGTACCGGAAGGGTCGGTGCTTGGACCTGTGCTTTATAATCTCTACACCTCAGACATCCCAGCACCACCAAACGTAGGAACTGCGCTGTACGCAGACGACACTGCCTTCTACACGTCCTGCAGAAGCAAAGCTGCGGCCATACGGAGGTTCTACAACAGACAGGTTCTACAACAGACGGAGGCATGGGCCAGAAGATGGCGGATCACCATACATTGAGCCAAAACACAGGCAATCATGCTGACCAGACGCTTGGGGAAGCGGAACCGGTGGCAGGAACCTACACCTAACCTACGCCTAAACGGCGAAAACATCAGCTGGTCGAAGACTGTTAAATACCTCGATGTAACGCTAGAATCCAGACTAACATGGAGACAACACATCGAGGATCTAAGACTGAAAGTCGCAGGCAGGATGAGGGAGTTGTACCCGGTCCTCAACAAGGACAGCTCCCTATCAGCCAGTACCGGGGTAACGATATTTTGCAGCCTCATCAGGCCGATTATGGAGTATGCGTGCCCTGCCTGGGGTTACGTCTTCAAGTCTGCCTTGAGTCGCCTGCAGACAATGGAAAACCGTGCACTTAGACGCGCACTCCACGTGTGTAACGATTTCCAACAGTCGACCTGCACGAAGCCGTAGGTGTTCCACCCCTGAAGGACAGGATTGGTCAGTTAACAAAAACGTTCTACAGGGTCGTACGCACTTCAACAAACCCGCTCATATCTAATCTAGGGCAATATGAGAACTCGCAGGACAAACATAAAAGACCTCTCTCAATACTAACCAGTAATAGAATAAAACACAGAGCAAAAGAAAAGACACATCAAAAGTAAAGGTATCCCTCATTCGAAGTTGAAGGAAATGTCTACGACAAAACCTTCTATCTCAAACTGCTTAAAAATGAAACAAGCAGTAAATGTGGTGGTGCTATTGCTGTGGGTGCAGGTGGAATCGGCATGTGCAGTGCAGGATATTGTTGCTGATAAGCCAATGTGGTTGGAGCTGGTGGCGCTGCTGTTGGTGGTGGCGGAAAATGTTGCTTGTGAGCTGCCTCTTCCTTGGGATAGGCTGGGCAGCACATTTGGCCTGTGTTATGGTCATTACCGTTATAGGTGGCACAGTATTTGCTTTTATTTATGTCAAATCCCTCGTGCGGACATCCCTTAGAGTTTTTGTATTTTTCGCATTTTAAGCATTTGAAATGGCATTTACACTGGCTGAACTCATGGCCATAGTGTTGGCATTTTTTACAGGGCGTTCGGCTCTCTCTCTGCAATGTGGCCTCAATGTTATACCTGCGACCGGCAATGGTAATGAATTTAGAATCAATTGCGGCGGAGAAGTTTGTTTCGTCCCGCCATATTAGACGGACCATATCTCGGGTTTTTTTTTTTGTCTGCACCCAGTATCCGATAGGCTTGGGTCACTCCTATTTCAGTTAGCGCTAGTGCGATATCTTTGGTTTCAATTGTGGGGTGTATTCTTCGAACTACACAACTGAGAGTTTTTGATTGCTTAATTCCCGGGTTTTTGGGAGCTACAGCGGCCGTTGATTTAAATATTTTGAAAATGGCTAAAGCTGAAGGCTTAATAGAATTTTGAATAATATACAGCTCCTTGTCTGTAGCGAACCTAAGGCAAAGGGCCTCATCTGCCTTCAAGTAAGTACATTTAGGGGGCGGGATCGTAAGTCCTGCTTCCTTGATAAGCAAGGAAATTTTAATATGGTTAGTGATTGAGGGGAGACTTTTTTGGATAAGCAGAACATTATCTGCTTTGGTTGAGGGCGTCCTTGCCTGTGAAGTGTCCGACCTGGGCCTGCTACTAGCGGGGAGAGGGACGACTGGTCTGCGCTCACTGACTCCGCGGAATGCGGCTCATCTGTCGGCGCAAGCGTGCTGCCTACTCGTGATTCTGGTGATGTGGAACGACTGCTCCTACTTGTTTCGTTGCTTGACTCGGGGGAGCCCTGTTCGCTGTCTGTAGTGCCCGCCTTAGAACGTTCTGAAGAGGTGTGTGGGCGGTTGCTGGCGGGGGCGGACTGCGTTGTCATATTCTGCCTTTTTCCATGGCTGTGGAGCGGTTGGTGGCCATGGCTGTTTGTGCGACTGTCAGCACTCGCAGAATTTGGTCTGTTATGTTGTGTCCTGGGCGGAAGCCAGCTTGATCAGGCGGTAGCAGTCCGTGGGCGTTGATGAATGGATCCATCCATCCATCCATCCATCATGATATGTCGCAGACATAAGCTGCATGTCGTCCTTAGCGCCAGGGTGTCCTATTGCTAATATCTGAATCTAGTTAATGTATTTATCCTAATTTATATTATGTATTTACAACCTTATTACCTACTTACAGCTAATGGAGGATTTTTTTTTATTATTAATACAATTTGGGACCTACCTATTCCTACTTATAGCTAATGGAGGGTGAGTAATTATGCTGTTTGATTTCAAAGGGGCCTATTTACATGCTGAGTGGGCCTATTTATAGTTAGTGGGGGTGGGGAGGGTTTGGTGGTTAGAAGGGTAATTGTCTGTTTATCGTTTGTTTGGGATGCCTATGTGGTAGTAATTCAATTGGGTCGGTTCAGGGTATCTTGAGTTTTCGCAGCGAAAGTAAAATTTGTCATAAGCTGATTTTATGGTAGCTGATAGTGGGAGAAATGGATGCGGCTGCGCGCTGCCGTGCCCGCGCGCTCCGGCTGTGGCGCTCTCTGGTTGATTCCGACACGGCCATGCTACTGGGCAGTCGAACTCGGTTGCGTGACTTCTCTGTGAACAAAAGGTGATTTACGACAATATGTTCGGCTGTCCTGATTCGAGATTTCATTGCCACGGCGGGCTGAAATGAGATTAACAGAGACACAAAAAAATCCATTCTTGGTGTGTTGCTTGGAGGTTGTGTCCTTTATGAGACATGGGAAGGGAATAAGCTGCGAGATTTTTGTAGCCGATAGCGATGTCTGGGAAAACAAAAAATACTTTGTTTCAGGTGGGATTTGATGCTTGGTTGTTTGGTCTTGCCGGGTTGTAAATTTTCTGTTACTGGTACAGATGTGTTAGAGTACAAAGTTTCATGTTCTTCATGGCGAGGTCCTAAAAATTATAAAATTTTGGTCTTTACGGTAAGGTCAAGACAAATTATAAAATTTTATTCTTCGCGGCGACGTCCAATATAAGTTACAAAATCTTCTTTTCGTGGCGAGGTCCAATACAGGTTACAAAATTTTCTCTTCGTGCCGAGGTCCGATACAAATTACAAAATGTTCTCTTCGTGGCGAGGTCTGGGCAAATTATAAACTTCCAGTGTTGGTAGCAACTTCCTGTCCATGTTAGTGTCCTGGGAAAGTGTCGCCTAAGGCAATGTTGCTGAAAAATGTATTTCAAAGCGAAGCCCTTTTGCTGTGAAAGAGGTAGAGATGTTGCCGACGCACCAGGAAGTAGCGTGCGCGATGTATTGCTAAGTTTTATCCCTGTAATGCCGGTAATTGTGCAGTTCGAAGTCAGCAGGAAGAAGGAAAATGGCAGTTGTGGTCGTTTGATAGGAACGACAGTGATCGGTCGCGGACGTTTTGATTGTTGCTTTGCTTGTCTGTCCCTTAAGGTAATTGTTGGGGCATGCTTCGCATGCGGTCATGAGGGTACTTGTAGGTTCGATTTGAGTTTGGTGCCGTGATCTTGTATCTTTCGTTATCTAACACTTCGGTGATTTTAAATGGTCTTCGGTATTTTGGGTCCAGTTTGTTATGGTTTCTTTCTTCGTTTTGGAGTAGAACGAAGTCTCCTTTTTTGTGCGTTTTAATCTGCGCTTTGGTGCTGTCAAAACGGGATTTGTCTTACTTTTACTGCTTTTTTGTGGTTTGGAGTGCTCTTTCCCTAACTTGCTTAATGTCTATTGGTTGTTCGGAGTCTGTGTTCGACATTAGTCCTAGGGATCTGGCCACCTTTCCGATCATTAGGTCTAGTGGTGAGGCACCTGTAGTGCGGCAAAGAGTGGAATTGATTTCTAACTGTACTTCTCCCAGGTGTTCTGTACAGCTCTCCTCTCCTTCTGTTTTGATAGCCGTCAGCATGTTTTTCAGAGTGGCCATGGTTCTCTCGACTTGCACGTTGGCTGTGGCTATTAGGTGGAGGTTGATATTGGCTTGCTTACAAAAGTTGCGGAATTCTTTGCTTGAGAAACAACGTCCTTGATCCGCGATGACCCTGCCGGGAACCGCAAAATGAGCTACACAAGCCTTTAATGCTTTTATGCTGTTATCGCTGTCTATATTTTTCGAGTGGCTGAGCAGTACGAATTTTGTTAATGAATCTACGATGACGAAGACGTATTCTTTAGAGTCTCGCTTGCCGCTGAGATTTCCAGACGCGTCAATATGTATCGTATGCCAGGGGATTGGAACCTTGGGGATTGGGTGCATTTCTGCTTGAATGCGTCCCGTTTTTACTTTTGATAGCTTGCAAGTTATGGAATTTTCGATGAAACAGCGAACCCATTTTGCCATGCCTTCAAACCAGTAGTGTTCGTACACTTTTTCCATTTTTCCAGCCTAAGTGCATTACTGACTCTTGTACAATATTGATTACTGACCACCTGAGGTCGCGGGGCACATGGGCAGGGAGCGCGTTCGTCCGTTTCGTTGAATTTTCCTGTAGATAATATCTCCTCGTATTTGGTATATCATATGTATTTCTTATGTGTTCTGGAATGATTTCATTTTGCATATCAGCCCTCAGTTTTTCGATTTTCTGGTCTTTTTCCTGAGCTGCGAGTAACCAGTTAGCCAGTTGTCTGTCAACGTGGTTAAGTTAATTTTTGTAGGGGGGTCCTCACGGACCAAATCTCACCAGAGGGGGGGGGGGGAGCCTGAAACCCGGAAAAAGACCTCACGTAGTTTATTTATGGATGACCCCTTACGCTTCGTCATCGTCATCGTCGAGGTCGTTAGAGGCGGGAAAGGGCTGCGGAAAAGGAACTGGAAGAAATTTGGCCTTGGCTTTTTAAAGGAACTATACCAGCATTTGCCTGGAGTGATTTGGGGACACCAAAGAAAACCCAAATCTCGACGGATGAAGGTATTCGAAGCCGTCTCCTCCCGAATGCGACACTGTTAGCTTTACTTTTTCATTACTAGTCGTATTTAGTCTACGATAATATCCATAAAATTATTTAAAAATTTACTTAAAGCAAAGTTAATAATCGTAAATGATAAAGTGTTGATAGAAGTGACATGATTTGATCAGAGGATGAGTTTCCAAAACAATCTCTTAAATCAGAAAAGCAATTCATATTTATTTTTTCTGTCTCTCTCTTTCTCATTTTCAACCCTTCTCCCTTTTTTTCTATTCTTAGCAGCTATAAATTAAAGAAATTAAATATGCCTGATGCTTCATATTCTGTTCCGCTCATAAAATTCATATATTACTAAGGTGATAGATATAAGAAGATTATTTTGAACCGCAGTGGTATGAGATTGAGTCAGCTACCTCAATTGGAATTTACGCGTCTGCACCAAACAGCATGTAACGGAGGTAAAAGGTTGATTTTTAAATGCTATACTTCCATAGCGATGATGCGTGGCGGTGGTTGAAGAACTTTTTATAACTAGGACATGTTTCGGTGGTGGTGCATTATTACTAATTATCAGATGGTGCACGAAAGTCCTGGGTTAAATCCCAAACCTCTCTGTAGCGCGTATGGAACGAATGCATACCACACTTCTGACAGTGATTCGTCCGCCGGATTTGGACGTTAAGCTGTCGGCCCCATCGATGTGTTTCGGAGAGTAGGTCTCAATCGGCCGGCACCTTCTCTCTTATTTCATCTCTTATTTTACTGTCGTCAGTCTCTCGATTGGTTTGATATAAACCACCATCCCTTCTTATTTTGCACTATCCCCTTCATCTCAAAACAACTCTCTTAAAACACGTCCACCGTTATCTGCTTCATACATAACCAATCCCACACGTCTTAAAAAACCACCCACGAATCTGTTTCTTGTTAGTGTAAGATTCTTCCACAAACTTCTTTCGTCAGCTATCATTTCCAAAACATATTAATTTCGTGGTTTAACTGTCCACTTAATTTTCAGAATTCTCCTATAGCACCACATTTCGAATGCTTCAATCTTCCTTCTTTCAGGTATTCCTGAAGTCCATGCTTCGTTACCATAAAGTACTGTGCTCCATACATATAGTTTTGAAATGTTCTTTCTGGTTCCTAGGACAAAATTTGAAACTATTTTTTCATGCAGGTTCTTTTTGCTAGTGCTTTTCTACATTTAAAACCATTTCTGCTTCAGCCATCAGTTGTAATTTTACTTCCGAGTAACAGAATTTATTTACTTCTAGTTTTGCATCCCATCCAATTTTTATATTTAACCTACTATTATTTCTTTTACACTTTTGTCTTACTTTGATCTGTATTTATTACAGAATACTCCGTTATTATTTTGTTCATGTTATTCAGTAACTCCTCCATATACTCAGTCCGTCCTGTTAACAGGACAGTATCATCAAAATCCTATTATACTGGTTACTGGTTTTGTCTTCGTGAGCACTTAAGCCACATTCAAATTCCTCTTTTAGTTCTTTTATAGCTTATAAGTTGAATATTAGTGGAGATGAACGCAAACATATCAGATACCATTTTCAACTGATTGGTGACTCATGATTCTCTACTTCTATTATAGCCACTTGATTCTTATATGGATTATAAAATATTTTTCTGTCTCGATATGTAAGACCTGACTTTTTTTTAAATTTTGAACTTCTTGTCCCGCCTTACATTATCAAAAGATTTTTTCTAAATCAACAAACGCTATGAAAGTAACTTTGTTTTTCTTGATCGGTGATAAGGGAGCGTGCATAAACCACGTAGCTCCATTTTGGCCTCCTGTGAACCCCCCCCCCCCCCCACGTAGCTCTACGCGGCTTTTGCCTCTACCTCCCCCCCCCAACGTAGCACGTAGCTTTCTTCCCTTTTGATTCCAGAAGACAATTTTTACTGTTTTCTCTTGCCAGATTATTGTAAATTACATAAGGATATAATTAACTGAGGAAAATAAATATTCACATGCTGTTGTGAGTTCTGTTCCTCATTTTAACTGTGAAAAATGTTATGAAAGGAAAGCTACGTGGCCTGGCTCGAAACCCACCCCTCCCCCCACGTAGCCCAACGTAGCCTTCCAACTAAACCCCCCCCCCCGGACTGAGCCACGTAGTTTGTGCACGGTCCCTAAGAATTGATTCTCTTGCGGAGCGGTCTTTTCCAAAATTCAAACTGTAGCTACTGTATATTTTATTCCAACCCAAAGAATTTACATTATAATGTGTGTCTTAGAATGACAAGCAACAATTTCTTTTGAAAGATTAAATATTGCAAAGTGTTATAGGCATTCAATCAGAACATTGTAGGAGGAAAACTTAGGCATAAAATTGAAATTCAGTGCGGGAATGTCAGTGTGGCAAGAAACAAGGAAACCAGTATTATACGCTTTGGAAACACTACGTTTCCGTCTACTACGATATTTTAGAATTACACTCTAGCTGCGGAGTGGTACCGCCGATTTATAAAATTTTGTAACAATTAGCTGTGATATTGCTCAGCGTGATAATTTCATTCCAACTAACTCTTAATCTGAAAGACATACTTGAAAAAAAAAAAAGATAAAACATTATGGAGAATTACATCATAACTACATTGAAATTTCTTATTTTACCGCATTTTATTGAGACTGCAAATTTCTGTAGATTTAGCATCCGGTTTGAGGTCTTTGCTCAAGTAGAATGTGAATTGGATTTTTTTTTTTTTTTGTTACCTATTTGGTTACCAGCATACCGATCAATTTTGCTAGTCGTTTTTGGTTTAATACTACTTCATTAGTATGACAACCTTCCATATAAGAGGAAGCTTATAGTCACTATGAATTTGAAAGCTGCTAAAAATTAAATAAAAAGTTCCGGGCGTGGTGCGTGAACGGTTAACGTTCTGGCCTCGTATTCGGGAGGATGCGGGTTTGAATCCCCGTCCGGGCAACCAGATCTGGGTTTTCCATGGTTTCCCCAAATCAATCCAGGTGAATGCCCGGATGCTTCCTTCAAAAGGCCATAGCCGAGTTCCTGCTCGTTTCTTGCCCCAATCCGATCCCGCCTCTACTGACGAGGCGTAAAGCCGAAGCAAAAAAATAAATTAAAAAAGGGAGAGAGGGGCGAAAAGAATAGAAAGAGAGAAAATGAAATTTGAATTGCGTTTCTGATTTCAGAGATTTTTTTGATATCCCTGCTCTCATCAGATGAACTCACTTCTGCACATATATTTTAATTCTCGATTTTTAACTTCGATTTCAATAGATTTTTGAAATAATTTTATGGATGGCATCATATACCAAATACTAAAAATATTGAAAAAAATGAGAATCTAATGGCTGAGTGTTAACGCTATGGCTCCGCATTCGGGAGGAAGTGGGTTTGAATTCCTATCCAGCTATCCAGATTTGGATTTTCCTTCGTTTCTCCAAGTCATTTCGTGTGAATGGCGGGATTATTTCTTCGAAAACCCATGGTCCGAATTCCTTCCCATTCCTTGTCTCTATTCCCTTCCCACCTTTAATGACTTAGAAGTTGACGAATCGTAAATCCAGACGCATAATAAGAAATTGGTATAGTAATATTTAGTTTTTCTTCCCCTTGACGATGGTGCGAACTCGTTATAGTCCACCTAACGTAACCAGACGACACGATTTCGACGATGTTAAAGCCCGAGAAGATTTCTTTCAGTGTTACTTCTGTGGAAGCTTTCATAGTTACGTGTGCAGTTTGATAAGAAGCACTCAGTTATGAGTCTTTCCTTAAGTATGTTATTTCCTGACGCAAGCAGGTAAGAGCCGATGTTATATTTCACGCATAAGTTAGTTGTAGGTTCGACTTGTTTAAAATAAATGCAAAAAAATAATTGGAATGCCTATACTGGAACCGAGGACCGCGCGTTTATAAGACTAGACCGTAGGCCACAAGCCAACAGAGCTCATGTTAACACACTGCTCGTGCAGTGTGTAAACAACCCTATCCTACCTCGGAAGTCAGTTACATTCAGCTGGCATTAGATAATTATCGAAAATAATCTCTTTATAATCTAGTATTTGTTGTTTAATAATACGCCATTACAACTGTTGGATATTGTTTTTATTTTCCGGACGCATTTCGCCTCTCGCCGAGGTATCTTCAGCGTACAGTTTTGCTGTAATATGTGATTTGTTATTGACTTTTGAATACAATGATTTTTAGATTTATCAAAATTATTCTTATATAGGCAGCATAATATTACTTATATTCATATATCAGTTTGATTACAAATATTTTTATATCCGTTTTGGGTTATCATGCAAGACGTTTTGTTTACATAAGTATACTAGGATATGTTTTATACTGTAACTTACATTTTACATTTGCATTTTGAGGTGTGGTCGTTGCTCGCCTGCGAACTCAACCAGATGTTGTCTTTTTCACTATTGCACTTGGTATAGTTTGCTCTCGTGACTTGGCTAGCAATCAATTTTGAGGCATAGTTTTCAATGCACGTCATTGCCAATCTTTATGTGTGTGCTTTTGCTGTTCTGCTGTTTTCTTGACGGTGCTTTATCAGTAATGTAGTGAGCGGCGAGTTTGAATTTCGTAATTGAATTTGTGTGTGTGTGTGTGTGTGTGTGTGTGTGTGTGTGTGTGTGTGTGTTTGCTTTGTTTTAGCTAAATGTGCATGTGTGGTGGATGGTGGAGACGCAACGTGGTATTATATTACTGTTGTGGTGGTTTTTTGTGTGTTTGATGTTGTTTTACGTCAGTCAAATCACACATTACAGCAAAACTGTACACTGAAGATACGTCGGCGAGAGGCGAAACGCGTCCGGAAAATAAAAACAATATCCAACAGTTGTAATGGCGTATTATTAAACAACAAATACTAATTTATCAAGCGACTGTAGAAGAAAATGGCCTACAATAATCTTTATAATCGTTTCAATAGTTTTGTAGAACTAAAAATTCTGGATCTTTGAACATTTACACCCACTTCTCGGACCACACAACTCATTATGTGTTGCATTATTGCAACTAATTAGCCACATCAATATATAAATAAATATCGTTATAGTTTTACGCTAATCATTTGGAATAAAATGTATAACTCAACCTCATTTTTACTGCGCATTATTGCAATCTTGTTAATTACAACTTTAACGATATGTTTCACGATCTGAATTTAAGAAAATTATAACTGGAACTGAATTTCGTCGGATTGAGGTATGGTCGGCGATATCTTGCCGAATATTACAGTCAATCCAGGTACAGGAAAATGCGTCAGTTATCTCGGGATCGGTCAGTAGCCTTTTACTGAAATGTGGGGAAAGATTGATGAACTACCCTGCCAATAAGAATGGTCAATGGGCGGGCGGAGTCTTCCTGCTTTGTTCGAGGCATTGACTTAAGGAAATGAATAACAGACGGCGCTGAGTTGAATACCCGCAATGATGCCACATTGTACAAAATAAGGGACTTAGTCTCAGGCGCCCACAGTAATTTTTTTTTGCCAAAGAGTGTACGTGAATCCGAACACGCCTTTGTCTTGTTGCGTTCCGAACTGTTATCTTAATGTCGAAACTGACAACGTCAAACAAATGATTACAGCTGTCTTTGCTTCGTTTCTGTTTTGTTATTTTCATGTAGAGGTTGTTCTTCCTTTTGATATTAAATTAAATTTGTTAAGGAAAATGACGAAAGTGCGTCAATTTCAACTGAATTGGAAGTCACTGAGCGATGGTTTTATTAGTTTAGGAGAGGATTGTCCTACACATATTCAAAATATTTTGACAAAGAATAAAATTTATGGGAATACAAAGTTAAATTCCTTTCGTATTTCGCGAGCCGTTTTTCATTCATCGTTCACAAAACTATTAAGCAACTTGATGGTAAAAAAGATGTGTGTAATAGGTACTATGTCAACTTTAAAATCAGCGGTAGAACAACGTGAAAGAGTGTGTTTGTTTGGTTAAAAAGTGATAATATTAGAAATAATTTTCTATTATTCGTCGATAAATGTCTGGCATATCTTAAACGATTTTTTATGAAATCAATTGGTAATACGGAAAACAAGAATTTAAAACATGGCGTTTCATTATTTTGATGACTGTGAAACAATATTAAAAATTCTAAATTGACAAGAAAAAATGAAAATGGACTAAGTGTACTTTGAAATAACAATGTTAAAGGAAATTCTAGTTAAAAATAATAGATTGTAGTGAGTTCACCGACAAAAATGCAAGCCAAAAATTGCTGCATAATTTAAAATTTATTTAAAGTTATTTCATCCTGTCCTTTATTCCCGCCCCGGCATTCAAAGAAAAGATATTTTCAATTATGAATTTGAAATGGCGAAAAGAGAGAAGCAGAGTGAGTATCTCATTCATAAAAAAATGAGCTTTTATCTACATTAATTTAAAAATTGAATGCAGTAAAAAATTGACGGGTGGGGTGAGACTTTCTCCACCAGCGAAATACTGTTACTGACCTGTTGAAATTTTGATTAACTGCTTCCTTATAGTATCCTCTTCACGTTTAGCACTCTCCTTTTCTGGAAAAGTCGCCACGAATTAAATTAAAAATGCCGAAATATGGGATGCTCCGCAACCGAGAAATGTTAGCAGCACTGAAAAAATGACACAAAAATTATCGGTACAGGGATCATATAAACCTAAATAGGTTCATTTTTTCATAGTGATCATGGTTAGGTTGAAATTCGGCCTGGACCAAGAGTAAAAATTTTACGGGTAATTCGTTCTGCGGCAGGCCATGTCGCAAACCAGAGACAAACTGTGCATTTGTTTACAACGGAAGCAATCGATTATCTCTGACTGCTTATATCGATTCCAAGATGGTAAGCCTTATACAGGGCGTTCGCCGGGAAACGCAACCCACTGTTAGCGCTACAAGGAAGAAACTGCTCCCGGCTAGCGAGCGGTCAGTTTCCGGCATTGTTCGACCGTCGGCCGCGGACTATTTCATAATAATTACGCTTCTTAAACTTCATAAACTTGTGTGCTAAGCATTTAAATGTGACGTAATTCATTAGCTTACCTTATAAAAGATGCTGGAAGTGTTGACCCTCTTGTGTAATGCACATTTCACATCTTCTGAACATATTTCGAGACACACGCTGTCCTAACTGACTTAATGATTTTTTGGGTGACTGTTCTAGTCGAAAAGCGATATCGTCAATTTTCTCCTCTGTGAGAATACGGTTGACCGACAGTCTCTTTTTGTTAAAAAATGAACCCGTTTCTCTTACTTTTTTAACCAGACGCAGAATTGTTGATTTAGCTGGCAGTAAAGCGTCAGGAAATTCGCGACGAAATTTACTGCGACACTTTTTAAACGACTTCTTCTTCACATATGTATCGTAGAGAAATATTCTTTGTTGCAAACTGTAACGTACCATAATTTTACTCACACTCAAACACGGTACAGATTAATAAGAGTATGAAGCCCCAAACCAGCCAAACCGCAAAGAAACGTTTATTCACAACACTGATTAATAAGAGACTGAAGTCACAAACTATCTACAATGCAAAGAAACCGTTCTTAACAATGTAAGGGTCACTGCACTGTACTGTTGGGGCAGCGGAGGTGTTAAACAGTGCGGTGATTCACGGTGGCGTGTGGCGGAAACTGCTGGGCCCACTGACCGAGCAAGTTGCCGACGGCAACAGACTGGGAGGGTAGCGTTTTCCGGCGAACGCCCTGTAGTACTGCATTTCGAATAAAAATTTTGTATCTGTTAATTTTATGCGACGTTTTGCAACGGAGTGAAGCTAAAACGGCAATAAAATACTACAACAATGAATTAAATCAACATTTCAAGAGATTATCATTGATTTCACAGCGCCGGCGGCAGCTAATAGCTGCGCTGCAGTGTCATATTTAGGCATTTTTGAATTTAATTCGTGGCGACTTTTCCGGAAAAGGAGAGTGTACAACGTGAAGAGGACATTATAAGGAAGCAGTTAATCCAAATTTCAAAAGGTCAGTACCAGTATTTCGCTGGTGGAGAAAGTCCCACCCCACCCAAATTGACACTTTTACTGTAGACACAAAATCGTTAAAAGCTGCAGGAAATGAAAAAATAAAGTTTTTATAAAATAAATAACTAAACTTTTTTTGTCCTTTTCTCACTCTTTCCATAAAATACTATATTTCTTGAAATGTACTATATTTTTAAAGCTTATTCTAAACATTACTATAATTAGCCGAAAAAAATGTTGGCAATCCTAGTCGAGGCGGAAGCCGCTCGGCGGAATGTCGCTCCGTCTGTTTTCGGCCTTAATGTGGGCTCCGCGCAGGCCTAACAACGTTACAGCTGAGTGAATCCGTTTTCCCGACAATTTCGCAGCAATGCTCTTTGACGAGCGAGCATTCAGCCCCGGAGTCAAAACAAAATGGAAATGACTCACCATTGTTACTCAGCACTCCTCCTGATGCACCAGTTGACCCGTTTGCAGGCGGCGATAGGGGCAGTGGCTCCGCTGCCACGCGCCGTCTCTCGCTGACCTCTGCGTCCGCAGTGGAAACAGGCGGCTTGGCTGTCCGCTGGCCTGCTTGGGGCGGTGAATATTTGGCATATCGTTTATCGGTGTCCCAGCTTTCCATGCCGCCTGCATTGCGGCGTCAGGTCAGATGGAGTCCACCTGAGTGGTGCCATGCGGCTGCTGTGTTCAGTTTTCTTTTCCGGGATGTGATTGCTTGAAGTTCTCTCATCAGTAGCGATTTCTGTGGTGAATGCCATGTGTTGTAACCGGGGCTCTGAGGACAGGTCTCTCCAGCGTGCTGTCAGTGTTGACATTAGATGGCCTGCGTAGGCCACGTAACTTT